>VZSV01000045.1:4310525-4321754 GCA_013398735.1 Nothocercus julius
TCTTCTCCCTCCCCCGTTGCTTCGGCGCCGGGCTATGGCCGTGCTTTGCTGCTGGGGCTGCGAGGCCCCTTTCAGCGAAACCTGAGCGGTTTTCCGCGTAGCGCGAGGGACAGATCAACTGGGAATGAAGCTGGAGGGGAGTGCAGAGGACTGGAGTCCTTGACTGGCCGTTTGCCTTGTCCACTCATCCCCTCTCCCCGTTTCCACTGCCACACTCCATCCTTCTCCCGCCACCCAGCCCTCCCCCTTCCTCTACACACATGCACTCCTTTTATTCTCGGTAAGTTATTAAAAATGTAGACATCACTGGCTCCCAGGGTCAATATGTTGTTTTTAAATTTAAACATGAATTTCCATTTCATTGAGCCTTCAGGCCTAATGAGATGTGCTTTGACAGGAGCAGCTAGCTGGAAAAGGCATGATTGAGGGGTGAGCCAATAATATTAACTCACAGCAGAGTGTGCACACACAGCGCCGGAGCCACGAGCCTCGATTCGCTCCTATCCGGGGCTCCGGCTAGAGCAGGCAGGGATTTCTGCTGCAGGCCCTGCAGTGAAATGTCAAATGCATTTAACCATCTGTGAGCTCCGCTTGCTCGGGCTGGCCCAAGTTGGACAGCCTGAACGGAGGTTCTTTCAGCTGGGATGACAGACGGGGCCAGGAGGGCTCTTGAAGTTGGGCCTGTCAGTTTGGAGGGCATCAGCTAAAACAAAGGAAAGAGTAGAAAGCTGTGGAGAAGGCACCGGCAGGGGACTCGAGGGATGCAGGCTCAATTCCACTGCCGTACTGTGTGAGCTGGGCAGATCGCTGCCTCTTTCCAGGGGCGGTCACGGAGGTGTGTTTTCATACGCTGTGTGATCCATAGTTTGCCTGTGCAGTCAATGGAGAGAGAGAGATGCTCTCCTAAGGGAAAATCCAGTGCAGAAGCACGCGGAGAACGTGCGTCCTCCACATGAGCGAATGGGGAGCGCCTGGAGGAAGAGCTCCTTGGAGGAAGGGCTGGCCGTCCTGCACGTGGAAGAGACGCTCGCCCCACCTGCGGGTGCGCTGGCCATCCACAAAGTGCAGCGAGCAGCTCGTCCCTCTCGCATTTCAGTCCTTCCTGACAAGGGACCACAAGATGCTTGGTCTGGCCACGGCACCAGAGAAGTTTGCTGTTGGAAACCACATTTTTGCAGAGAAAAGAAAGATGGTTTGTGGCTGTCCATTAAGAGACCCCCCAAAACTATGTGCCGTTACTATGTCCTGAGCCTTGTGAGACTGTAGATCAGCCATTACAGAACCAGGCACTTGCAACAGAAGCCATGGTAGCTCCAATTTCTCCAGCTTCACACTAGAAACTGGGCACTGACTGGAAAAGGTGAGAAGAGGGTCTCAGAAAGGAAGCTGGAGAATTACATGCAAGCTGTGTCCAAATAAGGATTGGTAAAATTGTGCTGACACAACGGTGTTTGGGGGAAATTAGTTATGTGACCTAGCTAAGCTTTTATTTTCCTTTCTGATTTAGCATAGAAAATTCAGAAGAGAAAGGTTGAGGGGAAAAAAAATCAGATTTTGGCCAAAAAATTATTTTGACCTTTTTGATTGAAAACAATATATTTTTTCAATCTTCCTTTTTCCTTATCTTAGCATGCAGAAAACCTATTTTCCAGCCAGTTCTAATCTAGACCCTGTGTGTCTACAAGTCGCTCAGACGGTGTCTCTCAGGTGTGATTTTTAGGGCCTCCTCGGTTTTCCTGATCCAGAATTCAAATGGCGAATTGTCTTTCCCGTCGTAGTTTAGTGGCTTTGCTTCTGCTGGAATCCACAACGGCAGATGCTGATCTCTGTGTGCATGTTTATAAAATATGGAGAAGAAATGCAGCATGATATTAAATGAAAAGTAAATCAGAGCGATAATTAATAATAAAGGCTGCTGAATATTCTGAATCTTTGAAAAGGGTTGCTTTCTCCCCCCCTGGATCCAGTGAGCACTCACTCGTGTGAATAACATTATGTGCATGAGTAATCCCTTTGAACTCAATGAAACCCAAGTTAAATACGTGTAGGAGGCCTGTGCAGGGTTAGGACCAGGAGCTGTAGCACTGAGTTCAGGGCACGTAGAGTGTTTGTACTGTTGCTTAATTGTAAAGGAGATGTAAATAGTAAGTCTTCTCTCTTTTGGTCTGTCTGGATTTTGCTGGAAGGCATACCCTCTTGGTGTCTAAATCCTTCTGGGCCTCTGCATTTCTGGCCTTTAAAATGTGATATTTAGCTTTCAGAAAGCAAATAACAACCATTGTACACTTTTTCACACCTTCCTCCTGTGATTCTCCCATGCACTTTTGACAACATTAACTGATGCAACCTGACAAGTCCTCTGTTGAGAACTGGCTCTTAGTGTTGCCATTTCTCTCTCTCTCTCTGATTCTGTATCTATTTTTCATAAGCATGAGGATATTTGGATCTTCTTTAAAGCTTCCCCTGCTACAGACGTGATTATACTAAAAAATCTCGGTTTTCATTTCATGTCTCTTCTAAAAATAAATTTCTAACTTTCTACTGTCACAAAAATTAAGATAAACTGAAATTTGAAGTGTCCTTATAATATTGAAAAATCTCACTGTCTTAATGAATGAATCTCATGATTTTTGAGGGAAACAATTCAGTATGCTCTAACATTTGGTTTTGAGAATACTGGACATTCAATTCCCATTTTAAAGACAAGTGGGCAGATAAAGTGGAAGCCTAATTTAAAGTAGTGTGCCCAATAGCACATAAATCATCGGTGTCAGAAGCAAGAATAAGATTCTTGGAGTACCATATCCCTTGCTTTATGTCCTGGCTGACACTCGTAGCAGGAGAGACATGAACCACAGCAGCGGAGATGGTGCGAGGATTTGCTGCCTTAACATATAGAATGCTTTCCATAAGCTGAGTTTCATGAGTCAGCGTTTTGGAGAGCAATAACTTACAGTAATAAACAGGGAAAGAACACCAAGTTTGTGTGGGTAAATTTGGTTCTAAAGTGAGTGATGTACTTCGTGGTAATCAGGTACAGTTGTGATTTGAACACTTTAAAGCTTGTGAAATATGTTCCCTGTTGACTGATTCCAGCTTTTTTTTTTTGTTGTTTTTTTCCCCCCTCCACTTCCCTCTGGCTTTAGCTGTCTTTAAAGGCAGGATCCTTCCTCAGTGGGGTATTTTGCATTGCCACTACAAAAAAAGAGAACAGGGAGGGCAGCCTGGAGAGGGAGAATACAAATTTCCCAGTTCACTGTTGATTTTTGGGAGCTGTGGAAGGAAGCTCCTGTGGCCTTCCTGCCTCTGGAGGTGGGCAAGAGGGGGGAAATGATGAAGCGGATTTGGGAACAGCAGTTCTATGTAATTTTTTTTTTTTTTTTTTCCCATCCCCACGTCTTTGTGCTCAGTGGAGTCTTGGAGAGGATTCAGGCTTTTCATGTTCACAGAGAATTGGAAGCTTAGATCTCTGACCTTTTAAAAATCCATTTTGAGTCTCATCTTTCAGAGATTTAAACAAAAGATTTTGACCTAAAGGGCCATTGTTTTACACTTTCTGATAGAGGGGATAAGAAAGGCTGAGAGGAAGGAGGGCAGAAACAAAGATTATCTGAAATGGGACCTGCTGATTATGGTGGTAGTTTTGCAAGTGGAAGAGGGAGGGAGAGACCTATAAGGATGGGGACAGACCTATCTGGGGGGACAGACAGAATGACTGTTGGGATAATACTGCTTTTCTTACTGTAGTCAAGCTCAGAGTTAGAGGAAAAGAACCTTCCTGATTCATCCTTGCCACTATCGTCCACTACTTTTGTGGCTTTTCTATACTGTCCCTGAAGAAATGTCTCAAATAGTAGAGCTTCAGAGAAAGACAAAGTGTGTGATCCTGCCATCAGGCGTGCTGGGAGCTGATACCACTCATTTTTTTAGCTTCAAATTTATATTCTCGATAATGACTTTTTTTTTCTCCCCCCCTGCGTCCTTTCAGCTTAAGCATTGGCACTAATAATGAAAAAAAACCCCCCCCCCCCCCCCCCCCACCAAATCCTTCTTTACTGTCATTTTCTCTCATTTTTCTTTTCCATATGTCTGTTTCTTTTTGGAGCAGATTTGGTGCTCATTTTTTTGGCAAATGGATGGGGTCAAATTCTTCACACCCTTTCTTTCTCTATTGACTCATGCAAATACTGGCCTATCCAAATAATTAAAAATTGAAAATCAATTGATACAGAATCTTCTGTCATTAGAAATGTTGGAAGGGAGTGCGTTCCTTTCTTACCCATGCAAGATGGACCTTCATAATGATAAGATACGGAGGCACGGCAGTTGCATCTCCTCTTTTTCCTTCTCTTTGGAAGAAAACATCAGGGGCTGTCCTAGGAGCCCCTAGGACAGATGTCCTAGGACATCTGACGTACCAGACTCCTAGGGGGTAAAACAGGTTCACTCCTCTGCTCGCCGCAGGCCACAGAAAGGGTGAGAGCTCTGCCTGACGGTGCTTGCTCTCGCTGGCTCCGCCACAGCAACCTGTGATATGTGGGGGGATACACTCAGTGGATGCTCAGGCTGTCTCCAGTTGAAGCAGGTTGGTGGGAGGGATGGAGTACAGAAAGCCTTCGTTTAGCTTGGATTGGAATGGTGTTTTTGGTGTCATGTCCAAAAAAGAAAAGCACAGATTATTCAGTCACACAGTCCACCCACCTCTGTTTGTTCACCTGCTTCCTCTCTACCCCCGTTCCCTTCTCCACTTCCCCATGATGTTTTTGAACCTATTGATCGGTCTCAACCACACATGAAAGAGCCTAGAAGTTTGGAAAATAATTATCTATGTAGTAGTTGTACAAAAATTTGGCAGAGAAAAGGGATGTAAATGAGTTGCCCTGCTCAGAAGATGGTGGGCAGAGTTCAGCCCTGACAGCAGCTGCCCAATCTGCACCCACGCACGGGCCAGTGCAACTGGCACCTTACCCTGCGCTAGCCGCGGAGCTTGCCGCCCTTTGGACAGCGTGGAGGACGCAGAGGAAGCTGGATTATTGAGAGCGGGCAGCCTGCGAGGCCCAGGATACGACTCTATAGCAAGCCAAACTTCATTAATCTGATTTCACGCTTTAAGCGAGTAATTGTTACTTCCAGAGCACTCACGGTATACAGAGGATGTGCTGCTTAACTTAGAAAAATACTAGATCTCTGAAAACTGCCAGTCCCATTGAGAAACACAAGGTATAGGCAGACAACCCTGAGTGCGTTGAGGTAGGAGGAAGTGAAGTTAGGTAGTTCCTAGTTCAGGAAAAAGGGCAGTTTTGGAACATCTTGGAGGCAGAGGGATTCAGACCCAGCATAGCTGCTCTATTGAGAAGAAGAAATCTTCCCCATACAGTAATCGAACTGTGGAACTCATTGTTGCAGGATGCTGTGAAGATCAAAAACATCTACAGAGTGAGCGGAAAAAAGTTCTAGGCAAATTCATAGAGAAGGAATCTCTTGGTGGCTCTTAGATGTGATTGCCCATATAACCTATTTCTCAGAAATTTCCATAACTGCTGATACCCAGAAGATGAGAGGCTCTGGCCAGGAGGCATTAACCTGTGCTATTTCTTATCCTCCACCCATAAATACTTTCTTCTGATTACTGTCTGAAATAGAGGAATCATTAACTGCGTCTATCGCCCTGCTGTTTTCATGATTTTGTTCTCGTTTGTTCCGAGCGCTACTAAAGCAAAGAGCAAATGTGTTGGGAAAGAAGGATTGGGAAGGAGCCACGGACAGATTGACAAAGTTGCTATGGGATAAGGAACTGATAATTGTGGCAGATTTATGATGACCTTTATAAACAGGCCTTGGAACCTTAAATTCAAGGGGGAAGCTGTTAACCCTTTTGCAGAGATTAAAAATAACATCATAGGGCACTTGGAAGCCTGCAGAAATTTTCCTCCTAGTGACATGCTTTCCTCTGGGCCTGATCTGAAAAGCTGTGCATCCTCCCAGGGGCTAAGCTTCAAATAATAGATAAAGAGTGCAGAGAAAGAAGCTGCTTTCACACTTCATAAAAGCAGGACGACTTTCCGCCTGGGAGCCAGCACGCGGGGCCCCTGGAAGACCTGCAGAGGTGTGTTTAAAACAAAAGTGAGGGAGGTTAAGGGAAAACTGCAGTGATTAGATCCAAGGGGCCAAGTGTTCACTGTGTATAATCCGATTATCAGAACAGTGACATCAGCAGAGTCCTGCTGATTTATTCTGCCTGCTATTTAGCTCAGCCTTTTCTTTGTGAAACTAAAAAAAAAATAAATTTACTCTACATAGCTGGTTAGTTTTCTTCTAATAAGATACTCTCCCATGATACTTATTTTGCGATTTTGTGAAACTGTGTGAAAATCTCCACATATTTTAGAAATGCAGGGTCTGTGCCTTTTGAAGGGCACAAGTATACAGCTTGATGAGAACGGTCACAGATTTCCTTAGGTTTTGGTGACAACTGTGGTCTTCAACCTAAGACTTTGGAGAGAAGCTGGGAATTGTTAGTTCCTTGGTATGTATAGGGAAAATGAAGCAAGGAAGGATGCTAGGAGCATCTGGAAGATGTCTGTGGCAAAAACAAAACAATAACAAACAAAACAAACAGTACAGCCCAGAAGTTGGAAGGGAGAGGGTGCCTGTTGTCCTGCAAGGCACAGGCCAGACGTATTTAATTGGTGGATAACTGATGCCAGCAATCCATGGATAGACACATCAGGAGATTTGGGCTCCCAAACCCCACTGATGATGATGCTGAGCCTTCCTGAAGAAGGTTCAGGTGCCATCGCTGGCACCTTGGGAATGGCCTGCCTAGGCCCACAGTCTCCCTGGCTCGGGGTATTGATTTCCAGATCAAGTCATGTTTGTTGCTGACGTTCGGCCTGCCCTGAGACCACTGGGCAGTACTTTGTAGTAGAGCCCTGGGGCCTGCGAGACACCCTGTGCGGTGGTTTTCGTCTCCCACAACACAACATCTGGAACAGCAGGTCCCGAATGACGGGCTTTGGGAGTGCAGGGAGGGAGAACGTCAGCGGAAACACGGGGAACTTCTGGTCTAAAAGATAACTTGAGCTGTGGCACAAGGCCATGATGACCCCCTGCCCAGGAGAGCGCAGAGGCAGGAGTGCTTGGAAATGCAAACTCATTGCCTTTTGTTTTACCTAATCTTCTCAAATATATGTGATTTACCTCCCCAAACCTCTCTTCGGGAAGCTTAGGGGAGAGGCTTTTTAGGTGCAGAAGAACTGTGTCCCAAAGATGATAAACGACTTAATATTATCATACAGAGACTAAAACATGAAAGGAACGTAGATGTCCTGACTTCATCAGCTTCACACAGTTTACATGCTTTTTAACCTGCTTTTCTTGGCAAAACAAGTGTGCTGAAGCACCCACTGCCCCGAGGGAACGGCCGTGCTTTGCACTTGGTGAATCTAGCGTTCAAATTTTAGCCAAGCTGGTAGGACTTTCTCTTGACTCCTTGTAATTTACAGTCACTCCTCTCCACATTTAGTTGTGTTTGTAAATAACTGGTATATCATTTGGAGGAAATATAAAAGTGCAAAGGATCTGTTACAGGATAGATTCGTAAACCAAACCTTTCTGCTGCAAATGAGGGATGGAGGGGAGGAATCCTTTAGAGTATTTATTTCCTATACAATTAAAAAGCTCTCATAGTGCTGTAAGTAAAACTCCAGTAACTATAGGATTGAGATCCCTGTTTTTCAGGCTGTCCCAAACTGTCCTTTTGCACTTCTCTGCCACTTACTGGCAGTGAACCTGAACATACTTTGTATTTGTATGGGGAGGCAACTGGCTGCACTGTGCAACATCCAGCCCGGAGATTTCCTAAGTCCAAAAGAAGGTTCTGAGGACATTGCAGGGGTACAAATATTCAGCTGTGTTGGGCGGTAGGTCATTACTGCGCTGACTGCATTTGTTCTTTAAGCAGCCGGAGCGAAGCCAGCGTATCCCGATAGCTAAGGAAGGATTTGCACGCCTGGCTGGGGATCTCGGTGCTTTATCTGCTCTAGTGAACCAAGCCTCCAGCTCCCTATGAGGCAGAGAACACAGTCACTTAGGGCCTCTTCCCTTGCCACTGAGCTGCAGCAGCCCAGACCAAGGGGGAATTCAGTGGAAAAAGGAGGGAATATAACTGGGGTCTTCTTGCTCCCTATGCAGAATGCTGTCCAGTTCCCTTTTGTAACACTAGATGATCTCTGATTAAACTAGATGATCAGAGATCACTAGATGATCTCTGATTAAAAGATGCTGATATTGATGAAAATATTCTTTTCCCTATTGTATCAGTGGTTTTAGATTTTGATTAAGAACACGGAAAAAAATATTCTTGTCCCTGGAAGAAAACTGAGAGAGGGTAATGGGAAGGACTAGGAAACCTTTACCTTCACGTGAATTTTTGGAGAGCCACCTGCTGTCACCTGGATGATAATCAGCCTACAGGATATCCACCTCACAGGCTACGGAGGAATCCTTGCACAGCAAGTCTGTGGTATCTATAGCATAAAGCAGCTCATCCCGTTTTTCCATTTTGGCCCCTTCTCACCAGTAAGATGTTGGCAAATTGGAGGGAGTTCAGACAAGGGCCACAAAAATGATAAAGGGCCTGTGGAGAGCTGACTTATGAGGAGAGATTAAAAGAACCAAATACATATAGCTTGGGTAAAGGATGACTGAGGGGAGGGAGAAGTAGGGAAGGCAATATTTATCTCCATATATTTGCAAGGGCGTAAATTCCAAAGCAGGAGATGAACTGCTTATGATGGTATAAAGGGAGATTTACTAAAAGTTGTAGTAGGAAATTAGGCAAAGGAAATTTTTGGCTGAATGTCAGGAGAATTTGTTAACAGTAAGATAATGATAATAAATACTTTATATAAGTCTTTTGAATGTATGCAGGGGCAAACAGTAGCAAACTGCATCCCACATCCAACTTTTGCAGGCAGTAGGGAAAGATTGTTCTCCCCTGTCTCGCTGTTTGAGAAACTGCTCAGTGCAAGGAGCACTGTTCTCCCTCTGGTGCATGCAAAAAGCATGGGTAAAAACCCTGGTCTAATCACAACTGGCTTTTCCGGTGTTAGGCTTGGCCAGATCTTTATGGTTCTGCCTGGTAATATGTTTCATAACTCAGTTGTGGGGCATCTAACCTTTGCAAAGGCAGACAGGTTGGTATAACTTTCTGCCAGGCAAGGCCAGCACAGGCTGCGTCTGTCTCCTTGCGGTAGCGGTTTATAGCCATATTGCTCCGAATAATACTGCAAAACTTGCCGTAAGTAGCTAAGTCAGGGCCGACATCTCTGCGTTCCAGCCTGGGGTCATTGCAATACACTGTTCTGTAGCAGCATGTGCTGGACTGGACAGTTTTCCTCCAAATTTTCCCCCACCTTCCCAAGGAAAGGCGGTGTCTTTGCGAGGTGGTGGCGAGCTGGCAACGGGGACCTTGGGCTCTGTGGCAGCAGGATGGCGATTCCGGAATGTCCCCGGCAAGGGCCAGGCCCGTGTCACTCTAGTAGGTGCGCCCACGTCGGGAAGCAGCAGTATCTGAAGTGTCTCGTATCTAATTAGTGACCCTAATCATCGGATGCACATCACAGCCAAGCGGGAGCCTTTCACTTGACTCCGTCAAACAGTGGGGAGTCCCCAAAGGTCTTTGGATTTTTGCACGCCGTGCCGGAGAAATATTTCACACAAGTGAAGATGAAAGCAGGGTGGGTCTCTCATTTATTTATTTTTTAGTGTGGTGTTCAGTGTCTGGGACAAAAGAAAAAAAAGATATTGTCAGATGTGTAAATGCAAATTTAATGAGTGCTTAAAAAATCCCTTCAAATCAATGCAAAAATATTCCAGTGTGGAGTCATTTTGATTAAAAAGGGGGGGGGGGAGCGAAAAAAGGGAGGAGGTTGCCTGAAATAAGCAAAATTTCAAGCTAATGGGAATCTCATTCATTATTTAATCCACTCCTTATCTGAAATGTACAAAAAATGGAATCTAATATGGCGTATGTATGTTGTTGTCTTAGCGAAAAGACAGGGGCAAAGGCCTGCAATTTCACTTAATATATTAAATCCTACTGCAGGCTTTGAGCCAGATTAATAACTCTAGCGAGCTAGAAAATCCCAATATATATTTTTTCTAGCTCCATGCATGATGCGGCTTGATTCATAAGCAGCTCTACCTCTGGGCTTTATTAAATACAAATAAAATATCTCTTCTATTGCAAAAGCCCACAAGGTGACAGGAAGAGGAGAAGAGACTGTCCTTGCTAGTTAAAATGTATTTCCTTTGGCTTCCTCCTCCTTACCTCAGCCCCCAAGTCCCAGCTCCCTAGAATATTTATACAGACATAACACTGTGCATAAAAACCAGGGGGATCGGCTGAAAGGAAGGAATTTGTTCCCGATCACTGGGGCATGCTTGCGAAAAAGACCCTGCAGGATTCCTCCCCGCAAGTGGAAGCGACTCAGTTTTATAGCCGCTCACGAGCAGAGTTTCGGAGCCCGTGGGTGCTGCTTATGAAACACACGCCAGTTTGGGAAATCCTCCCTACTTCGGACAGCCCTGCAACACATGCTGTGTGTATAGCTAAGCGTGTGCTTAAATGCTGCCCTGGAAAAGGATGGATTTACTCATGTGCTTATCTGCTTTCCCTAAATCTGGGCTACCCCCCATGCACGTAATGTGCAAGGCCAAGTTCTGCGGGTCAGTAAGGGAGGAACTGGACAGAGCTTCCCAGATAATCAGACTAAATCCTGGTTTTGCTGCCTTGTTTTCTTACGATTTTATAAAAACCACAAACGTGCCTTGGGTTGGACTCTGATAACCCCCTGAATGGAGGACCAGAAAATTATTTGGGAGCCCCGTTTTTTTCCTGGGAGTCGCTCTGGTGACGTACGTGCTCCAGAGAGGCTGGATCCAAACAGGCAAGGGAAACGGGGGAGGCGGTCGGTGCCCGGTCTGCAGCGGGTGGAGAGCCGGCCGGGTGCAGAGCAAGCGAGATGACACCAGCTAGGGCTCTTTGGGGGATGATGGTGCCCTCTTAAGGTCTGATTCAGGCCATCGCTAGATCTTTATAGAGCAAACAGAAGAATTAGATCTGATTTAATGTATTTCTCTAGAGAAGATGGAGCTTTAAGTGTACTACAACAGCATAAAATAACCTCCCCGAGGTAATTTCCGGGCTTTTTTTTTTTTTTTTTT
>VZSV01000045.1:4322539-4374231 GCA_013398735.1 Nothocercus julius
GGCGCTGCTGTTGGCAGGTCTTTCACATCCCTGGTAGGCGGAGGTCCCCGGGCAGTAGAAACAGCTGGCTGAGCTTTGGGGTTAAGCCGACACCATCGTGCTGTTAGGATGTTTGAAGCAACCTTCACCAAAGGCTTTCCTGTGCATGCCTAAATATTAAGGACTCGGGGGCTTTTGAGGACGGAAGGTGTAATTTCTCCTGACCTTCAGGATATAAGAGAGGCCGTGGAATTAGTGTGATTCCTGCATCAGGCCCCTGCACTTGAGGGGAGTCACGGCGGCGCTCTCGGAAGGACCCTCCTAACACAGAGCTCGGCTCTCGAATTCATAGGGTCCACGTGCGTGGTTGTGCCGTGTGTGAAATACAGCAGGTGCACAGTCTCGTGCCGTCTCCTGGTTGCTTGTTAAAGAGGTGTAAGGGCCCTTCTGAAAAGCTCAGGGTTTCTGAGCACAGCCGTGTGTACTGCCGAGGCAGCAAGTGAAGGCTAATTTGAAAAATTCACGCTGGACACTGGGACAAGACGTGCCCCTTAAATGATGGTCAGTGACCCAGGAAGAATTTCCTGAGTGCAGGAGGACCCCGGTGGAATTGTTTCATGTCTGCAAGTGTGTGGCTAAGCAGTTTAAATGGAAATAGTACTAAGGGTATATTGCCTTCCATTGGCTTATGTTTTAAAGTGCTTATCCTGTGCTTCAAGTGCTCGTGATTTTACAGAAACTGAGGTTCAGCAGAAGCGTTTCCAGACTTTAAAAACAAAAGTCAATAAAATTCAAATCCTTTTTTAATTTATATATATTTTTTTGTCCTCTTTGCACCGCAAATGCCATGTTACCTCTTCCTCTTTCATGTCTCTTATCTTGACTATTTCATTCAACGGGCCTGTAAATTTTAATGCTGACTGGGAGCATAAGTAATGGGATTTAGTTAAGGCAATTGCTTTCAGACTCTGTTTTTTGGTTATGCCATAGACTTGCTTAAAGAGCCCTGAGTGAGTCATGAGAACGTTATGAAAAGAAGGAGATGGAGAAAGGGGTGATATTTTCTTTCAGGAGCTAGTTGTCTATCTTTTCTACTTGCGTGCTAGCTCACGCCAAAGAGTGTGTTTTCTTCTGGCTACTGTGCTGAGCACATTGGAAGCCTCGTCCTTTTTGGAGCCTCTAAATACAGATAGAGAAGAAAATATAAATGGTAAATTACAGGAAAATTAAAATGATTCCTATAAACGATGGAGTTAACAGAACATAGAGTTACTAGCAACCTGCCTCTAAACTTTCATCCCTCCGTGTACTTTAAGTGCCTTTTTCCATTTTGACCGTGTCCATCTAGTTTGTCAGTTCTAAGCACCTGGTCTCCAAAAACCTTGTTTCAGGCACTGGTAAGAAATTGTGCTATCAACAGGATGGAAAATTGATTAGTCCGTTTTCTCTGTTCCAACTTAAGAGTAAAGCAGTAAATAGCGTTAATGTCAAAAAGTGAATTAGATTTCTAACACTGTTTCTGCTGTAATAGTTTCTTCCATTTGCTAATAGCCCAGATAATAGCAACTGCCCTTCAATAACGTGTGTTGTTTTGTTTGTGTCTTTCTTCTGACAGCATCTTTTAAAAATAACATGTTACAGCTCATTCATGAAATAGTTATCAATTCTGCGCTTGTTTGTTTCTTCAGGCAAGCTAAGTATGTCCTTGTTAACACTGGCTGTCAGGCGTCGTGTACCTGCAGGCTGTGCTTAGCTTCCCCCTTTTAGGGGTCTCCCAGTCAATTAAAATTGCAGATACGAATTTCAGGTGTTTGGAAAGCAGCTTTCAAATCGAAATGCCAATTTCGCAGCTTGCCGGGAAGCCGGGCAGCGCGGGGCGACGGCTGCTCCTTCGCGGAGCCCCCCGAGCCCTGAGCAGAAATGTCCCTGGAACTCCGGAGACCGAGCCAAATGGGAATCTGAACTCTACAAGCGGGATTATTTTGGTATTACCTGTTCCAAAGGCACTATCTTATTTATCTCATAAATTCCTCCTTAAGCATGCTTTACCCTCCACGCTGTTCTTTTCAAGTCTAGGTTTCTTATCACTACTGTATCTGAACACTTCCTAATAGTGTGCCAACCATTGGGGCTGTTCTGTCATCTGCAGCTAATTTTATTTATCATCTTTTCCCCAGCAGAGAGAGGAGGCTGCTGTTTTGATCGGGTCCCCTTTGTCTTTGTGATCCACATGCTGCTCTGTGTTAATATTTGAGGCAGCAGATCAAACTATTGCTTCTTGGCTACAAGAAACTGGTGTGGCTGGAATGCTTGTTTCTGTATTTCTTCCAAAATACTACTTTTGTCTTGAAAATTATGGTTCCTCATTAGCTTATCTGTTTGGAGAACAAATCTATTGGACTTCAGGCGCTTGTCAAACACAATCACTAGTTTACAGCACTCAGGTTTTTCTACGTGCATGGTCTAAAGCATCTTTTGATGATTAAGTGACAAATTTGTGATCTAGGATTGGCTGGTAAACTCCTTTTCTTTCATTGCACTAGTCTTTCCAGCCTACTCTGTCAGTATGTTTTGTCCATCCATTTTGATGCCTAAATTATTAGCAAACTAAGGCAGAGATCATTTACTTCAGGGTATCTATTCAGTGCTTTTCCCAAGCATCTAATCTCAGATTGGTGATTGTGGATGCTAAAGTAATTTATAATTGCAATTACCGAGTGGTGACAGTTAAATGGTATGTAATAAGAGCCTTTTAGCTGCATACCACGTTTTATCCTGGTTTATCATTCACATTCACAAAGAATCCTAGTTTATCATTCACATTTCATTCAACGAATAAGTCTCATAAAGTTTTAGTTTTGTATATGTAGTCAGATCAGAAGTGTTTGCAGAAGAGTGCTGTTTGATTGTTTCTGGCTTGGTACTCTTGGCAAAATACCATATGGAAATAAAGCAGAAATGAAACTGAATCCAGATTTTTGACATTCAGAGAAAAGCATCTGCATTAGCTTGAAGAACAGGTGAAATTGTCCTAAATTAAAAACATGATCTGGTTTAACTGTAATATAAACTTCCAATGTATTTGGGTAGTGTAGTTCAAATCCCTATGAATAAATCCATAATTCTGTTTTTTAACTGTGTTAATTGGTTTAAGGTATGTGAATATAAACTGGGATTATTACTTTTTTGGATTTCAGAATGTATATTCTGAATGTGTCGCTTTTTCTGGAATGAAATACCCTGGTTTGAATTTGTATCTTTAAAAAAAAAAAAAAAAAAAGATTCAATTTAGCATGGAATGTTATTCATAGGGATCCTTGGTGTGTGAAGGCACAAGGTGAGCGGATTCCTTGTTCTTTATCGGCGCGCCAAGCCTGTCCCTGATCTCCGAGTGAAGGAGCTCTCGGTTGTCCAGAGGAAGAGAGGTCCCTCACCCCATGGCCTCATCGCCCCTGCGCTGTGAGGGCAGCTGTGACTGCTCCACATTTTGTAAGACTGGTGTATGCTCCCAGGGCACGCGCACACTTGCAGGCAGATGCTGGCTTGCAGCGATCCTACCCCGCTCAGGTCTTTCCCTCTTTCTTTCTTTCTTTGTCTGAGACTTTTCTGACTTGGGAAACTCAAAAAAAAAAAAAAAAAAAAAAAAAAAAAAAAAAAAAAAAAAAAAAAAAAAAATTCCCCCATCCCTGGACTAGCAATTCCTTCCCTGTTTTTCAGTGAAGCTAGCAGAGCTGGTGAAAAAAATGTCCGTATGGATGAGCATGGGGGAAAGTTTCTGGATTGCAAGTGGGAAGTTTGATTAACTACAGGCGAGCATATTATTTGTGGTACTACAATTAGACAAGATATCACTGTGGTTTCTTTTGACATTATTTCTTTGAGTTAAAGCAAAGCATCACAGTCTGATGGAGTTGAAGTTTATAGGAAAAGAGGCTAGAACATTCATTAAACTTTTCTGTATTTATCTTTTCTTGCAAGATGATTTCTTTTAAAGCTAAAGCCAGATACTTGAATGAAAAATGACCCATCTCCTTATCCTATCCATCGCATCTCATGAAAATTGACCTCTCCATTAGATCAGGTGATCGGTGGAGCATAACCCAGGTTTAATGGCCATCAAAGAGAAAACCAATTTAGTTTCAGCCCTTTGACAGGAGTGCATCTGCAGGACTTTGAGCAGACTGATCAGGCATTTTTTATCTGGTTGTTGTGCCAAGTCTTTGCTAAACTTCGAGTAATGATCTCCCACAGCTGTCCCTTTGCTCTTGGTGCTTTGTGCTAGAGATAAGTTGCTGGGTGATTCATAGAGGTGTTATCAAAGCCTGGACTTCTGTGTGCGTGAGCACTATCATGTCACCCTCTTGTGGGAAAGGTGAGAGATTTAGTCTTTCTTCAGCTGCCTGAAAGTCCTGAGCTTTCCAAGCGCCAAAGAAGCACCACTGAGCCGAAAGGCTAGGGCGTCCTCAAACTATCGGCTTCCGCATTGATAGCCCATTTCTATCACAAACTGAATTCTAAAGTTCAGTAAGACATTTCAGGCCCATTTTTTTTTTTTTTTCCAGCTATCTCCAAGTACTTCTGCTTCTTTTTGAAACCAATCTTCGCTAATGGGATATGGTCATGATGATGTGTTAGAACTGCAGGGGACGTTGGTTGTTTTTCTGGTGGGGCAGGGCTAGATACATAGTCACACTTCCGAGAAGAGTGTTTGGGAACATCCAGACTGATACAAGAGTGATAGATGGAGCTGATGAGGATTGCATTTTTCCCATGGGTTTTGGTCAGCATTCCCCCTGAATAATCACTTGCCAGAGTGACGTTCCAGTGCGAGGTTCCTGTTAATGCAGATTACTCTCAATCTGTAAGAGTTTCTGTTGTCCTTATTTGTTCCCTCTACTGTTGCATCTCTTTCAAATGTCCAGGTTGCTGACTAGTGACTTCTGTGCCTTTGGGACACAGTACAAGGTTAAAAAAAAAAAAAAAAAAGTTGTTATAATCCAGCTGGGACCTAGCCTAAATATGTTCCCCGTTCCCATTCCAGGGACCTTTGTGTCTCTCTAGACTCCGATCTGGTGGAACACATTGCCACATAATATTAGCTGACAAGAGCAATTTTTAATGCAATTCAAAATAGACTTTTAAACACAGAAAAGCAGAGAAAATGCATGGAGAAGCTGGTAAATAACAGAGGGAATTATTTTAAGATAGAGTAATGCAAAGCTTCCAAATTCAGGACTTAAACCAACCTTTAATGATTAGGCGTTAGGAAGGAAGTTTCCATGGGAACATATTATCTCATCACTCTCTACTTCAGTGTTCCTTGTGTCCTCAATTGAAACAGCTGGAAGTGGCTAAATTATGTCGTTTCATTTGTTTTTCATTGTATGAAACTTTTTTTCTATTGCCACACTAAAAAGTCAGTCTCCCTTTCTCTTCCCCTCCTCCTTTCTTGGCCCAAAGAACGTTTAATTATTTATACAAGTGGAACATCTCCAACAAAAGAGATGGAGATAGAGGGAGGGAGTAAAATGGAGAGAAATTGTTTTAGCTTTTCTGGTGTGGAGTTGATCCCAGTTTTGAAATAAATATCAGCCTTTTCGTACTTCATTATTTACCAGTTAACAAAAAAAAAAAAAAAAAGAGAGGGAGAAAAATCATGAACCTCTGATAAATAATTCACGCTCCTCCATCTGTGAAAATGTTGGATTTGGCCTAATTTTTCTTATAAACAAAGATCATCATCTGCTCCAGAAAATAAAATCCATAGAATTTAGGTTCTGAAGGGGTATCTTTTTCTTGGCAGGATCTGATATATTTTTCCCTACATATCACAATTAAAAAGCAAACCCAGAAAATTATAATAGAGGAAATTAGACCTTGCTACCTTTCAACCCTGCTCTTGCTGGAATGACTTCAAGCTACTTCACTGAAATGCAGGTCAACATGAAGAAGTTTGTTTGGCCTTGCCAGGTCTTGCTATTCAGTTCCTAAATCCCTTTGGCAGAAAATCTTGGATGTTAATCACTGACCCAGAAAGGAGACTCCACCGTCAAGGTGTGGGGTGGAGCTTTTGAAGGAACACAAGAAGTAACTCCTCCTTGGTCCCATGTAACGTCTGTATCCCGAGTGGTGTTGAAAAGTCATCTCTTTCAACCTAAAAACATGATTAATACTTTTCTCTCAGCTCTTCTTTTCAGAGATTTCCTCTTTTTCACAGCCATAAAGAGATGTCTGAGTAGACATGTAAACATTATTTTTGCAGGTCACCTTACCTCAGTGAATTCATAGGGCCAGCTGCAGTCCTAAGCAATTCTTTGTCAGTGATTTCAGGTGGTAAAGAGTTTGGGTTGGGATTCAGCCTGGCATTCAGGTGACATGGGACCTCACCTTCATGTGTGACCATGAAATGGTTGATATCTGTTATATTCTGTATTCTACCTCTGAAGCTTCACGTGGGAGGCAGTGGTGTGCAGATAACTTCTCTAGGCTTTGCAAAATTTATTTGCTTTATAGTGGTTAAATACCACTGCAAAAGTGTGTGAGAAGCTGAGGTACAAATGGAAGGAAGGTGTCCAGTGCTACAGTCTAGGAGATAGTGTTGCATCCTAAATAGCAATAGCCTTGATCCATAACTTGACAAAATGCAGTGAGGAAATATGGTTCAAAGAACTCTGCAAGGTTTTGGGTAGAAGAGATAGTGTGATGCTGGTAAGCACATTAGAGCCATGGCAGATGCTTCTTTGCGTTTGGCTTGTTCCTTTCATTTCATAGAGGTTTGGAAAATAAAAATTAAAAAAAGCCAAATTTGATCACAGCTTGTTTGGCAGTTATTGTATTCATGTATGCATGAAATTTCTGACGGGAACTTCTCAGGGAGAATTTGTGGCTGAATTATCATCATTTCTCTCCTAAAACTTTAAAAATGTTCATGAGAGTTGGCTCAAAAACTTGTTTTAATGTAGCTTTAAAACTAGATTAGTCAAAAAGAAATTTCCTGAAAGTGAGGACCTCCTAAAACAAAACAAAACAAAACAAAAAAAAGCTTATGGCAGCAGAGTAGAAGTTTTCTTCAACTTTAGCATAGTGAACTCAGCTTAGTAACATCGAAATCAAATCCAGATACCCAGCTCTGTCAGACAGGTGGGATATATATTTAGCTGTCACTTACACATGCCTCTACTCAATAATAAACACAAAGTAAATAGAGAAGGAATCCATCATAAAGTGTTTAGGGAGAAAAGCAAACAAATAAACAGGGCTTAGTGTTTCTCTTCTGGGTTCAAATCCAAAAAACAGTTACATTATGAAATGAAATAGATGTCGATTCTTGGAGCACATCCAATGTGCTGGACACTTCTTACAGCATTGTACTTGGCTGCGACTTTACTTTGAAGAAAACAAGAAATGCATGTTAGTTACTGACACGCTTTCCGTGCCTTTAGGAAGTGGCTTTTCCAGTCCCGAGCGGCAGGAGCGGTGATGTCCGAGCTCCAGGTAGCTCTGCTGAGCAATGCTGCGGTAGCATGTGTGCAGTCCCTGTGGCAAGGCTCGTCCAGAGGAGCCCTGAACTGGGTGAAGTGATGCCAAACATTTTGCAGGCTGTTGAGAAGGCCTTGATCTGTTCACGTTGTAAAGCAGTGGGAAGAAGTGGAGGTGGAGGGGAATAGACGGGATTTTTGGAGAAGTTCTCCCTCGCCGGTGGTTTTGACAGGCTCCCTAGCCTGTACGTTGGCCTCTGCGCTCCCCTCTTGCTCTTGGAGGTGCAGGGAATGTTGTCTGGAGCTCTTGTACCACGAGAGGAAAGTGTTCATATCATGTGGGTTAGAGAAACAAACCTGACAGAATTCCCCAAAGGGAATGGTGAGTTCTGAAGCTTTCAAGGCCTTGTTTGAAAGATTTTTTTTTTCCTTTGGTGTCTTTCCTTTCTATCTTCCCTGCAATCTGAACAGCATTTTAAAGAGCATTGCGCAGAATTCAGAGAAGAGGGAAGAGGAGAGGCTTTCCTAGGGGTGTCCCTTCCACCAGAGCAGGTTAGCCGCTGTGCTGGTTTCTTCAGTGGGGCCAGGGGAGGAGATGGAGTCGCTCCTTTCTCCTTTCTCCCTCCCCAAGCCTGTCTCTGCAGGGACAAAGAGAAGGAAAGTGAAACTTGCTTTTGGGAAGGGTGAGTGAG
The DNA here is from genome assembly GCA_013398735.1 of Nothocercus julius. Lineage (NCBI taxonomy): Eukaryota > Metazoa > Chordata > Aves > Tinamiformes > Tinamidae > Nothocercus > Nothocercus julius. The sequence continues at coordinate 4,330,689 of VZSV01000045.1, forward strand.
ATGAGGACAACTCCTTGCAGTTATTTCCAGCCCCGCATTAGGTAGGTTCCAGGAGGTGACATCCCTGTTAAATACGTGGGGAATTGGGCTGTCCAGCCCAGCCTTGCTGGAAAATCAGCTCTTTCAGGAGGATCCTGTTTTTATTTCGTCAGCAGCCAAGTCCCAGGGACCAGTTCGGTGCATGCGAATACGTGAGCGTGAGATAGTTATGAAAGACCAGTCTTTGACCTCCTCACTTTCAGCAGAAGGTTATTGTCTTAAATAGCACATCCAGCTTGCAATTCCCTCTTTGATCCTTTGAAACTTCAGTGTAGCCACCTGATATAATTTTCATCACACCTCCCCCCAACTCCTTGCCATCCCTCTTTCCCTCCTACCTCCCCCAAACATTCAAACACATTATAGCAGGAACTAATTTTGTCTGGACTATTATTAGATCATGAGATCAGGGCAACATAGAGGTCGTAAAATGTTTCATTCTCTCTGAATGGCCATCGTGCCCCTATCAGGTACCATAACGTTAGGTTTGCTTATTGTGCAGATTGCTTGAGTTGCAAATTGCACATTATCCGGCTTAAACACCTGGCATTTACATTCATTATAACCCCGACACCCCCCCTTTATGGCCTCCCGCGAGGGCCTTCCAATTGGTCAGAAGCGCAAATGAATGTTTTATGATTATGATGAATAATGTGAGGGGCTAAGGAGGAAAAAAAAAAGAAAAAACAGGAGAAAAAAAAAAACAGGAGGATGTTGTGGAGTGCTTTGGCGTTACAAACCTTTCTGCCGGAGGAGTGGCAGTGATCTGTGTGGCTGGAAACAAATTCGCTGGGTCTGAAGTACTGTGCAGAGCTGAACTGGAGAAAAAAGGAACTCTCAGGAGAGATAAAGACGTGTCCTGGTTGAACGAAGGGGAGGGCGCTAGAGTCTGGGCCAAAGAGCCTGGAGAGAAGTCAGGGTCCTCGTGGGGTTGCTTCTGTGCTCGCTGCTGTCAGGCGGATAGCGGCACGTGCCTCAGTTTCCCCATGCTGTGGGGATGCTGTGGATCTCTCCTGTTCCTTTCAGGGAGTCCTTACTGGGTGGATTTATTAATGAGTCGGTAGCCCTGTAGCAATGCGCTTTGGGGCTCTGTTTTCAGGGAGTGCAGGATCCAGGGTTTAGGTGACGGTTCAAGGCTCTGGTGCCTTCCGAATACTCCGCTCAGCAAAAGGTCTGAGGGGCGTGTGCAGAAGGTACCTAAATATCCTCGAGCTGTCAGGCTTTGGGGCAAGGCTTGCCTGGCGCAGCGCGGCCGGAGGCTGCCTCGCATACTGCGTTATACTTCTGCGAGGCCGGGAAGAAGCTGCATCCCGGCACCCTCTGCCTGCAGAGAAAGCATCGCTCTGGAATCCAAACACTTGGAAGTGTTTGCTCCTTCTCTCCCGCCTTCCCGAACCAGGGCCCTCGCTACTCCAGCAGTCCCTTCCCCTAGACCTTCCAGATCTCGGACTCCCTCTGAGACAAGGGATTGGACTTGCTGGTGCCTAGAGGTGGGGCTGGATGGAGCTGTGGGGCAGGTGGCTGGTAACATCCAGGGAAGAGCTGTTCCTACAATGTTCCTGCCTCATTTGCTGGCATGCAGAAGGGTCATAGCTTTGAAATAGGAAGCTGCAAGCCAAATACATGAAGCTATTTGCTGCCCTGCTTCTTGAACCTCTGGCTTTTTTATTGTCTCCTCCTCTTCTGCTGTCAGTGGCTAGTGGGCCAACTCTATCTACAAAAGTCACACGGTATTTTGAAACCAGGTATTATATTTCTGCTTTATTTCTCAGCCAAGGCCCAGTTCCTCTACTATAACACTGTTATGCCTTAAAGTGGATTTCAAAGGGCAGCAGAAGGTAGACAGAGTTCACCTCCTGTTTTTGAGGCCATCTTGGAAGCTAAGGAGTCATAACTATAATTTCGTTTTCAGGGAAGCAGTAGCAGTTTTGTTGGCTTCAGTGAAGACAGAACTTCGGGACACATCTTACAGGCTGTGGTCAGGTAGAAGAGCTCAGGAGAACAGGCTCTTTCCTATGGGTCTTTCATGCCCTAGCAAATGCCTGAAAATTGCCTCTGGCTTTGCTAGCATTTTTCTTTTTCCGAAGCCAGCCCAGGATAGTGCTGGTGCCACATCTCCCCTCAGGAGGCAAGCAGAGATCATTCCAGGATGCTCCAAGCAGGCAGAAAAATAAAGAAATAAATAAATCTAAATGAGACTCCACGTCTCCAGAGATTGTTTCCGTGGCTTAAATGATTTTAATTAATAAATAAATAAATGGGATTGAAAGTTGCCTGGGAGAGAGACTTGAGGTTCTGAGATATTTTTAACCCCCCCACACACTCCTCCCTCCCCTTATTTTGTTTTGCTTCATCTCGGAGAGGGTTCTGCTGGTTGCTGGGTGGTGGTACGTGCGTCTCGCTCTGGACTAATGAGACTTTGCTGTAATGGAAAGCTCACGTCGAGGGCGTTTGGCTCTTGTGCTCAGGGCTTGTGTGCGTTGTGGGTACCAGCTGGGCAAGGGAGAGTGATTTTAATGGCCAGATTTGTTAGAGCCCTACAACCCCGCAATAATCAAGTAGCACACTGGTAATGAGAGTTTTTAAATGCAGTCCCGGGGCCTGCGCAAAACTGAGCTGGTCAAACAGTGAACTGCTCTGTGTTGCTTTCTCTCACTTTTGACTGCCACCGTCCACTTGTTTGTGGTTTGCATTTCCCCCCAGTGCTGGGCCCTACCTAAATAACTAAAGAGAAAGCAAGTCTGTCTTTGAAGACCCAAGTAGGAGAGGCAGACAGGAATATACACAGAAGTAGCGGAGCGATGGCATTCAGTATGGATGGGAATGGTGGTGTTGGGGAGTCTTTTGCTTGAGCTCTTTAGAGCAACGTAGCAAAGAGCAGCGTTTAGGAAGGCAGTGAGACAGATGAGCTCTGCTCTCCCATACACAGAGCACGGAGTGTTTGCCAGTAGTCCTGTAATCCATGGGGATGCAGCCTCGGATTTCACTGCCTAAAAGCATAAACCCTGCTTCATTGCAGTGTAGGGTTTAGTTCGTTAGCAGAAGGCAGGAGCCGACTTAGAAACCTGGTGGCTGATCCTCAAAGAACAAGTGGTGACTGAATCAGCAAGAGAGGCCGGTGCAAAGTCTCCGGTGGTTGACAGCATATTACAGCCTTCAGATCCATGTCTGGTTTAAATTTGCTGTTAAAAGCAAAGTCCTTTAATTGAAATATCAGCCATTGATGAAATTATACACTTCGAGTTACCTCAGCACAAGAATTGAGCAATAGTGTTGACATACAAGTTTCCTATGCAAAAGTCTTACAAAACTCAGCAGAGATGAATTCACCAGGACTTTATAGAAATAACTCTGAAAAGGCATATAATTTATTTGATAATGTTTTGATCTCTTGGATAGAAAGCTCTGAATGTTTTCATATATCCAAAAGATGTTTTCTAATATCACCCTCAATTCAGTCTTTTATATATTGTCTATAGATAAAGTCTGTATATATTGAGGTTCCTCTCTCATATGTTTGTAGATGGTGTGGGTGTCTTTTATACATGGGACATGTATGTAAAGAAAATAGACTAATCCAAGTGAGCAGGGCACCTTATGGGCTTGGCAGTGACCTGAAGATTATATTCTCTGAGTGTGAAAAACTCGAAACAGAAGTTATGAGTCCATCCAAACTGATGGTCTGCTTCTGCCTCCAGATAAAGCTTAACACGGGGTGCTGCAGAGTAAGTGCCAAAATACACATAAGGAATTAACATAGAATAAACAGTTTTCTCCTCAACTCTTAGTGCTAAGTGGTTGACTTATGTCTGGAAGCGTGAGGGTTATTTCCTTAACATTTCTTATCCTAGTCAGCACAACTGTGGATGTTCTAATTATGCATATAAATGTCTAATCCTATTTGGAATTATGGTAAGGTCTTGGCTTTCATGGAACCTTGTGGCAATTTGTTGCACAAGGTAATTAGGCACTGTAGTTAAAAAATAAATAAAAATCTTTTGTCTCTTTCTAATGCCTTCTCCCTTTGAGTTTATCAAGACTCTCCCTCGAAATAATAATACAAGCAAATATAAATTCAATGCAGGGATTTTGCAGGAAGTCTGCAACACAGAGTAACGGGTTCCTGGAGGAATGGGGACCGTATTTTGAGTGCAGGAGTATCAAGTCTGAGCATATTGTTTTCCCAAATACGGCTACCTTATGAAAAAGTAGATTTACGTACACATGCAGTTTATGTAACATGATTCTGGAGTTGCAGGATGTGATTAGATAAAAAACAAATTTAAAAAAAAAAGATGCAGAAAGGGTGGCACCCAGGCACTGTATCCAGGAATATGATGGATCTTCCCTCAAAGGGGGTCTTCAGATGACAACCGGATTGCTTTTAAAAATGTGCAATAACCTAGACAAACTGGAAGGACCTGATGAGGAAATTGCTGTTTGAGCTTCTCTGAGAGGGCTTTGTATAGGTCAGGCTGAAGATCACTGAAGAGTAAAGTATTTCTTGTAGTCTTAATAACTCTGAAACTAGAAAAAATGCTGAAATGTTTTTTGTTCCTGTTGTTAATTAATTTTGTGAGATCAATTTTGTATTTATGTTTTGTTCCAAGTTGTTGTGTTGGTTTTGTCCTGGTTGTTATTGGCTTAGGAATTTATTGGTTGGTAAGTTTGGGTCATATAACGGTATTTTAAGTGAAAGTGTTGCAGAAGTTGTTGTTCAGAATAAATTCCCTTTGAACTGAGTGGGATGTTATCAAATTTTAAGTGTTCTATAGAAAATGAGTCAATAAAGCTGATACCATAAAATAGAAAGTAAGATCTTTTCAGTGGGAGTTTTCACTGTCCTTATAGGACATAGAAAACTGGGTGTGAATCTCTCTTGGATTTTACTACATAGTTCAAAATAGTTAGGGATAGATGATAGTTTCCTGACAATTTCCAACGGGTTGAGAAATGAGAAAAAGATGGGACTAGTAGAAAGAAGCAGAGGTCCATTGCCTGTAGTGATTTATATTAGCTGATATTTTGGCCTAAACTCCTCAATCATAAATCAAATTTGCAATTTCCTCTTAATCATTATTTAGAGTCATTAGCATTTGGCATGGCTGCATATAGGGTACTTCCGTGATCCCAGCCCTCTTCTTGAAGTTTGCTCTTCCTTAGCTATATTCCTTCCCCACACACATTCTACCTATTTTTCCCCTTTGGTATCCACAGGAGACTAACGCTGTGTGAAAATATAGCTCGTTGCCAGTCATAAAATGATTTTCAAACAGGAGAAACAAAAATTCAATTTCCCTGTTCAAAGCTGCATCCTTAAGTTGGCATTGATGAATCTGCTCCTTATCTGGTGTCACAAAAGCCAAGTCCAGAAAGATTTCCCATCGTTTCTGGATCCATCCCTTTTCACTTGCCATGGGGCTGGATCCCTTGCTGCTGTGAATCCCGGGAAAGGGCTGCACCACAGGTGGGGTCTGATGGGATGCTTGGCCGGATGAAGAGCAGCCCAGTTGTCCCCTTGACTATGACCAGCTGTGATAGTCAAGGAGGCCTCAAACCCTTGGTGGACTTTGCGCTTCATGGAAAAGATCAACTCAGTTTTCTCCCAAACTTTCTTGGCAGCCTCTTCCATCCTCCCCCTTCCAAAAAATATCCCAAGCTGCCAAAGTGATGGTCGGCCTCAACCCCTCCTCCTCCTCCTCCCTTCCCAACCTGATGGCGCTGCGAGTCTGCAAAAGTTTAGCAATAATTAGTGCCGACCTCGGGCTGCTCGCGCCTTGCTGGGAATCCTGCTCATCAGCTCCGCCTGTCAGGGGGCTGCGCGGAAATGAAGCATTCGGAGGCTCCGAGACGTGGGCAGGAGGAGGAGAGATGTCCCGGCGCTACAGAGCACATTGCTATTAAAGTGTCAGTTTTTTGGTTTACTGTTGCAGTTTGTGTGAAGAGTTTATGGATCAGCAGATAACAGTAATTATCACACAGACTTTTCAGCGAAAGTCTAATCTAACCTTTTACAGTTCTGCACCGCTGGGCCTCCTTGTCCCCCACCCCCTACCCCATATTTTTTAAGAGCTTATCCGGTGACACTTTTTTTTTTTCTTTTTTTATGGCTCCTAAATCATCAAATTTGACATCAGACAACTCCATACATAAAAGGATGCATAGATTAATTGAATGAGGGGGTGGATGGTAGGTTTTTATTAATAATACTAATCAAGAGAGTTTATTGTGGTAAAACCCAGGAATATATTAGCAGCATTAAAAAAAAAGGAGGAGGAAAAAAATGAGGGTGACGAAAGTCAGAAGTGTTAGCCAAGGTGAGTTGTTGTCCCCAATTTTAAAGCACTTGAACATATATATAGAAAATTTATTGAATTGCATCCAGCTCTCACACATATTAGTTCCAGTCCAGAATCAGTCAAAAGTGATGCATTTTCTGTGGATTGGAGAGCAAACAGGAGAGTTTATCCAGAAAGCGACAGAGGGAAGAAGAATTAAAAGTATCATCATCATCACAGCCAGAAGTAATTGAAAAAATGCCAGGGGGATACTTTTTAACATTTCTTCTCCTTTTAAAAAGGAAAGGGGTTGGAACGGAAGGATTGTGCACCTTGTTAAACTTTCTTATGTTTGTCTTTTATTGCAATACATTTTTTCAACGAGAATGTTTGAGATGCTTATAAAACATGTTGTGTCATTTCAACGGCGAGACAAAGCCTTTCATTACTTTTATTGCTGCTGCCAGAGTTTGCTGTGCAAGCATTATAGAAAGGTCTCGATGGGGTTAAACTATTTCTCACTTTATAAGGCTTTTATTCTCTGTTTCCTCCTCCCCTCTTCTCCTCCTCCTATTCTACCCCCTGCCCCCGCTTCCCCCTCTGCCCAAAAAGAAAAGAAGGGAGAAATATCCTAGAAACTAATATTGTAAGAGAGCAGGGGCAGGGTTGCTATTGCTTTTTCCTTCCCTCACCCCTTGTGTTCTTTCCTTTAAACACTTTAGAACTGTCAGAATATTTATGTATTTGTTCATAACACTCTATTATTTTAAAAATTAGATCAAAAAAAGGATAGTTTTATCCCATTTCTTTGGGATTCCTTAACTTTTGGAGAACCAGCTCATGCCATTTCCTTTCTGATAGTATTTAGAAATAGGTGGTTGGTGAAGAAGACAGTAAGTAAAAACCCTCGTGTTGCCGGTAAAGAAATCTTGGAGAGCTAACTCATTCCACCTGCAATAGAAAAGAAAACAAAACAAAATCTCTTGGGCATCGATTCACCAGCACAAATACTGGGGATGAGATTGGTTAGAGGAGAAGCTAAGGCCAAACGAAAGTGTTATGAAGACATCTGTGCATCTAATGAAAAGCTAGTAGGCTGGAGAGAGGCACAAATCATTACGAATGAACTTAACCCAAGCCAAAAATAGGCAGTGTAATTCACATGAGTTGGAGTTAAACACTGGCATTTTAAATATAGTGGAGTGTCAGGGCTGTCTCCTCACTGGACTAGCCTTTAAGGAATTACAGTATTTCATCTGCCAGTCCAAGAAGCACTTCTAGCAGAGGATCCACACGGTCTGGAGCTTGGTATATTCAGATTTACCATGGATGACTGAGGCAGTGGTGAGATAGATATATATGTGTGTGTGTGTGTGTGTATATATATATATATAAATATATATGCATGTCCATCTCCTGAATCTGTGTTCTTCTAGTGATGGAGGATATGGTTGGGTGAGCACCTGTCTCTTTTATGCCATGTGTTTTAATCATGACTTTTAGTTTCATCCTTCTAAACTGAGTTCCAGGGCTTTGCTCTATGGAGATTGCAGAAGTCCCATGAGGTTAGGGTACTAACCTGAGATGTGGGACACCTGGTCCCACATTCATCCTTGTGCTAGGATTTTATATTTTATTTTTTAAAAAAATCCTCACAGAGGTATTTTGATGTCAGCACTCTAAATAAGATGGTTTGCTGTGACACACTAAGTCCATACAGCATCTCAGACAGGCAGCTCCCCTATTTCCTGTGATTTCTGCTCTCTCTACGCTAGCATTTAAAGCCTCTAAAGCTGTTGAGCTACAAACTACCAACTGAAGTGTAATTGCTGGCAGAGATGTCAAAGACCAGTTATGAGAGGGAAAGTGTGGTTAAGCAATAGCGAGACAAACGGTAACCTTTGCAAAACCACATGGGGAAAGCTGTTTCTTTCTTTTAAAGAAATATAATGACATTGGATAGAATTCACCTTTCGGGGCATAAAACACGCCGAGGAGGACACGACAGGTATTATTGCTCCTGCGTGAGGAGCGGCGGGTGCACGCAGAGCCCTGCGGCGGGAGCCCCGTGCTGGTGCCGTCCGCCCGCCACGTCCTTCTCGAGACCTGCTCCATGGGAAGCGCCAGCAAGGGGCAGGCCTTCTCCTGGCACTTCCCACCAGGATGAAGTCACCTTGGAGGAGCGTTGTGCCTGGGGGTTATATCGCCTCGGATCCAAAGACATTGCATCTTTACTTCATTTTACCTCATCATCCATTTTACCTCATCATGGGAAGTTAAAAAAAAAAAAAGGGGCACACACACAAAAAATCTCCCTAAACTTCTCACTGTTCCTCCAGAAAGAACATGAGCCCACTCCTCTCCAGCCTAAAATGAGAGAGGAATGACAACAGCAAACATGAAATGTCACGGTTCACGTAGTGGGAGAGCAGATTCCTCCTGTTTGAGGTTTCTGAGAAGTCTGTGTCAAATATCAGTCTGTATCAAAGATCAGTATCAAATATCAGGTGATGAGGCTTAGCTCTTGCTGGATTTAGCGTCGTCAGAGGATTTGGCCTGTTCCAGTCAACTGTGAAAGCAAAGTTTGCCATTTTTTGTTTTGTTCTCAATCTGAGAGAGAGATGGGAAAAAAATTCCAGTGTGGTTTTATTTATTTCATCACAGGAAATATCTTTCATCTTGTAGGGAAAAAAATGAAGAAGGTTTTCCCCTCTTCCCCAGACACTTCAAATTACTTTTCTTTTCCCTTCTCTGGGTGCTGCAAATTTTGAGACTTTTTCTAGTCTCTGGCCCCTTCCTGTGGCCCTCAGCAATATTCGCTATTGTTTATCTAAGGCCTTCCTCACTCACCTGAATGCATGTTTTAAAGATTGAATTTCTTCCCCAGAAGTAGCCCTGTTTTATTTTTCTCCTGCAACTGGAAAGAAATTGCTGCAGAGAGGGCATATGGCAGCTTGGATTGCAAAGGCCACCAGCATCTTCTCTCCCCAGCTCCACGCCATGTAGCCGGCGAGGCTGTTATTGCTACCGGTCTTTTCATTTCTGAAATTAAGCATGTAAGCAAAGGCAGCAGCTCATTTCATGGCTTTGCTGGAAAGCGAGGGAGCCAGGGACAGATATCCAAGCCTTTTTAGTTTGGCTGCAAATTGATTTTAGCTCTTGCTGTGGAGTTTGCAGCTGGCCTTTGGCATCTAGAATAGCATTTGCTGAGGAGAATCCAGGAAAAAATTAAGGCCTGTATAAACCTTGCTTTGGACCCCCTCTTTGAATCAGTGAATTTTACTCCCAGAGAAGGCAAAGGAAGGGAGGGAGGCTGACTTCTTAGCCCTCTTGGCACTTCTTCCAAATCTCCTTGCAAGCATTTCAGCTCCATGCAGTAGCCCTTTTGGGGTATGTATACTTTTAGCCTCACTTTGGAACTGGGGATGACAAAGCTGCCTAGAGGTGATAAAAGAGATATGGCATAAATGCCTTTATTCATGGTTTGACACTTACAGGGCACCTAAAGGCCTTACTTTTGACAGCTTCAGACCTCAGAAGACCTATGGAGGTGTCTGAGTTTAAGCAATCTAGTTTGAAAGTTGTGCCCGAAGAGATTTGACAAAAGTGGCACTACCGTGTCCTTGGTGAGAGCGGACACGGAGCCCGGAGCCCAGCTCCCCGGAGCCCTCCCGTAACCGTTAGTTCAGCACTGGGAGATGGGCACCTTCACCCTGCTGGCTGCAGCTTCCCAGGCCATGTGGAAGGCACTGGAAAGTGCTGTGTAATCTGGGAGAGACCTCTGGACTCTTCTGGTTTGGATAAAAAAACAAGGATCTTTCAAGCCTGCTCTGTCAAGCTAAAATCTTCTGGACTGAATTCTTTCAATAAAACAAAAAGGGAGGAGTAAAATGCTTGCTTAATTCTCTTGAGATATAGATATATATATATATATATATTTAACAATAGGGTAAAGATTTTTCCATCTCTCCACATCCCTTGATTAGTGTGGATTCTCAAGACATACTGATTATCTACAAGGAATTGCTTCAAGAATTATCAGAGGTGATGTTAAAATGATTAATCTAGCAAAGCTTTTCTTGCAATTAGATTCATCGCCTTTCCAATCACCCAAGAACTTTCTCACTCATTTCTGGGGTAGAAGAGGAATCACCAGAACACTTGTGCTGGGGGAAATTTCACCCCTTTCCAAAGGAGTCTGTTTCGGAAATTGAAAGCCACAGTTCAGTGCTGAGGCTCTGCAGGTGAGGAATCACTGCTGCCAGTGTCACCGCTCGCAGAGTGTCAGGAAAGGAAGAAGTGCCGGCTGCAAGTCCAAGTTGCAGAATGTAGCCAAAGTTGTGCTGTGACAAAGTTGAGTAAGACACCCTAGTGCAGCTCATCCTTTTATCTTGGGATGGGTTTATTACTGGTAGAACCTGGTTTGGAGTTTTTTTTTTTTTTTTTTTTTCCAGAGGAGTTTCACAGAGTAATCTCCACTTGGAAAATCCAGGAGCCAGTGGGCCAGTGTCTGGCCTTGCTGGAGCACTCTGTGTAGCACTGCCTTGCTGCCTCACACGTCTGCACCAGACCTTGATGGGTTTGACACACTGGCTTGCGACTCAGGAGGGTTTGGGGTTGTTCCCAGGAGAGTGATACGCGATCAATTTTTTCTGACTCTTTTACCATCTGTAAAGTATGGGTAACAATCCTTTCATTCTTCATTGATGGGAATAACTTTGATTTCATAGGAATTTACACCAGCAGAAGGTCTGCCTTGGAAATCTTACTTTGCTGTTCTTCAGTTGTGCGGTTGAAGTCTTGCTGAAAGCAGAGATGAGGGTGACTCGTAGCCTCAGTAAGAGTGGACTTCTTGTGAGATGCCTCTCTCCAAGGGAGAAGAGCAAGCTGTTTTGCCACCAGCCCATGCTGTGTGTCTCGTGTATAAAGCAGGGCCTGATAGAGTGAGTTACTTATCAGCTGCAATGAAAGAAGAGGAAGAGCAGCAGAAGCAGTAGGAGGGAATCTTCACAACAGCTTTAAAGGAAACATGTTTGAAATGTAATGAAAGGTCTCATTGGACTGTTAAAAAAAAAGGGAGGGAGAGGGAGAGAAACCAGCAACCTACCCGGGCTGTGGTATTGTCTTGTTAACAGAGTGTCGGGGAATTTGGCTGAAGGAAGCGTCTCCCACACACCTCCCCTCGCACAAACGCGGCTGCCACAACCCCCTGAGCTGTCCCAGATCTGCGGAGAGCGGGAAGGGGGAATCACCGAGCAGATTTCCTGGGGGAACGAAGGAGGCCGTTGCCAAGGCAGGGTTAATTGCCATGACGACAGCAACTTCCCCGGCACCTTCCCGTTCGCGGGAAGGGCCCCCCCTGCTCGCGTCCTCCTCCCCTCGCTGCATGTGTTGTGTTAATCTAATTTGTTCAGCTCAGTGGCTAAACAAATAACTGCAAACCTGGTGCTTATTCAGATGCATGGCGAAAGGGGGCAGCTCTCTGAAATGATATTTACTTGGTTATCTGATGAGACACGAGTTGTGCGAGAAGGGGCAAGGGCTGAGACGGGAGCAGGCAGGGAGCAAGGTGAGATAAGACTGGGCTGAGCGTGGTTAGTCGTTGGAGTTTGCCATGGAAGGCATCTCGAATCACAGAATCATTACGGTTGGAAAAGACCTTCAAGAGTATCGAGTGCAACCACAGAAGACATCTACTGACAGGGAGCTCCACCGAAGTCCCTTTGGTGTCCCAAAGTGACAAAAACGCTAGAGCCACAGACAAAGGTTTCCTTGGCCTCCGGGTCCCAGAACAAGGTGTTATTCTAAGATGTGTTCCAGGAAAGATCTGGGCCTCTCTGCAACTTTATGCCTGACCCGATGAAGTGTTTCAGCCTTTGCAGTTTATCACCTGGCCTTCCTGGTCCATGAATTCTTTTTAGGTGATTTTTCAGTTCTCAGAAATCCTCAGGGATGCTCTGTTTGCCACAGTTAAGTCTTTAGGTGGGCCTAATATCAGGGAATTTCCTGAAATCAGAAGGAAAGGAAGTTGAAAGGAATAGGAAATTTCCTGCTATAAAGTACTATTTACCTGGAATATCCGGAGAAGACTCAGACACAGCCCAGGAAATCAGAAGTGACCAGCTGGAGCCCAGCCTGCGTCAAGTCCTAACAGTCTGTGGTTGTAGGGCTTCCCCTAGGTACGTCTCTGATAGTGTGTTCCCGTTGTCTTCTGGAGATCAGCAGCAAATTCCTGCTAGGGAGCAAGTCCAGGAGAGGATTTGGGAGGAGTGGCTGGCGGGGAGCTGGGAAACCGCACGTACACATCAAGTTTGTGTTGTCTATAGGGGACTGAGGATGTAGGATACTTCTCTGCTGTGTGTCCTAGGCCGCACAACTTCCCTTTCACTCGTGCCTTGAATACGCATTTTGTGTCTTTGTGGTGTGTGCAGGGTGCCTCGCATCTCCCACAGTCAGTTCTCTCTCAGTTGGCATTTATTTAATCTCTCATCTCTCACAGTTAGTATTTATTTAATACCAGGATTTTCATGGAACACGAATTTTCAGGAATATGAATTTCCTCCTTGCTTTCTATATTATCCCTTCTCTTCTTGATGGGCTTACAGTTGGGCTTGATGATCTTGAAGGTCTTTTCCGACCGAAAGGATTCCATGATTCTCTTGTCCAACCTGACCGAGGAGCCAAAATCGTAACTTCCTCCATGCTCAGGCTTACCAGGGGCGCTGCTAAGGGCAGTCTGAGGGACAGGGCTCCGCACAGCCCCTCTTGGCACTGTGAGCCATCGACTCCACACCGGCAGCCTTCCTCCCGTCCACCTGTTTCTCCTCCTGGCCGCGTGTGCTTGGCAGCTGGGGCCGCGCGCAGTCTGCGGCAGGGGCTCTTTGCAGAGGACGTGCGTACGCGGTGCCCCAACGGGTGCTGCAACATCGCATTACTGCACTGCGAGCAGCAAATAACAGTCCAGCCCTGCAAAACGCTGAATATCAGCTCAGCACTGCTGAGATCTGTAAGCAAAGGCTTCCTTAATTTCGTTAATGTGAAGCCTTGTCCCGTTTAAAATTCTGGCTTGTTAGTTACAGTGCGTGTGTAGGTAGGATTCGCTGCCTCTCTGAGGACTGGCATGGCCATACAGTTACATCAGTCTAATATTTTAACACAAAAATCATCCCCCCTGTGTCATTTTTGAGTGAAATTATCAGGCTGCAAAGCTTTTTGCCTTGGGGTTGTTTTTTTTTTTTTTTTCCACTGCTTGTAGTTTTTCCTGCTGGAATTGCAGCTGTGCTTGCATGGATCCCACTATTTCTGGAGCAGGGTCCTATTTACAGGGGAAGAACCCTGAGCTGGTCCTTCAGCAGCCTCTTGTTGCCCTCAGCTCTGCCTCATGGTGCATTTCCATCTTTTCCTCTTCCAGTGTTTCCCCCTGATGAAAGATTTGGGGGAAGATACAAAAATTTCCTCTACGACACTCCTGCTCTCTTTCCACCTTTGCAGCATGGGATGCTGCTGTCTCTGGCTTCATAAGGAGAGTGGTGACCAAAACATCAACATGCTAATCTCAGAGCCCCAGGCCATTTTTCTTTCTGTTGCTAAAGAACACAGCCCCACTGACTTTGCCCTGGAGCTCAAATAGCGAGGAACTGAATTCTGATGCTCTCTTTCCTTCTCTCTCTCTGCCTTTTTTTTTTTTTCTGCCTTATTTTATAATTATATTTATTTGAAATTGAATTTTAAAGGTTCAGTCCCTAAAGGCAGTGAGATGTAATTTCTGGTGGATATTAAAACTGTATAAAACTGCTCATATATCCCCCCATGAAGAACAGCTGGTACTCAGAGAGGGGGAGAGAGAAAGAGATTGACTAACCTTCTTGCCAGCTATGCAAAAAAGCAATAATAATAAATAAAAAGTTATTCTTTTCCCTTGAAAAAATAAAGCTGAAATTACATGAGGCATAAATGCTTGCTGTTGTAGATTATAAACAGGTACTCATTTGGTATAATTTAAAGTAGTACTGTTGATTTCAGTTCCGTAACACTGCTTTATACTGGTGAGAGGTCTGGCTTCGAAGAGCTAAAGTTGTTGTTATTGTCCAAGTGTGCAAGGGACAGCCAGGAAAACGGGCGCTCACTACATTTTATATGAACATGGAATAAAGTATGTAATAAATGAATATTCCTACCCAAGATCCAGATTCTGATATCTGTATTTATCTTTAGTTTATCTTCTACAAGAAATAGAGAAAGGAAAGGGTGGAGATAAAACCGTACAGTGTTAAACTACATAGATGTGGCAATAAGGCTGTGAGGTATCTACATAGGGCCCAGTGACAAAATAGGCAAGGAAACCAAGGCATGGCACCATTTACAGCTGGAGGACTGCGATGCAGCTAGATCAGTGGTGAGATCCATCTCATCTACCTTCAGGTCTGTACTGTTCAGTCTTCCACAGATGAGCATCTTTCATGGTGAATGGAGAACTAGACAAGATTGGTGAGTTTTAGGGCTTTGCTTCTGCCATCTTCAGGCAGATGCCAGATTCAGAGAGGTGAATTGCGCCCCAGACTCACAGGGCCCTTGCCTGGATCCCCGGGGCTGTGAGGAGGACCGTGGGTGACGCCTGCTTAGGCTTTACGCTCTCAGTGCTGACATTTAGTCTAATGACATGGTCTGATGGAGTCAGTGACTTCTGTTCACTGTTTCACTGTGTCACTGTTTCCGCGGCAGAGACAAGAAATGAAACAAATGATCAGGTATTAGGCATTTGGGTGGTTGAAGAGTACAGAAGAACGTATCTGGTGTGGAGCAGTGTGGTATTCATCCTAGGCAGATCCATAGCTTTGGCCCTTTTCCCAGCTTCCGCTGGTTCCACCTAAACTGATGAGGTCTAATTTGCAGGCAGGCCCTGGAAAAGCAGTGGGAAAACAATGGTGGCCTCTGCAGCCACATAGCCCATTG
Organism: Nothocercus julius; assembly: GCA_013398735.1. Classification (NCBI taxonomy): domain Eukaryota; kingdom Metazoa; phylum Chordata; class Aves; order Tinamiformes; family Tinamidae; genus Nothocercus; species Nothocercus julius. The sequence continues at coordinate 4,345,958 of VZSV01000045.1, forward strand.
CTCTAAGGGGAGAAACATCTCAGCTGGATCAGGGGTCCATGAAAGTGACTCGGAAAGGACAGATTCCTAGAGGGCTGTGTGGAGGGCTACTCACTTGATCAATAATTCATTAGGTGCAATTTGTAAATAACCGAGTGGAAAATATCCTTTCTTTCCTTGTAATCACTCCAACTAATCTGCTGATCCAGAGAACAGACAGCTTGCCAGGCAGTGTTATCCCACCCCCCTTGTGTAGAAGGAAGAGGCAAGGCTTGTTTTTCCAGTCCCACCCACAGACTTTGGATGCATTTTTGGTCCAGCAGGTTTTTCCTGTGCCTCTCCTTCCTCTGTAAGCATAGCCATGCCCTGACAAACCATTCCCAAATTGGAGTTCTGAGTACTGCGCATCTCTTTTTATGTAGTTCAACTCCGAACTCTTAGCAAGAGCCTTGTAGGTGCTTTGCAATCCACCCAGTGCAACTATGGGGGACGTCTTAGCAGGTGGATGACTCAATTTTAGAGAAAGACGAGCCTCTTTAGCATAGTGGGTGAGGGTGTATTCTGCCAGCAATCCACTCCGTGACCTTAGTCACGTCTCTTAGCTCCTCTGTGCGCCTCTCCCTTCCTTCATCTCTTTGAGCTATATGATCTTGAGCAGCTCTGTGGAGGTTTAATCTCAGCTACCGCTACTATCATGACACTGAAAATATGATCTGCCCTATATCACCCAGAAATAGCATGAGTCTTTTCCTCCTCCATGCATGTATGCACTTCCTGTTAAAATATCAATATTCTGCAGAATATCAACCATCTGTTTTCAGGCCAATTTTGTAGGGTTGCATAATTAGAGGACAAAAGGGAGAGAAAAGAAGGAAGTTTCAGATCTTGTTATCTTGTTGTTTGGAGAGTTGAGAGGGAAGTGCGGATAAGGATTTTGTACTTCAGTGCTGAAGACAACTGGTCAGACGTTAGACAAGAGGGTACTCGTCACAGCTTAGCCCAGAGGAGAGTAATAGTGTCTTCTGAGGAAGATGCCTTTCCTGACATTTATGCTGTAGTTTTTTTTTTCACTGCAAAAGCTCTATAGAAGAGCACAGCCCATTTTTGGCATATTGTTGTTAGTGGCCCTGTAGGGGCCAGACTGGGAGATGCAAAGCAGTGTGAAATCCCATCTCCTATTCTCCACTACCAAACAGTCAAGACCTAACAGAATATAATGTGTATTTGTTTAAATATCTGTGTGTATTTGCATACACTTGAGTGTGTGTATAGCGATACAGATGAGGCCCTGTTTGCTCTTTCAGTTCTGGTCTCCTGACCCTCTTTTTTCCCTTCTATTGACCTATAAATACAAAATATTATTTAATTAGAATACATAGAGAAGAGACCACTTTCAACATCAACAATAATACTAATAATATCAACTCGCTTCTTTATTCCCTTTGTTTTCTCAGAGTAGTTAAACAGTAAATTAAGTCTGATTTAGCTTCTTGCAAGCAACCTTGCCTTGATGCAGATCTCACAGTGACCCAAAGCAACGCGCACTGCTTGAACTCTGCAGCCCCTGGTAGAAAATGTTTAATTACCTTGATTTTGCCAAAAGCGGATCTGTTTATCCTGCAGTCCTTCGGGGGTCTCTTGGACTCCCTCTGGTGGCTGATGTACCACAGTGTGAAGGGAAGGAAAAAAAAGAAGTTTGCTCGGTGCGTTACATCTGGGTGCTGTTGGTGCTGCCGCTGTGTTTTGCATTAATCTGTGCTGGCGTTTCCTAGGGCTGCGTCACCCCTTCTCCCGCTAGCGCTTCGCAGCTGGAACACTGCAAGGGTGCGATCAGACCAAGGTATTTTAATGCCTGGTTAGTGGAAATAACAAACCTAATTTTCAATTCCCGGTAGCATTAAAAAATAAAGAAATAAATGTCAACACACACACAAACACCCAGATGTTTCCATCGGTGCCTGGGGAAATCAGCTGGGTAGTAAAGCTTTAAGGACTCCGGGTTAGTCTTGCGCTATCTAAACGATCACTCACGGCTGTTGTCCACAGCATGGTACTCCTTGGCTCTGAAGTTTAAATCCCAAATGTTAATCCCAGCGTTACCCATGCAGTTGAATGTGGGAATTCATCTTGGGACAGACAAGTACATTTTTCTTCTTGCTTTCTTATTTTTATGTTTTGTTAAAGTTTCTATGGGAAAACAAACAAAAATAATGTGTTATTTACGGCACAGCTGTTCTGCTTTGTGTGGTATTTTTTCCTTCCTGGTTTTCAAGTCAGCTTTTTTTTTTTCCATTTGTCTTCTTGGTTGGTTGGTTTTGCTTTTCCTTCTGGTTGGTTTCACATGAAACTAGAAACCAGATTTCCTTCGAACTCGCCCTGCACTGTGTGCCTGAGCCCAGATGTCAAAGAACCCACCAGGCTCCCAAGTCAGCGTGTGCAGAGAGAGATTTAAATATTCTGGTGATAATTCCCTTCAAATCTCCGAACGTCAGCTCAGTCTCACCCGTGATAGCGGCCTTTGCACACCCGAGAAACGAGCAGTGTTTGTACGTGGTGCGGACACAGACGCACCCCTGACTGCCGTCCCCGCCGTGAGCACGGCCGGCGCTCGGGCTCGCTGCGCTGGCTGCTGCTGCGCCTCCGCGAAGCTCAGGATCCTCTGCTTTGCAATTTGATGTCGTTGTCTTGGCACCCTCTTTGGTCAACGGACGGAGTGAGAGGCCTGTCGGTCCCTGAGACACCATAAGACAGAGATCCCTAAGGCAGAGTCCAACAGGCAGTCTGTGTTGCCCGGGATGGGGTGACTGTCTCAAGCGGCAAAGCTTGAGGTAGCTGCAGCCGTGTATCTACGTGGGGGCTGATGCTCCCACATATTTAGGAGAACAAGTGACTTCTGCCTTTTGATTCAGGATGAATGTGAAGCATAAAATGCGTTTTTTTATGATCAAATCTTCTCGATAGTTGCAGAATTTGGCATTATACGCTGCATCCTTGTTGACAGCATGAGCATGTGCTGCTGCACGGCAGCACAGAGGAATGGACCTGCTCAGAGCGCAGCCCCCTTTGATAGTCCACGTAGCAAGTCTGCGATGGCACCCTAAGTGCTGAAGAGGGGTAAGAGCTGCTGGAAGGGGCTCTCATAGCTCCCTAGGGTTTCAGGTCCCAGACTAACTCACCCAGTAACTGTGATATCCTCGTGACACTTTCGGTCTGTGCTGTAAGGGCGGTTGTTAATTGTATGCTCTTTCTTTAAAATAGATGTTGAGAGGTACAGCTTTTGCGTACTGACAGCAGCATACAAATCCATCTGACTTGAACAACCTGTGGCTTATTTGGTTACATTTGTGCAAATGTATTGCGATATATTGCTCGTAACCATAGAAAAATAAGCATTCTGCAAATAAAGTTTTGAATGGACTCTGCTGCAATCAGAAGAACTTCCTGGAGGATATTGCAAGATACCGTGGTGGCTCAGCAGAGCTTGCAGTCCTGGCACTGCAGTTTTATTGCGTTATTACAGGGAATACTGTTTTAGCAGAGCTCCTGAAATAAGTCTCAATTAATGGAGAAACGGCCTCGCTCCGTGGAAGTCGGAGCAGTGGCACTGATTCATCCCCTCTAAGGACGCAGTCTGCCGACCGCGTGGAAGACGACTCGTTGGGGACCTGATCCTGAGGCTTCTGAAGAGTCTTTCCATTGACTTCAGCGGGCTTGAATCAGGTCCTCGTTAAGGTGATAAATACGGCTGGAAACACTCAGCCAGGACAAGTTCCTACCTTTGAGCGAGCAGGAATATGTGCAAGATGGAGGGGCAGAGGGAGGTTGGGAAGAGGGTTGAGGTTGGCGCCCTCGATTACAGATGCTGATGATCCAGTGTCCCTTTCTGCTATCACAGCAAACTCTGCAATGAGGTGTCTCCTCTCAGAGAGAATAACCTCCCTCCGGTCAAGGGAAATAGCAGTGGAGGGAGGGCACGGAGCGCATTTTTCGTCTGTAATCTCTAGCTAGAGAAAGGCGTTTCTGTGGAACACAGGGCGAACAATTAAAGTGTTGGAGTCAGCTGGAAAGCTGCTTGCAGCGGTCGCTGGTAGCCGGCCAGTTGGTGGGCTGCTAAGCGCCTCCGCAGCAGAGGGTTTACCCAGCGCAGGGCTCCCGCCCTCGCAGCGCCGGGAACAGGGAACGCGCCCAGCTCCCTCTCCCCAAGATCTGCATAACAATTGTCCAGATATATGGAAATGCCCAAATTGCACATGCAGATGCAATCCCTGGGAGCAGGCCTGGGGAGCACGGGGCGCCGTACGGAGCAGCCACCCTCTCCGCCCCACTGTCTGCTACACGGCAGACCTTGCCTGGTGAATTTTAAAGCATCTGCTGCCTTTGGAGAGGGAGACGTGAGGGGATTTTTTTCCCCCCACTTTCCTTTGCTTTTGGTTTCTCTTGAAGGCACTGAAAAAGGTTTGCCTGGATACTCACAGTGGAGACGTTCCCAGGGGACTCTCCCCGTGACACATGCCGGTGTGTGAGGTGGCTTTAGGCACCTCCCTGTTAGTACAATGCAAGGCATCTCCTTGGCGGCCCGCGCTAAATCCGGACTAAGGGAGCCAGTCCTCTCCTGTGTAGTTATCGGAAAGAAAAAAGATGAGTAAAATACCAGTAACTTTGTTGGTGGGGGCACTGTTCTGCCAAGCGAGGGGCATAGAGAATTTCTCATTGTAGAAATTACTGAGTTAAAATATACTGCTGGAGAGTAAAAGCAGATCATCAAAATGGTGAGTTCTGACTTGTAACGCCAGGGACCCACAGGCGCGTGGACACTGGACGTGTAAGATCACAGCATATTCTCTGTGCAGGGCTCTTAGGATCATTCTGTACCAGGTTTTGTCTGTGCATTTTTTTTGCATCTTTATTTTAATACGAGGTTCAAATCCTCTATCCCATCTCTTTCAAGTCTTCTAAAAAGCTTACAATTCCTCCAGTATAAATATAAGCCCTGCAGTCTGGTCAAACTTCACTGGAAATATTTGTCTGTCTTTTAACACATATGGCTTCACTCCCAGCCTCTAAGACACCCCCCTCTGCCCCACAATAAGTGAGATTGTCACAGCCTTAAACCGTCCTGCATGTATTTCATTGCTGCTTGCATTACAGAGAGAATTACAAAGGTCTTTAGATACCTTTAGGATGAATGTCAGTGGTAATTCAGGCATGCAATTCACACAGGCTCCAAGCAGGATATTTGGAAGTATTTAATTGTGTCTTCGGAGAACTGCTCATTTGCATGTATCCCATCCGCTCCCACCTGAAGCAGCATTTCCTAGCACGGGCCAACTTTTCCTGCCCCTGTGAGTTGTGTTCGGGTGCCAAGAGCCCCAGACCACAGAGCTCCTCCGAGAGCCTGGGTGAACGGAAACCGGGGAAGTGGAAGAGTCAGCCCCTCCCAAGGATCCCTATGCGCTGGTTCGGGGCAGAGCACAGCCCAGAGGCTGTTTCAGGCAAGCAGGGCTCAGGTTTGCCCCTTGGCAGGGAACGTGGGGAATGGCCCCCCCAGAATGGGGCTCTTGAACTGTTCATGGCTCTCAAGCAATGATGAGAAGGTACAGCTGAAGCCAGACTGCTTTTTGCCTGCACCAAGGCTTGTTTCAGAGAATTGGGGGGAAAAAAAAATCACTTTTAATGCACCTTGGAAGAGCAGTGGGACACTGGAAGCCTCCTTTGTGCCTCTGCACAGTGGTGAGCACGGGGGAAGCTTAGCGAATGCTTGGTTTTCTGCCTTGAAGGGAGTCTCCATACTTGATCCCATCCTTCCCGAGCAACTCTGTCACTACGTACATGCAGCCACAAGGCTGTTTGTCCACTGTGTGCCCTTCTCTCCTTCTTTCTGGGGCACACATATGTGCGTTTACGTGCTCTGCTTTCCCGCATCCTCCTCAGAGCCCCTGCCCTCCCTCACACTCACACACTATAAAAATCTGCCTCGGATCCCGTTAGTAAAAGGTGACTTTTTCCTGCCATCTGGGTGTTCGGTGGCACAGATTCTCTCGGCCTGCCCACACACACTGGCGGCTGCGCTGCCCCCTCCTCCCTCGCCCTCCTCCTCCTCCCACGAGCCGGCAGCAAAAACAAAAGGGAAATCTTCAAAACCACCATGTCAGCTGCCTGTGTCAGCGTGGGTTGAGAGGACGATCAGAGCGCGCGCGTCTCCCAGTAGGCAAAGGGGACGGTATTTCAATAAATTTACATACTACAGAAGGGCCTGCAAGCGGTTGCTTTGGGGAGCTCCCTGCTGCGCTGCCCTGGGGATGCCGAGCCCTTGACTTGCTCCGCCATGGTTTGATGCCCCCTGCTCTCACGCACTCGTCTTCTCCACGTCCCTCGCGTTTCGGTACCTGGGGTGTGCGTTGTTTGCCTCGTGGCGTGGTTTTGTTTCCTCCCGCTTCGAAGGGAAGGTCGAGCTCGGAACGGTGGCCGTGGCTTACTCAGAGAGGAGCGCGGTGCCGGCTCTGCTCCGCGCAGCTCCAGGGCAGCCTTTGCCCCAAGGCCCTGCTTGGGCCTCACGGAAACCGCCATCTGTGTCGAGTGTCTCCCTCCATCTCAGGGCCTTTAGTCTTTTGCTTCTCTTCTGACTAAATCCAGTGGAAATATTCTACTTTAGACAAGCAATCCATGCTTGGATTGGAAAATGCAGGGTTTTACTAAAAACAGCACTTCATGTGTTCATTTAACTTTTCATGAACATTATATATAATTTTTCTGTGAAACACTTTTTGCAACTTTTACAACTATTTTTTGTTTCTTTTTTTCAGTACAGATTGCGTCCTTTTGTTTTTTTTAGAAGAGAAGTAGAAATCTTCCTTAGTCTTTCGTACATTTATGCATTTCTGAATTGGGTCTTCCCACAGAACATGAGGGGTGGGTTTTGGTTACTAATTTTTTTGTGTGTGTTTTTTTTTTTTTTTTAATTGGCTCTGAGAGCAGGGGCAGCTGCAGAAATGGCAGCACCTCCTCTGTTTCCATTCTGTGAGTGCTCGCCCCGCTCTGGCGAGGTTGCTTGCACGAGGAGCGCTGCGGGACTGCGGCCGGGCTGAACCCCGCGCCGAGCCGCGCGCGGAAGAGGGGCTGCCCTCCAGACGGCTCCTGTTGCTTCCCGGAGGGGCCAGCGCAGCTCCCAGAGCTGTCGCAGTGAACCCTTCTGGGTAGCTCAGCAGTGACCATGACTGCGCAGGCTGCTGAAGGGTCAGGGACCTTTCAGTACAGGACAGTCCTTCTCCAGGTCGCTACGCGCTCCAGTTGTGTCATGGAAAAGTCATCCTGGCGCGCTTTTTAAGCAGACCAAGAGGACTTTCAACTTCCTTGGAATTTAGCGCCGGGAGAAGGTTTGAGGAACATAAGGAGAGAGGAGCTAGTCACCATTTCACACGCCCGCTGTTGGCATGAAAGAGGTGGCTTCCAACTCCCTCTTGTTCCCGGGCTTCCCATGTGCCAAGTCAGTCCCTCTCGGTGGCTCGCTTCCCAGTCCGCAACACGAGGACACAGCACGCGGAAGGGAGCAGGGAAACCGAAGTGCGTGAAGGCTGGAGAGCCACCCGGCTGCTGTGGGGAAGGGGAGCGCGCACGTTGCTCAGCCGGGGCAGGACAGGGGTGAAAAAGAGCCAGGGGAAACCCCCCATCAGGCAGCAGGGACCTGCTGCTCCGGCGTTTCCGCATCTCCAAGGAGCGCGTCACCGGCAGCATCCGCGCGAGGCCGAGGCCCGGAGCGGGGTCGTTGGAACACTTCCCGACGGAGGAACGTCCCTGTAACGCGGAGAGGGAAGAGCCGCGCGGCTGCGCTCAGAAAGCGACACCGCAACCTATTACGGGGCCCGGGCCCCCGTTGATCAATACGGCAAAGTCAATAACAGCTTTTGATTCCGGCATATTAGGCTGACTGTCACATTCATGTTTATTGGAAGATTTTACAAATAAGTCAAGCATATGACTCGAAGAAAAGTGAATATGGAGTCGAAATTCCAGGTGGAAGGCTAATTCTTTTTCCTAGGCTTCTGTTTAAAGAGCAGCATATTTTTGTAAGGGAGAGAAGAAGACTTTCTATCTATGTGCTGAAATGCAAATAAAATCCATAAAAAAATGTTTTTAAGTTAAGCAAGATGGAAAGAGGATTATCAGAGTTAAACTCATAATTAACTCATGACTTGTAATATATTTGTCCTGAAATTTCCATCTCTTTATATCACCTGATTCTATTAGAATATCAAATTACTTGAAAAGGAAGAGAACTAAAAATATTACAGGTATTTAAGTAACACTGAAGGACTCTGATAATTTTGACATTTCTTCCCCTAAATTTTCAGAAAGCAGGAGACCATTATATAGAAAATAATAGGAATATATGAAAACATGTTATAAATAAGAAATCTAAAATCCTTCTTAGATTCACATTGTGATTTTCAATCTGTTAGGGTTAAAATAATGGACTTAAAAAAACTGTACTGAAACAAAAATAATACTCAGTTGCTAGTTATATAAATACTCCAGGTATTATAGATACTGATGGAGAAAAGTGGAAGTACCAAGATAGAAACACAGGGCTACTTGAATTTAAACTCTCTGTCTTTTTGAATCAAGCACATCCCAAAATACTTCCTAGAGTTAAAAAGCAAGACAGGTACAGAGCCAGTGAATTAAAGAGAAAGGCGAATTAAAGCATGTAAGGAAAGGAAAAAAGAAAAAAGTGTAATAGAAATGAATTGGGGTAGATGAGAAAAAAAACAGGAGGTTTTGCCTAACATCAGGAATATGCATAGACTATATATATATATGTATAGTGGAAAGATTGTTTTGGAAATACACACAAAAGGCCTGTCCTGGATGAAACTGGAGTGAACTGAGGCAAACAAGGTTTGTGCGACTGGCTGGGAAATGCATACAGCAGCATTTTGATTTTAGTTCTGATTTTTTTTTTTTTAATAATCAACAAAGCTCAGCATAATAAAATCTCTCCAATAAAGGAGAAACAGCTCTTGAATGAACAAAGAGGCTAGCAGACCTGTTGGAGATTTGGCGAGGCTGTGCGTCACTGTGCTAAAGTTCAGCCCCAAAGGAATATATGAGAGTTACTTGTGTCCTTATCTGAGTCTCCTCTGAGATGTTAGTACATCCGATGCATTTTAAAATTTGATGGATTTTTTTGTGGGCCTTATCTTCTTTGTTCCACTGGCGCTTTGCCCTTCTACTTTCCTTTCATCGTTTCTTTGGATCAGTTTTGTATAATATTACTAGGACAGAGTGTGTAGGCCACCTTGCTAGGTGATGACCTAGCAAGAGTGGCACAAGGACAATTACATGGCCAAGAGCCTAACAAGAGATGCAGAATGAACAGGTTTATCATAATTTATGAACGTGCACAGAGGCTTGAAAAAAATCACATCTCCAGTATTGTATCCATGCTTTCAGCATGTAATCCACTAGATTCAGTCATTTTGATATGATCTGATGGGAATGGAGCTTGAATGACATCCCACAAAATACCCAAGGAAACCAAGATACACTCTCCCTTTGTGCTAAATAGGGTATTAGTCAAGGCGCTTTTGCTGTACAAAGAGTAGTATTTTCAGGCTGTCCACTCTTCACTCATTCTTATGACAGAGATTGGTAGACTAGTAGTGGCTGAAATCTGAGCCTTTTCTGATGAATTCTGCAACTTTTTGCTTCTGAAAGTTTCAGGATATACAAAGCTTCAGAATATACAAAGCACCTGAAAGCTTCAGAAACAAAAACCCAGGAAATTTTCTAAACTGCTGATTGCAGGAGAGTACAAGCAGAAGAAAGATCACTGTATAATTGCTGATTTTGGTATACCTTCCCCAAATATTTGTTACAAGTTACTGTCAGAAACAGGTTACTTTTAATCTGACCTGGGACGACAGTTTTTACATTCCAATTAATAGCAGTAATCCAACATCACTCACACAATTCCCATACAGTTTCTTACCCGATCTTCAGTTCTTGCCTGCAAGAAGCCCAAGGTTGGGTGGACTGCAGAGAAAATTCTCTTTTCACTTGTAGCGCACTCCCAAAGTAGTATCCTTAAATCCAATCCAATCTACTAGATTTATCCTTCATTCTCCCTTAAACATTGCCCTATTCTCATTCACCTGCTCCAAAGCAGAGATTTTTGCTGGTTGAAACCCAAGTGATGGACAGGATGGTGGTCAGTCCGTCAGCTGAGCAGTACACAGAGGCTGGAACAGCATTGCCGCACATACTGTTTTCAATCTCATGTTGTCGTCATAGCAATCTTTACCAAAGCATAATTTCTTTTCCTTTAAGGAAAACAGAGAAATATGTTATTTTTCAGGCTGCCAAAAACATGTACTGAAGACAGGGAAGAGAACACATTCATAACCTTGAGATCCTTACTAGGGTACAACAAATATTTTCATACTGGAAGAAGAGTTTGTATCTAACCCTACTGCTGAAGCTAGAGCAGGATGTTTTCAAGCGCATACCTTGTAGATATTAAACTGTGTTTTGTAAAATCAGTGAGACAAAGGGGTTATTGTGTGATTCAAACAGAAGTGGTATCAACATTTGAAGTACACATATGAACTCCAAGGCAAATCTTTCCTGTTTTAGTCTTCCAAAATGATGAACAGAAATAGTCGAGGTGCTACACCACACTGTAAAGCAAGATCTGGGCTTTTAAAATTTGTTTTAGTTCCAAAACAATTTGTTTTAGTTCCAGTTGTTTAGCTTTTAACCCTATATGGAGAGAAGGCGGAAGGAACACAAGTTTTTAAAGAGTTTTTTTGATGCTCTTGGTAAGTGTGATTGGATTATGTTCATATGCCCTTTCTTTCTTTCCTTTGACTTTACACCCTTCTACACAGAGAATGACTTTTTTAGAGCATTTTGGTTGTGTTTAGCATGAAACGCACTCTGTTTAAGGTCCCCAGCTATCAGCCTCTGGGCAGGAATGACAGAGTCCTTCTTAGTGGTAACTAACTCTCTATATAATGAGCCCCTTGCAAATTCTCCTTGCATACTTACCGACACCCCCGCAGTTACTTAAATGGGCATTATTGGTCACTGGGTCCCAAGGTCATCCAACAGAATGGGGTTGTTAAAAATAGGAATGAGGGTTCAAGGCACAGGGTCAAGAGAGATTAATTGAAAAATCTTCCGCAGGCCTGACATCATCTGTGCAATGGCAGTGCCCAGACACCTCCAGCTGCTGTTGGGTTCCCTGCGAATGTAAATGAATGGCTTCCTTTGTGGCAGCGGGGTGGTTTCCAGGCTGGGTTGGTGATTTTCTTTCTCTTCTGTTCCTTTTTCTTTTTTTCTCTCCTCCATCCCAGTCCATCTTCTTCAGAAATCATTCTCTGACTGTCCATTAGTCTTCCTTTCTGTGTTGTCCTCAACTGCAACCTTTGAACTTGTTGCTCATTTTCAATTAAATATTAAGTTGTGAGTAGCTCTGTGAAACTGGGCACCCAGGCAGAGGAAATGGAATTTATTTAGCTACTCCTATGTGTGAAAAGGATCCCTTAGTAGACAGTGGAAAATGCGCACCATTGCTCAGCCTTGAAGCAAAAATTCACAAGAAATCAAATTGCATTACTTTCCTTGTGGACGTAGAATTGCTCCTTTCTTGTGTGTGTGTGTGTGTGTGTGTGTGTGTGTGTGTTATTCTACAGAGAAAATAAAGCTTGTTGCCTTAAAGAGTCAATAAATCTACTCCTTGTTTCATCAGCACCCATCTTACTCCTATTCTATCTCAGCTCTAGCAAGTTATGGCAAAAAAATTGGGCTCTCGGGGGAGTTTCCATAGGTCAGTGAGGGTCCCATATGTTGAAATAACCATCATCCCAAGTATGGAAATACAACCAAACTCTAGGGGCTTTCAGGAGCGTCGCTTCCACCGAGGAGCGCAACTTGAGATGCATTGCGGAACATGTATAATGAATAGGTATCTGACCTAATTGCCTAAACTTCATACACAAGTCAGTGGAGAGAAACAGGCAATTCCAGAGAGTGATTCTCCTGACATCTACATCTGGATGAAATGGATCATGCTCTAGAATTGACTATTTCTTTTTGTGGGCTGTGAAGGTGACCTAGATAACTATCTTAGATGTAAATGCCAATACTGTAGATGACTAAATTCGTCCTGATGAATCTACTCCCAGAGTTCTGATGAAGATGTGCCAGTACAGAATTGCTCATGGGTATTTATGCTTTAAAAGTGCCTGAGATCAGGGACTCACCTGTCAAGAGCAAAACAGCTCCCAAAGTTGTTCTTGTGTGAAGAAAAGACAAACAAAAGGATGTGTCCTTTCAACAAAGGTGGGTTAAATTATGTCCTGTCCAATGTCACTTTGAGAAATTGGGGCAGAACTGGTAAGTAGATCCAAGTATCCTGAATTTTACTTTAGTACCTTAGCCTCAAAATCAGCCATTTTCTGTAGTTTGGTGCACGTTATTTCAAGAGTTGTGCAAATATAGTTTGGAGTCAGGATCAATTTAATTTAAGGCTATCACAACTGGACAGATTTTAGAAAATGACGGTCTTAAGAGGTGCTGAATTTGTTCGGGGCTTTTACAGGGCAGAACTCCTGTAACATCACACTGAATTCCAAACTCTTGTCTAATTAGGTTAGCGAGCTGAATCCTGTAGTCCCAACTTCAGCAGCCACCTCCTTCTGCCCTGATCTGCTGCGGAAGATCACACTCTCTCTTTTCTTTCTTTCTTTCTTTCTTTTTTTTCCTTTAAAGAAAAAAAAAATATTATTAGGCTTTGAGGGCCTAAAATGTTGCTGCCTGCACATCGCTAAAAATAATATAAATCAGTGCCGAGGGACCACTTGTATTTTGGCTGCATGAGGAAGTTTAGCAGCAAAAGAAAAAGGGGAAAACTCATCAGCACATAGATCTCAAAAACTAGGATGCTGTGTCTGCAGCCTCTCAGAAAGTTCAGAATCCCATTAAAAAGTTTATTTTCTCTTTTCTTTGCCTTTTTCTCCCTGGTAAACTACTCTGCCTTAACACAGCTCTCATTCATGCTTTTCACTAGGCTTGTAGTATAGCAAATAGGACCATTATTCTGAATGTTTCTCTAGAAATAGTTTAAGGTAACTCTAGGAATGGATGACTAGGATTTTAATTCTTTGAGCTCTTGTTCTCACCAGGCACAGTTTACGATTTCGGCGTATAGAAGGCAGTGGCACATGAACGAGCAAGAGGTGTGTGGGGTGCCCAGTTGAGGGAATTGCCATCTAACAAGGAATACAAAAGAGGCGTTAGAGAGAAAGGCCTGAAGAGTGGGAAGGAACAAGGGAAGTCATGACATGAAGTGTTAAACAGAGGTCCTTTAGTTTCAGACTTGGCCTCTTCAGCTCTCTGCAGTTTACCCATAGCTTACGGGACCCCTGAAATTCACCTGGAAGAACTGAAAGGCTCTTGTAGGTATTTTGAGTAGCATTGTAAACACGCATTTTAAAATTTACGCTACTAACGTTTTTCTTGATGAGATGCTTGCTGAGGCAGCAGAGGATATTTAAAGAGTTTGAAATACTCCTCTGTCAAAGCCCAACATCCTCCTCAGATTAAATTATTGGTATTCATGGTCAAATTCAACTCTGCACCTCCATGGTAAGGATTTATCAGAGCCAACTGTTGAACCAAGTCATGATAACGGCCATGCCAACTAAATCAAGAAAAGAAAACATTTAGCTTGTACACACTCATCTAGCCACCAAAGCACAGAAAGTGCTCTCTCTCACACGAGCTGGAGATGCACAGACGGTGATACTGATAAGCTAAACAATTCCCCAAGGTCAGACAGCCAAAAAATGGAAGGAGCAAGAACAATACGCAGGTTCTCCTGACTCCTCACCCTCTGTTTTACCTACAAAATAGACGATTGATTTAGAGAGCAAAGCCCCTTGGAGAGGTTCTTGGAGAAGGAAACCACACTTTCTGAATATCTTTCTCATGGCTCCTTAAACATCCCCCCTTCATCTTTTTTTTATTCAAACACACAGACTGTAAATCTGTTTAAGTAACATGATAATGACTGACAGAATGGTTATGATGTCACTAAAATGAGCAATATATAACCAACCTAGTGTATTAGTGGGAACGTACAAGACAGGGATATAGCAGAAGAGAGAAGGAGAAAAAGTGCTTGAAGTTAAATACAGATGTTTATTAGCTCCCTGCTCAAAAGCACTTCTTGCAAGATAGCTGATCCATTCCCTTGCAGTTCTGCTGCCCCTCCACCTTCTGTTGCTGATGTAAGAGAAGTTTAATTTTGATAGCAGAAGTATTTCCCCCCCACCTCCCGTTTGGTTTACACTAGGGACCTACACTGCCTGATCTGTTTCACTGACATAGCACAATGGAGATGCTGCTAAGAGATATTAAAGTCGGGTATTATCAGCTCAGTAGCGTAATATTATTTCCATCTCATCCTCAATAGATTGTCCCTGTAGTGACATGCTGCCAAAGTGAAATGAATGAATGAACCTGGAGAGGTTCACTGCACACTGAGCACAGGAAATGAAATAAATAAAGGGGAGAGAGAGACAATGTCAAGTAGGAACAGGGACATGGCATTTGGGCAGGTTGCATTCTCCCCTCTGCTGGAGATTGATGTGGCCACTGCATGGGATGGGGTTTGTGGGCAGGGGTGCAGGGCAGGAGTTAAATTTCCCCCATGTGGTGGGGCTGGTCCTGTGCGAGGGATGAATTATGAGAGAAAAGTGATGGCCCTGTTCCTACTGTAATCCATCACTTGAAAATACGCTGATTTAGTTGGGAGAGAAACAAAACTAAATCCTAGACACAACCCCCAAACAGCTGCAGGATTACACCAATGTATTACAAGCACCTAGTCAACTGAATTTAAAGGATGGGGTATTACCTAAAGCAGGGGATAAAGGTTGTTTACGCTACAGCTTTTCTTTGTTTCTTGAACAACGCTTAACCCATTTTCTCTCCATTCTCTTTCTGCTAGTTGGGGATAAAATCCAGTCACTTCACTGGTGAGGCTGTGAAATTTCTTACTGTTTGCCAGGGCCTTAAAAACACGGTGGAGCACAACTTGCTTCTAGAGATGTGTAGGTTCAGCCTGGGCAGTGGGGTCAGACCCTCGGAGAGGGGCAGCTGTTGGTGAGGCAGAGGCTACGCAGGAGCGGCCCCGATAACTGGGCTTGTCTCAACCTGCTCACTGGGCAAATGGCATCGCTCTGCCATGGAGATCCCTAAGCAATCCAGACTCTGGCTGGGATTGTTAGTCTGACTTCCAGGGAAATTAAGAGTACCTGATCAACGTACGTGCCTGTCCTTCAAAACAACTTCTGAACCTTCTGCTGATTTCAGTTAAATTAAGCAGTTAGGCAAAAGGGTTCAAACATATTTTGTTCTAAGATGAATTTTGGAGACAGGTAGATTGTTGAGGAAAAGGCGCTATCAGGACTCTCATTGCCGGAAATGATAATTGACCCCACTCTTTATTAGACATCAGAGCATCCACTCATGAGGAAGCCTTTGGCAAATAGGCCTCATTAATTCGCAAAGCCTGGAATTACTTGCCCTGTTCAAGAACTAGGTTGCACTATTGAGGAAGGAGCTTTACGTTTGTGCCTGTCATAGTCATACTTAATCTGACGTGCACTACAGAAAATTAGCAGCATTAACGGTCAAAGTTTTGCTAGTGATCAGCCTCAAAGACGGCTGAATTTTAAGTCCATAGGTGTTCCCTCAAGGCTGACTTGGCATGTATACTTGATGATACGTTTGCGATGGATCCAGGTTGAAAACTCCCACTTCAAAGCATTTTCAACCTTTCCTTCTGCCCTCCTCTTCATCTCTTTGCACACAACTCCCAGCGCCCATTCGAGAGAGCTGCCCCTGGTTCAGGCAGCTGCGCTCAGCCAGGATCAATGCAAGCCAGTCCCATTTCCTTGGCATTTGCGCAGTCCACTCTGTGCACCTGCTGTCCTCAGCTGCAGAAAGTCAGATCTATCTGTAGACCCCAGACTTGCTGCTACAACTGAAACCTGGCAGGAGTAACTCATTAAAGATGCATCTAGTGAAACTTGTACTCAGAGAGGTGCCAACTGGTGCTTCATCCATTCTCTACAGGTCTTGAACCTCATCAGCCAGGCAGGGAAACCAGCAGAGAAAGGACCCACTTATCTGATTAAGTCTTCATGAGCTGCGCTACAGGCTTCTGACAAAAAAAACCTTTTTCTTATAATCCACCCAAAACAAAGCAAATAAACAACAAATTGTTCAACTTTTTTTTCCATACCTTTTCAACCTAGTTTCCTCTGAGACAATTCAGATTTATATTGTTCATTTTTGTCACAGACATAGAGCTAGTAAATATCCCAGAGTGCTCCCCAGGTCTCCATGAGAAACTCATCTCTACTTCTTTTTCATTTGACTGCTGGAGATGGAGCAGAGATGATAACAAAACTGCTCTCACTCTGTAACATGTGTGTGATGATCCTGGCTTGGAAACAGCTGAGCTTCACTAAGCAGTAAAATTTTCTTTTGCCTTATGGTGATTTGTTAAGGTTGCTTTGGAATTCAGTATGTTTTGAAAGGGAAGAGAATCTCCTTTTAAACACAAGTGTCTGCAGATGATGCACTAGCAGTCCAGTATAGCTGTTTATATCTTTCCTAGTCAGCTAACACATTCTTCCTGTGGCAATTTAGGGCTCTTCCTTAGAGTCAGATTTTGACCAGAGAAAAAGGATTCTAGCAGATAACAGGTTTGTGGGGGTTCAGAGGCTAAGATCTCTCACACTTAACCTGCCACCAGAAAAAGAAAACAAAAATCCTCCCACACAGCAGAGATTGAATGCTTGTAGTCAATAGACCACTAGATTATTATATTTGCTTAGGTGATGGTAAAATCTCTCTCAGCCTCTCCTCATTTGGTGAAAAAGGATTTGAACCTGTGCCCTGAGTGCTCCTAAGTGAGTCTCCCAATGGCAGAGCTTCCATGCCCAGCCTCTCCCAGGCGAGGGCTTCATTATTTATAGAAGATGAAACCTTTCCAGCTGTGAGGACTGACAGGGTAGGGTATGTAGGATGTTAGACCCTCAGGCAAAAGTTCCTGTTTTGTCTGCTGCAGAGCTGGAGCCCAGGCCTGGCGTGTGAGTACCACACTGTCTGCCGCTTCAAGGTCTCCCTGACTGCCATCCGTTTGTTCTGCAATGAATGAAAGCAAACGAGGCATCAGACACCAAATACAAAGATCCCTGGGGATTTAAAAACAAAACAATACCTGACTGCTTTTAGACATTTGTGTTTTCTTCTCTAAGTTATTGAGGGTGTGGAAGGAGGAACTGTTTGCTTTTTAATCAATCCTATTGACTGTGACAGAAAATTAAAAGTCTGCTGAATTCTATACTGCAGACTTTAAAGTACATGCACACATAATGCCTTAAAGAATAAGGACTGGCTTTAATAGCTTAAACTTTATTCTATTTTTTTTTTAAAAATGTGTCATTGCACCCTTCAAAATCTGACTTAAAAAAAAAAAAATGGTTGTAACCATTTCTTAAATGTTATAGATATTTTCCATAGGGCTAAAGGACAGATTCTAGTTGTTTGAACCTCTCAGGTCTATGGAGATGTGCCAATGGGAGCTATTTTTGTGCTACTAGAGTTTGTCCTAGAATAAGAAAGACTAGAATAAGACTCTGTAACTTTGTTCATTCTTGTTGCCTAATGCATTATTGATGCGGATCTGGGAAACTGTAAGAAAGAAGTGGGGAGCTAAATAGGGAGGTATCAGTTCATTCTGTTTTCTTTCAGCCTGTCTTTCTGTCTAGGACTTTCAGCATCAGACATATACTTTCAAAGGGTTTCAGAGCTCTTTTCAAGGACACCCTACCCACTGGATAATTAAAAAAAATACTACTACTATTCAGCACTTTTAGTAGACTTCTGGAGTCACAGTACTTCTAGGAAGTCGTTGGATAAATTGAATTATGTTCCATTCTGCCGACAAAGCAAATACATATTTTCACAGTGACAGAACCAGCTAGAATCGGTGATATGCTGGTGCCTGCTGAAGTGCTTCTTTCTCCAGAGCCAAAATTCTTATGGGGCTCGGGAATCTCGGAGGTGGAACTGCAGATAGCTTGTTGTGATCCTAGTAAGGTGAGGTCCCCAGATCCAAGGCTAAATTCTTACATTTCTCAGGGGCTGAAGCATTCAAGTCTGATGCAAGTCAGAAAGTGTCAGAGGAGGAATAATAATAATAAATAGCTCTTCCTTCCCCCACGCCTCGCTCTTCCATAGGAGCTGGTTGGGAAGGTGGTAGCCTGAATGCAGGTGGCTAAAAGCAGAGGCTGCTGCCAGTTGCTGGTGATGGGATGGGGCTGAGGGGAGCGTTGGCTCGCGGCTCTGCCCTCGCTGTGCTCATCAGCATTCACACCGCTCGCTGGCCACCCCCTTGCACCAGAGACATTTTCTGAGCTTGCTAATTTTCATGAAAGCAAGTGGGGTCACTTTTCACCTTTTTTCCTCATCTTGACAAGGCCCGTCCCCTAGAGAGCTGAGAAGAAAGGCGCTTTCTTGTTGTCATCTGTGCAATTATCAGCTTTGAACACGACGGCAATTTGTTGTTGTTGTTGATTTCCTTTGTTATGCAAATGCACCGGCTCATTCTCTGAGTGCTTTTTTTTTTTTTTTTTTTCCCCCCCCCACACAGCATAAAAAGGAATATTACACATTTAATTTCATGTTATCATTTGTTTCCCTCTGAGATTTCCTCCAGCCATTTTTCTGGTCTTCTTCAGGCTAGTGGGAGCTAAGCAGTGGCATTTTGAATTCTGACTTTGTCACTTCTATTTACTTTTTATCATAAAGGGGTATTGTCAATAGGTCTTATGTGGCTCCTATAAAACCCATTTAGGAATTTAAATCTCCACTAAAACACAGAATTTATGCTTCCTTTTATGATTTATGAGTCTAGAAGCCTAAATTTTGCTTTTAATAGTCTATGCATTTATATTCAAAGCAATCAGCTTACATTCTGCACGAGCCTTAAGTTGTTAGTGCACAGCTAAAGAGAATAAAAGCACGAGGATGTAGACAGAGGCCTAAGCCAGGAAGTTCAGAACAGAATTCAAATGAGGCCTTCTCTAGGGCTTTAAGATATCCTATCTCTCTGGCTCTTGTTAGGGTTCAGCTCCTGTAAGCATCCTGTATTTTGCCCTTTGGGAAGAAAAGCAATATTTGAAATCAAAAAGAAGGAGGAATCTCTTTTTTGATCACAACCAAACCTCAACTCGTTCACTCACAAGTTTAAATCACTCAGGAAGTTGAATTCTTCTCTAACTGAATTATTCAAAATGTACCAGTCTGTACAGCTGAGTTGGAAACTGGTCAAAATGGACTTAGGACTTCTGCTCTTTTCCATTTTTGGCCAAATTTAATGGGTGTAACATCTAACTTTAATCATTTTAAGTCCAAGTTAGAAATAGCGCTGGTAAGGTGTGCCTGTAATAGTGCTTAGGATAAATGAAAGACACTGACAAATACAAGGTTTTTTTCTCCTGTTTATTAATTTATTTTGATTTGTTAATTTTTTTTCCTCTGAACTTTTAAAAGGACTAAGTGTAATAGGGAAAAGCTCTTACCTTGTCTGACAGTTTGTGCCTATCAATAAGTACAGATTCCTATCTCTTGATTTATATATTTGGAAGGCTGTTTGTCAGAGGTCAATTTAATTCTTCTTCCTTTTGATCTTACTGAAATAAATCTAGAAGTTTTCAGCTAAATGAATGATTACACGTTCACACTATCTTAACAAACAGCAGAATCCATGTAAGGTATGCATAAAAAGCAAACAAACAAAAAAAGCAAAAAAAAAAAAAAAAATGTACCTTAAGGTTTAGATAAACAATTCTTCCAGTGACCTGACATCCTGTGCTTTGATACTACTATCACTGCATGCAGAGGCAACCTCGCAGATTGTGCATTGAAAACAGGACCCAAGACTTAGTACTTATTCTAGAATGCTTTTTGTTGAGGGACTCTCTGCTGCAAATAATTTTATGCCTGGTGGGCTTCAGAGGGATTCTAACTGATCATTATTGCTCTGATTCTGGAGGAATAAATATGAGAGGGTTGCCAGTGAATGTGGCTGGCTTTAAAATATCTTTTACTCTATTAGTATTGGCCATTATTGAGCTTTGTACTATGTGTACATGACTTTAAGTCTCACTGTAAATTTAGCAGCATGATATGCCAGGATTGAAATAAATTTCTTAGGGCAGCTGTAATGTTCAGCTGATGTATGCAATAGCCTGGTTGATTATCTTGTCTTCTAATTTTAAGCATATACAGAGTAGAAACATCTACTAAGGTAGTTCCCTATGTTCCCTTTAAGGTCTCTGCATTCCAGGCCTTTCTTAGAAACTACAGGAAACTTGTGCATGGAATGATCATGTGGGCAGAGTCAGATGTCCTTGTGCTGTTTACTGCTAATTGCGTCATCCTATGTGTGTGTTATTCTGGAGTGAGCAATGAAGTCTATAGGGAAATGAATGTATTGTTTCATTCATGCCTTTTAGTCTTTTGTTTACACTGTTTGTCCTTTAAACAGATCTCTTTTGGGGGAAGAAGAGATGCTAGAACTACCTTTCCCTGCAGAACTGTTAGTGCTGTGAACACGGATCACAGGAGGCTTTGATGAGTTCTCATTTCCTCAGATATAGTAATGGTGAATGAGCCTAACAAAACTTGTGTTTCTGAAAAGACAAACGCAGGTGTGTATCTTTCAGTTCCCCTCCAAGTCTACGTGGAGGAAGGTATGGCAGGATATGCCCAGAGGTCACTCCCAACCCATATTATTCTACAGTTGCACATGGAGGAACCTTTGGAGTGTTTTTTTGAGCATGGGAACAGATCTGCTGCCTCACCTCCTTGAATTTGCACAAGACCCACTGGTGCTTTTATGGCTTCAGCTCAAGAAAGATGAGTTTCTGGAATTGCTCTGTTTTGCCTGGAAAAACGGCCACTCTAAAGTCTTGAGGGGAAAGGATGGTAATGAGGGGCCTGTCCATAGTGCGGTTAGACAGGATCAGAGCAGTTTTTGTCTCCATGAATTACAAGACTGCAGCTGTGGACAGACTTCTACCTGCTGGGTAGGTGCCTTGTGCCACTAAACCTTTCACTACCTGCAGCAGACTGAAGATTCTGTCCCCCTTCCAGATGTAGAAAGTAAAGGCACCACATAGGGCCAAACATATTGAATGGGTAATTCTGTTGTCAGCTGAAAGTTTTTCACTGGGATCATGCCACGTATTAGGTTACCCCAAGTGTGAAGAGATTCCATCTGTTGTGTGTCCACTCCTCTATCATCCTGAGCTAGGCCCCTCTCCATGGCTGTAACAGAACAAGGCTAGGGCTCAATCTGTCAAGTACTCATTAAGGAGCAGACGAAGTCAGGATTTTATCCATTTCAATGTCCAGTGGTGGGCACAGTACATGCTGATTACCAAATCCTAGCCTATGTCTCTCAAAAAAAAAAAAAAAAAATTTCTAAAACCGTATCCAGGATTGGGTGAATCCTTGCTTTGGACCTACGCAGTTGCACTTCCAGTTATGAATGCTAGGGTAAAATGTCTTCACAAAGCTGAGCTATTTCCCGAGCCTATCTCAGTATCATTTAGACTCTGGTGTTCTTGCTGAATAGGTTGATCAAAACGACAGCTGCAGGTTTTCCCCAACTCTTGGAAGCACAAATCAGAGTAAGTTTTTGCTTGTAGAGGGCCTTATTTTTTTCTTTTTTTTTTTTCTTTTTTTCTTCTCCTCCCCTATTATATTCAGGGTAATAACCCCCCTTTTGAAATATTTATGCCATTGGCTGGTATAGGGTATAAGAGAACCAGAAGATAAGTAATGAACTTCAATGTTCTGCAATATATATACCCCAACTAGAAGTTATTTTACATCACACTGGTGTCTTACATGTCCACAGCAAAATGACTCCCTTAAACTTCCTCCTGTCCTGTAGACACACGTGCAAGACCTGACAAGTGTCTGTGTTCTGTGAAAGAATGTATGAAAACTCTACCAAAAAGGGGACTGGAAACTAGCGCTAAGTGTTAACTAAAGCCGCATCATAAGTGGATTTTTTTTTTTTTTTTTAATGGATATGTTGTCTGCAAATTTGTCTAATTCTGTATAAACTGGCTGTTGGACTTCCATGCAATGCCCTCTGGTAGCGAGTTCTGTAAGGTTATTGCTAGTATTTTCCTGACTTCTTCAGCTACCAGTGCACATTGACCCCAAAATTTCGGACAAATGTCAACACCGAAGCCAAGATTCCTCACCTGAACTGCAGCTGCCAGTTCTGTGTTCGGCACTGTATAGCAGTAGTTTGGATTTTTTTTTTTTTTCCCCCACAAGTTCATTGTCTTAAATTTATCTACACTGAAGCTCATTTGCCAACCGCCTGTCCACAGTTTTTTGAGATCTCTCCAAAGTTTCTTGTCAAAATCAAGGCATTTTGACTTCCTGAAGATTATCATCATTTGCAAGTTGGATACTTCTCTGGTAGGTTCTTCTGCAGGTCATTGATAAAGATGTTCCACAAAATTGCCCCTGGACCAATCCCTACTGACTCTTCTCTTGAATAGACTATTCTTTTGAATTTTGATTGCCTTTTATCCATGTGCTTACTGACATCCTGCTGGAACTCCAGCAGATTACTGAGGTAGGGTTTTCCTTTACAGGAGCCTGCTGACTTTTTCCCAACAGAAAATATAATTCATGTGCTCTATGATCTTATTGCTTATTATAGACTCTGTCATTTTACCAGGGATGGAAGTCAGGCTCACTAGTCTGTAGTTCCCAGGATTTTCCCTAGAGTCCTATATCATCTGAGTGAGGTCAATCTTTGATTACAAGTTATATCCTGTCAGTATTGGTTTTGATGGCTGGGATAGGAATCTCCTCCCTTGGACTTTCTTGCACAGTTGGCAGCAGAGAGAGAGAAAGGCCTGAGAAATGCACTTACATGTGGAGAAAAAAGACATTCTGCTCTTACCCAATGGTTCTGAGTGAGCAGAATATTACACCAGAACTCATTTTACCACTAAAAGAGTGAAACTTTTATGCCATGCAGCTTTTATGCCATGCAAAAGGCATAGAGGAAAAGCACTCTGGTCATTCTCCAGAATATGTTGCAACTGATTCTGCCTTAGAAATTGTACAGCTATGGCTTTTAGGCTCTTAACACAAAAATCATCCCTCTAATAAGCAGATAGGAGTCTTTGCCACTGATTACTACACTCATCTTTCCTAATTTCTGGATGGGTGAAGAGCTAGGACAGTCCAGTAAGACTGAGATGTACTGGTCCTTTGCTAACTATCTCATTTTGCTGATTCAAATGTCGCTGCAGTCAGGGTTGTTTGAACAGAATCAAATTTACTTGTAATGAGCCATATAGTGATTCTCTTGTCCTTTTTTTTTTTTTCCTCTCTTCTTCACATTAATTTCCACAAAAAAGTGCATCTGATTTTGTAATGAGCTAAGCAACTGTTTCTCAATTACACCAAATTTTACTGCTCCTTAGTTGAAGTTTAAAGGCATGGCAACTTTAATATTATCAATGGGTCCCCTCACAATAAAAATCTTTAGTAACTCTTTACCAGTTTCATGAAACTTTGAGTAATAATTTGCTCTTTGCTAGGAAGTGTTTCAGCCAAGTTCTTAGAAGTGTTTCTAGAATATCACAGATTCGTGGCAATGAAATCCAAACTGGACAAAAGGGTCAGCTTCTCTTTGCTGCACACATATAAGCTCTTTTTTGCAGATTTGCTCTTTCTGATTCATCTTTTTAATACAACTGCCTTGATGTGTACCTTGGAAAGTGCACTATAGCTTGTAAGTGGTGTACATGTCTTTGGACTTAACTAAATCAATATTAGGATATTGGAGGTCCAAGGAGATAAATGCTAAAATAGAAACTACTTTATTTCAGAATGTTTCTCAAAAAGATGTGGTCATTCTTTAGGTTTTCTTGTAACCTGTGTCCTTTCTGAAGCAGTTGTTTTGGGTCTCTCCCTTTTCCCTTGCCGCCCCCCCCCCCCAGCTTCTGTCAGCCCAGGGCTCAGTATATGTCTTTTCCAGCCAGATCATTCCTGTTTCTAAATTTCTCTGTCCTGCCCTCAACCCCCTGCAGCGATATTTCCATATGTATGAAGGACACAACTTTATTCCTATGGTTTGTCTCCTTATTATGCTTTTTGAGAATCCAGGCTAGGAATTTTTTCCATTCTGAGGGACAAAGAAGTCTTCCAAGCGCCCTGAGAAGGTTACACATAAACCTTTGAGCACATTAGTACTCAAAGACTTGAGAAGCGAGTGTGTGAGGGGATCCCATACCATTTCATAGACGAAAAAAAGAGGATAATGTGTAAAGATCCTAACATGTCCTTGATTCATGGGGGTCAGTAGAGACAGTTGAGATTATCTAGTCAGATTTCTGTGCACTATAGGCCAGAGCTGCCTGTCCTGGTTCCTGGAGCAGCCTGAGCTGTAGGCAGTCCCCAAGGAGCAGCCTCTGCCTTTGGGAACTGCTTTGTCCTTGTTCTAATGACCATCTCTGGTAACAGTCACAGATGACTTCCTTCTCCTCGCTCCAGAAAACTCCTCTATCCTGAGTTAGATTAGTCATCTCGGTCTTGAAGCCAAAGGGCAAGGTGTTCTAAGATCTTACAGACATGGTTCTCTTGCACCTCTGAGTTTCTTCTCTCAGCTGAAAGGGAATGTTGCAGGCAGCCCTAGATCCTTATGCTTGTAGTTTGCTATAATACCAGCCACCACCTTGCAGCTTCCTTCCCTCCGCCCTTTCCTAATCTCTTCATTATGATAAAATGAAGAGGTACAGATATCAGGCATGCCCCAAACAGGCAACAGTGTGAGGAGTTATTCCTTGACATTCAAGGTCAAAGCAAGAAGTTTTGAATTGCAAAATCTTCCTAAATGCCACCAGCCATTCATCATCTGTCCTGTGGCAGAACCACTGGCATGAATCTCCACAGCCGGCTGAATGCTGTGCAGTATTCAGTTGTGCTGGGTCTTAAATTGGTTTTCAACACATCTCTGTGAAATGTCGATAGCTGAAGAATCAGAAGTTTCTGTTGGAAACACCAAGCCAAAGAAACCTGAGCTTGAAATCATTTTTGTTTATTTATTGGAGAGCTAAATTCAGCAGAGACCTGGGTTCTCTAACTTACAGCCGAAACACGTCTGAAAATAGTTTACAAAACTTCCCCCCGGCCTCTACCTTTCCTGTGACTAAAAGGGAGTTGGTGAACAACACCAGTACCTGTTTCGCTCTAGGCAAAAATTAAAATCCTGTGAAGCTGCCATAACGGGTGACATTTGTCCGTAGAAATGCGGATGTAAGGATATGGCTTTTTGCTGCTTCTGGACACATAGCCCAACTCAGCTGTCACATGAATAACCCGTGCCATGTGGTGAAATTTGTAATTCTCTGCGTAGACTGAATGATGAGATAGCAGATTCCTAAGAATTCTCTATACTAAGAATTTGGTACAACCTCTCAGTGTTCAGATGGTACCTCTGGTGCAGTTGAATTCACCAGGCTTTTCAGTGTCGAGGCTTCTTTTCTAGGTAAGGACAGGAAGTTTCCATATTAGGGCCCTTCTACAGACCTTCCCTATGAATGTCTGACAACTTTCTTTGTGGCCATCCAGGCGCTGTTTAAGATGTAACTTTGGAGTCATGACAGTGTAAATGACTATTTTGACCTTTCTTCAGTTATTCATTCTTCTTTTCAGAGCTCTTTTCTTCCAGTTTTGCTGAAGTGGTTGTTCTTTTGGCTTAATTATTTTAATGTTGTGCAGTATGTCAGTTGTCTAGAGATGAGTCCTTTAGAAAATTATATGTATCTTACAAAGATGAGATTTGCAGCAAGTCATTCATTGTAGAGCTAAATACAAGATTCCAAGCCAAGAGGAACAGGCAATGTGATGATTTTCACTTCCTAATACATGTAGAAGGTGTCGTCTTGATAGAGTTGATGCCTAGAAAAGTTGTGACCTTTCCATGCATTTTCTTAGCCAAATATGTGATGGGAGACAGTCCTTATTTAAAAATAAAAAAAAAAAAAAGAAAAAAGGAAAAAAAAAAAAAAGTGAAGTTTATCAACAGTGCAGTAACGGTGGTGATCGGAAAGTGACAGTTTGGACGTTTTTTAACTTGAGTAGAACATAGGCACGATAGGCAAAGCTGATGACAAAAAGTTATGTGATGGAAGGTGAGAGGTGGGGTTGGGAAGCCAGAACTAGTAAAGGTGTCTCAGAGCTGAGTATGAAAGTGCTGGATGCATTGCAAATGTGAAGCAAAGGTCTTAGCTTATGTTCCATAGCCTAAAATGTTTCTATTTTCTTTGGCTGCTTTTGTGTTCTTTTTAAGTCACTCTGCTTGCCTGTTCACTGCTTGAACAACCTCACAGAAGACCACTTGCTTGGTTGCATTAGGGTCATACCCAGCAACACTGAAAAGGTGCTAATGGGATGGGAGAATGGATGGAAGGACAAAGGTAGTCACATCCTTACAGATGTTTGCTCAGGTGTAGTTGACGAAGTTGCACTAGGGCTTATGTAGGGTCACCTCTTAGAAGTCAAAAGGATGTCACTCATTTAAATAGTGCAAATTCAATCAGTGTCTGCTCCCATACACGTGTGCTTTTCTTGGAGTTTAGCTTTTCTCCTAAACTAGTAACTTTTCAGGAGTAGTAACTTTTCAAAGAAGTAGACAGAATATGTCTCATCAAGCGAAATGTCATGGGAAATGCTGAGTTGGAGACTCGCTGTCGCACAGCTTAGGTAATCGACTATTCCTGTGCAAAGCAGAGGCTAAATGGCAAAAGGGTAATGATGGTCAACTTGGATTGGGATATATGGGACAGGGAATGGAACTGAACCTTTTGTTAATTCAAGGGAAAACTGCAAGGCCTCACCCAACCAAATTCCCATTTACTTGGCTGATTAGAGCAGGTGCTTCCCTACAGGAAAACTTAGATCTTTTGAGCAGACCAGACACCTCTCAACACTACAACAATCTCCTTGATGTACCCCAAAATTGCATGGCAACCTAAAGAATTCTTGTCCACCCTGAGAATGCCGCAATGTTTCCTGACAGCTGACAAACTAAAAAGGACGAGGCTGTCAAATGCAAAGAACGGGTCCCCTCCTTTTGGCTGCTGTCCCTCTGGTCTATTCAATTAGGATTGATCAAACTGTGTCAAAGGTCCCTCCTCTGTTTCAATGGTCACTGAGAGCTTTCATGATGACTAATGATAGGCTATCCTTAAAAAGAAAGGGGGAAGAAATAGAAAGGGTAATGCAAGGGTTTCTTTTTTTTTTCCCTTTCTTTCTTTTATCCTGATGTTCTAATTAGCCACATTATGACCTGCTAAATGAAATTTATTTAATTTTCATTGGTCAGTGATATATCAACCTCCTTCTGCCTTCCAACATCTGTTTCTTGAACCAGAAACAACACTCAACTCGAGCAAAACAGAATTTAAACATGCTTTGGTAGGAGAGACTAGGTAGAGGGGATCCCCCTCCAGGCCCCAAGAAAACATCCTGACTACCCGAATCGGGAGCGGGAAGGGAGACGGGCTGGCGCTGTTGTCGGGAAGGCCCTGGCGCGGGTTCGGCAGCATCCGCCATCCTCAGGACCGGCAGGAAGCCCTTGCAGGGACTTGTGACCTATTCGGGTCAAAGCTGGTACTTCTGCCCTGTCTGCCTCTTTATTACTAACATAGCTGCGGGTACAGCGAAGCTTGAGGGTATTATAACATATATATGTCTTCAGATTGTGGCAGCATTTCCAAAACTTCCACCTTCCATTCATCCCAAGCGCAGCTCTGAGCTGCAACGGGGTCTCCTCAGATCCTGGTAGGACCAGTGCCAGAGAGGCAGCCCCATCTTTGCAAAAAGAGCTATGGGAGGGGGAAAGGATGGTGCTGTGGGCAGAACATGGGATTATTATGGTGATTACTTCTGGAACAGCAATGTAAAAATTCTCTCTGTGTGGTATCCTAGAAGCAGCACAAGCCTTCCAGCGGACACCAGTGGGGAGCAGCACGCAGGCCTCCATCTAGCTATAAACCTGCATATTTTTTCTTTTGCGGGGGTGAATTTCCCCCTCAGCGCGAGGCGGCGACGCGGAGCCGGCGGGAACCGCTCGCGGCGCCGCGAGGGAGGCGGCGGCGGCGCGGCCG
>VZSV01000045.1:4374527-4384650 GCA_013398735.1 Nothocercus julius
CCGAGCGCCTCTGGCCACCTCAGCCCCCAGGCCGGTCGCCGCAGCGCCATGGAGAGGTTCTTGGGAATGCTGCGCAAGGGGCGCCAGCGCTTCCTTGCGCTGCGTCGCCGCGGCCCATGAGGCCCAGCAGACAGAGCTGGGTGGGCTGCACCGCGCGGCGGCCTGGCCCAGGTGCGGCGGCAGCGTTGGCTGCTGAGGCCCAACAGGCAGGACAGGGAGAAGCGGACGCCTCTGCGCCTAGCGTGTGCTAACGGGCATGCGGAGGTGGTTGCATATCTGCTAGAAAACAAGCTAAACTCTTATGATGGTTTCAGGAGGTCGCCGCTGATGAAGGCAGTGCAGTGCCAGCAAGAAGAGCGTGTCGCCATTTTGCTCGCGCACGGTGCCGACACCAGCCTTGCAGATGCTGGCGGCAACGCTGCCCTTCATCTTGCTGCCGCAGCTCCTAGCATCTCCATAGCAGAGCAGTTACTTGGGCACGATGCTGCTATTGAGGCACAGAATGACATGGGATATACCCCTCTTTCTCTTGCTGTATCTGAATATCAGAAAGAAATGGCAGAGTTCCTGCTTAAGAAGGGGGCTGATGTTCATGCTCTTGATGTAGCTAAAAGGACCCCTCTTATGCTTGCTGTCACTGCTGGGGACATGAGTGTAATAGAAGTCCTTCTTTGATATGGTGCTAATCTTTCGCAGAAGGACTTTCTTGGAAAGACAGCTGAGGATCATGCTAGAAATTCTGGGCATTATTGTGTTAGTGAACAACTGGCAGACTATGCAGATTGGGAGACGGCAGGAGAAGCTTGTGCAGGCTGTGCCACAGACATGCCAGCGCTCAGCACTCCGCCCAGGGCAAGACCTGCTGCCTTTGCGTTAGGTGCCCCTGCTGTGGACGGAAAAGTTAGAGAGAACTTTTATGAGGAAAGCTTAGCAGGAATGTGTGAGGAGGGGGCAAGTGATGAGAGCTGTCTTGCTCCTGAGAAAGAAAAATTCAGTTTTGCTCCTAAGGAAGAATCACCTGAAAGGGAGAGTGAGGAGGCTACAGAAGGTCCTCAAGTCCTGCATACTGCGGATGACCTTGTGGGTGGGAGAGATGTTACACTGGCAGTCGCAGTGGACCAGGAGGAGGATCTGTGGGTTTACAGGAGCCTGCGTTCCATGTCTGAATTCCAGAGTCCAGAAGCAGCAGCGAAAATTCAGGTGTCTGCAAACAAGAGAGAAAAGCTTAAAGGGCACGAGGATGCCAAAACACAAACATATTCTCAGTGTGGTAGACGGGTTGCGGTTGGACAGCTGCAGGAGGTGGTCGCTACTGCTCTTGAAAGACATTTGATTCCAGAAAGTTCACTTGAAGCTGCAAAGCTTTACTGCAGTGAACTGAAAGAAGACAAACTGAGGTTACAAGAGGAGCTGAACAGAGTTAAAGCCAAGTTGCAGGAGTCAGAACAACAGCGTATACAATCTGAGCGTTATGTTCAGGATTTGAAGATGACCCTGGAAAATAAGCAAAGAGAAACCATAATTTCTTCACAGAAACTGCATCACCTGCTGGAAGCCTCTTTGGGAACTGTTAATCTAAAACAACTGGAAGAACGAGTGGGACAACTTGAGCTTGAAAACGCCAGACTGGAAGGCAGAGCCCAACAACAGCAAGTTAGAATCCAAAGTCTACATTCAGGGCACTTGCTTTCAGAAGAACACCAAAATGAGCAGTGGAAGAGAAAAGAAAATCATTGAAGACACTGGCAGAATGTACACGACCAACAGAAACTCATCTGGAGCAGGAATTGGTAAGAAACTTTAAACTGCAGAAAGAATGCAACATGTCCAAGAATCTTCTGGAACAAGCTATGAAGAAACTGAGGGTGTATGAGAGGCAAGAGAGAGAATCCCAGTTGAATTTTCAGGATGAAATGGAGGGTACATGTTCTAGAAAGGGCAGTGAAGTTAGCAGACTGAGAACAAAGGTCTTTGAACTTTCCTACTGGCTGGAGGCAGAGCGGAAAAACTCAAGGCATCTAGAAAAATCAAATGAAGGTTTGCATCAAGACTTGACTTTGATGCGTGGGAACTTGGAAAAACTACGGAAGAGAAAGAGGCAGCTGGAAGAAGAGGTGGTTTTCCTCAGATGTCAGTTAAATGCCAAGATGATGGATCACAGACAGAGAGAACAATATAAAAGGGAGAGCGAACAAAGGGCTGGGCAAGAGCTACAGCAAAAACTACAGGAAGTCAATCTGTTTCCGCACACACAGGCAGCAGCCCACGACAGAATAGAACAAGTAAGAGCCGCTACTCAGGCTTCCATAGTAGACTGACTGCAGCGGAGAATTAGGGATCTAGAACTGGAGCTGTCTTTCAGAAAACAGATGTGTTGAGACAGAGCTAGTGAGGGACTTGTGGAAGCCAGTGCCACACACCTTCATGAGCCGCTGTGTGCTGAGAAATCCAATGGGCAGGGCTGGGAGCCAGCCTGAAAGCTCACGTGGCTGAGGTGCAGTGGGAATGTCATAAATGTCTCCGATGAACCAGTCATTGCTCAACTGGAAATGGGATCTATTGGAGCTTGTTGCTGGGCATCTGGTGAATAATCTTCAGCAAACATAGGCCGGGATCCAGTTTCTAGGGCAATGCAAGAGCACCGTGATATTCTGATCAAAAATCATATGATTTGATTTGAATAAAAGTACTAGGAGTATCTGTGGGAAAGTATTTTGTTTGCATAGTCTGCCAATGGTTTCCTACCCAGCAGTGCAAGTGTGAGAAATCCCTGTCACTGGAAAGACTGAAGCTGCTGTAGGATAGTCAAGTTCTGTCACTGCTCGTGGTTGAGGATGTGGGAGCTAATCCTGATGAAGGGCAGGGTTGTGTGTCCTTTGCATCAGAAACACAAGCAGTTTTGCTTACCTTGGGGAGTTATCCTACATTGTGGGAGAGACATTTGTCACTTCTGAGACAAATGAAGACAAAAAAAAAAAAAAAAAAAGTGCTTTCTACCTAATAACTGAGGGACTTGTATTACCAGGCCAAGTACCCATTGCCGCCATTTTCATAGGAGCACAATGGGAGCACAGGAGTGGTGTATCGATAATCATAGGCTGTACTTAACAGAAAATAGTTGTTTTTTTTTTGTTTGTTTGTTTTCAAAAAAACCTCAAAATTTAGTCCCTACTGAAGGCATAGAGTGCACCTCGGCAAGTTTTTTAATGATACAGAACTGGCAGGAGCAGTGGCAGATGTATCAGATTCAGAGAGACCTGGAGAGATGCACAGAGGGAGCTGTCATGAAGCTCAATAAAAGCAAGTGCAGAGCAGGCTGGGGGCTGATGTGCTGGAAGACAACCTTGTGAGGAAGGACCTGGGAGTCCTGGTGGACAAAAAAACTGACCAGGAGCCAGCAGTGTGCCCTGGGGCCAAAAAGACCAAGCATAAGAGATCTGCGCTACTGGAGTGAGTCCAGCGAAGGACTATAAGCTGATGAAGGGACTGGAGCATCTCTTATGTGAGGTACAGTATTCTGATTCTGTAATAATGCACCATTTGCTTTTATATTGAATGTTTTTATTGAAGGATCCAAAAGCATGATAGAAACATGCTGACTTTGGTCTTTATAGCGTTGGGGGTAGGACCTGTTATAATGGTTCATTCCATGAGAAACTGAGGAAGAGACAGCCAGGATTAATCCTGGTTCACAGAGTCAGGAATGATCCTGGCAATTTTGATAATCAGAGGCTACAGAGATAACGTGGAGAGAGGTCCCAGATAGGTGAGGGGGAGGGACAGCTACCTAATTACTTACATTGGTCCTCACTTAAATCACTTACTGTAATTGTTACTGGACCCCAAGAAGTCATAAGAACTCTTCGGTGGGAAGATATTGTTACTGTGTTACTTAACAGAGTAAAGACCCTGTCTCACAGAGCTTGCAGTCTGAATCGTTGGTTCCTGATGTTGAAATGTAGCTCCCTGACATTAAAAGTAAACTGCAGAATCCAAGTTCATAAGCTTTGCTATCCTTAATAGCACAACCTCCTCAAGGAAACAGGATCAGCAGCCCCACTAGTGCGAGCTGAGGAGGTAGTGCTGCAAGGAGAGTAGGTTTGGGGAGCAGCGAGGAGTCAGGGAGTCACGGGGTGGAGGAGAAGATAGTGGTAGGGAGGTCTATTTTAAGAGGAAATCGGAGAATAACATGTGTAAATGCACCAACAGCTGAGGAGTGGGAGGGGAAACGGAGACAGAGGGAAGGGATTGAATACAGCTACACGATCACAAGCGTTGTTTTGCCACAGAACAAGTCACTGTCACCCTGGTGAAACGTTGACAGCATGGGGAGCTGGCTGTTTTGCACAGCAGTCATCCCGTGGAAAGTCTGAGCTGAAGATTCCTGCACAGCTCAGCCATGACTTGAAACATATTGTAGCGAATTGATAGCTTGTGACCAGGTGGTCAACCCTCGGAAGGAAGGAAATACCAGATAATGAAAGACTTGGAGCTGAGGGAGAAAACATAGAAAGAAATAAAGGGCAGAAATTAAAATCAGAAATCAGACAAATGGAGTTTCCCTGCTGCCCCCCCTCCCCCCCGCCTCTTCCACTAGAGAGGATGACTGGTGTTGAAAAGGAAATGACATGTTTTTCTATGTATTAGCTTCTTAAAACAAAAAAAAAACAAACAAACAAAAAACCAAAAAACACAAAAACCCCAATTCTTTGGTAAGATAAATTTCAATTTAAAAAGCCATTGTGCTTAATAAAGAGGTAATGGAGAAATTCTGTGGTCTGTGCTGTGTAGAAGGTCAGACCAAAGCAGTGATGGAGAACTGTTGGCATTGGTGCTGGGTCTGGCACTGATGGAGATCTGGGCTGACACCAGCAGGTCTGCACTACACAGTGTTTTATTAAGTAAATATGGCATGAGGCACCTTTAAGTTTTGCCACTGCTGGACTTAAGGATCTCTAGGTCTTCAACATTTCTGAGTGAATGCACTTACTTTCTGGAAACATAACTGGTTCTAGTTTTTGTTTTGCTCTGCTTTTTGAGGCAGTGAGGGAAGAGCAGCAGGCCTTAATAACAGTCCAACATACTGTACACCATAAATCTTAACCCAGTTCATTTGTAATTATAGCTGATAAATCCCATCCGAAGGTTTAAGCTATTTTTATGTCTATTATGCAACTGTCCGGAAACATTCGTTTCTAACTACTGCCTGTCCCGGGGAGTATATCGGAGGTTTACCTTTTGTACATAAGCAACATTGTCTTTTATGGGAGTTAACACCTTTTAGTTGGGCTTACCTTTCCTTTTCTGTGCCATGAGTTGCACTTTGAATATTGTCAAATGCCACTAACATACACGTCAGAACACTGCAGATCTGTTAAGATTTGTAATCTTTGCTGGTGAGAATCAACTTTTCAGCACACAGAAACCAATTGCGATCTCTTCTCCCTGTAGATATTAGACTGTACGGGTGGAAAGGCTCCAAGTCTCTGCTGTGTAATGGCAAATTGGCTCAGGGCAGCAGCAGTACTAGTTCTAAAATCATTAAGTGAGCTGCCGCCAATGCATCTTTCACAGTCAAGCTGTAGATAAATGGAAAGTGAGATTGTCAAGGATGGGGTTCAAAGTTGTCAATGAGTCCTGTCCTCACCTTTTTCCTTTTTGGAGAATAATATTATTTTCTTAGTGTGCTATATCTGTTTTGCAAGTGGAAGAGGGAGGGCTGTGATGGAAAAGTCAGAAAATAATTTTGCTCTCTAAAACACTCCAATTATCTCCCTATTCCACCTTCCCCAGGACCAAACTCCTTTAGCAGTTTCCTTATGGGGAGGACTAAGTTTTGTAATGGCTTCTGGGATGAGAAGGAAAGAGACCTAAAAGAAAGAAAAATGATCTGTGCTTTTGGTGAAGAGAGGGTTGGAGGCCAGATATCTGTGGCACCAACAATGTGGATCCTGAGGAAGAGGTACCCTTCAGAATTCCCAGGTTGCAAATGACTATGTCTTTCCCCATCATCATCCCCGATTAATTGAAATAAGCTCTCTCCTTGAACCATGGGCCTGCTTCTGCAGCAGGTCAACCACAAAATAGTGGCAGAGTTGGAAAAACAGCCCCTCCAGCGGAGGTGCCTTCACTGCTTTCTGCCTGCTGTGCATCACAGTCTGGGCGAGGAAGATGAACAGATTTTGGGAATGTAAAGAGTGCAATAGCTTCCAAGTGATGAATTTCCAAGCCTGTGCTGACGTGGTTTGATAGCAGTGACTGTTGGAGTTTTTGTTTTCATTTGTGTGTTTTTTTTTTTTTTTTTTTTTTTTTTTTTTTTTAATGCAAATAGTGTGCTTAGTGTTGTGCAAGTTACAAGACAAGGTACCTCCTAACCGGAAGATGTTGCTTCCTGCAAGACAGTAAGAGAGTAAATTCTCTTTAGGCGTGTTAAAGTTAGAAATTTAGAGTTGCTGACGTTTCTAGGCTTTTAGGATAGGGTGAGGTGTGTGTCTCTCTTTGTAGGTTATAATGTTGGCTTAAGTGACTAGCTTGGAAGGGAGGCTTAAAGTCTGGATAAATTAAGGTTGAGCTAATGAGATAATCTTCCTCATCTCCTCTGAATGTGCTACTTGATCTTGTAAAAGGGGAAAGAAAAGAAAAAAGAAAAAAAACTTCCAGTTTATTTCCCCCTGAGGGAAGTTACTAGCAAGAGGCTCATTGGCTAGTCTATGGAAAAATATAGCTTGTGTTATTTTGTTACTCAGTGAGGGAATTTCATAGCCAAACATATGAGTGAAACTGCCACTACTCATGAGTCACATGCATTGGAGATAAATAGCTGAGTCTGTCAACACAGCGGTCATTTCATGTCTTTGCAGATAGTAACTCCCACCATGGATAAAGTCATTGCCTGGTAGAAGCACTGTTTACGCTGGGAAACATGTGAAAAGTCTGAGTCAAACTGTGACATACGAAGGGTCTGTGAGGGATGGCAGAATTTAAAACCAGGATATACCTGTTGCCAAGATATTTTTTGCTGTGCATTGGATACACAGGTGCTCAGCACCATGCAGGCATCTTTGATGGTGATTTGTGACCTCTTTGAGAGGACTTTCCCGTTTACCCTGGCTTTTCTCTGGCCTCCCACATAGATCCTGCAAAGACCCAGTTTTTCAGGATATGAAGTTATACTGTCAGATGACTTTTAGCATGATGCTTTTTCATCAAGCCTTTAGAGTATTGAATATTTGCTCCACACGGTTTTATTATGTTGTATTTTATTTTAAACTGTCCTTATCCTTAACTGTAAGAAGATGCTGTTAGAATGGCAGATTCATGTCCCCCTTCTCTAGTCAGCTCTGCCTGTGTTGAGGAAACAAGTGACTTTTCTTTTACAAGAAGATTAAATTATGATAGGTGAAATGTGAGGAATATCTGAATTAGTGTCATCATGACAATGTAAACTTCAGTTAGAAAAAATATATTTCCATTGTAATAAAGTCTGGCAATAAATTTTGAAAATCATGCATTTTTGAAGTCTTAGATTTCTTTGCTCATGCAATGCCCATCACTGAAAACCTGAGTAAATAAAGGGGCTCCATTCATAGAAAAACAAAGAGAGGGAAAAAAAAAAAAAAAGAAATTGTGCTTAGCAATCAAGTTAAAAGATAAATGATGCCCTGCTTCCCTGGCATGTGCCTCTGTTAAGGTAGTTATTTTGATGTGACACAGAACCAAGTAGGATGCTATAGGTCTGTGCTGCCTGCAGTATATCCATCTCATCTCGTTAGATCACACAACCCCAGAAGTAGGAGAAAGTAAGAAATTTTGCTAATTCTGGATAGTTTAAGACCAGTAGTAGTTTAGAACGTTGTTTAAAAGTAACAAAGCAATGTGAGTGCCTGTGTTCTGAAAGGGATCCGGGTGGTGTGGAGCCCTTCTCAGCAAGCTGCCCATTCTTTCAGGCACTCCACAACAGGAGTTACTACCTGCAAAGACATGAAACGACCACTGTGGTGACAGTTTCAGATACTTATCTCCAGCACATGTGACTCATGAGTAGTGGCAGTTCCACTTATATGATTGGCTACGAAATTCCATCAATAATATCAGAAATATTGTCAGAATTATCAGAAATCAAAAATATCAGAAGTGCAGTTATATTTTTCCATAGAACAGCCAGAGAGCCTCTTGCTAGGAGCTTAGCTCAGAGGGGAGCAACAACCCAAATTATTTTTTTTAATCTTTTTTTTTTTTTTTTTTTTTTTTTTTTTAACTGGAGAAAACATTACTAAAGGTCTCTGTATATCTCCCCACCCCAAAATCTAGAACTTTTTTGTCTTGTTTCTGCCTAAATCTAAACCTTTTAAATAAAGCACAGGTTTCCCTTTTGTGGCTTATGGATTATTTCTAGTTCACACTGTTCATGCTTGGATTTAGTCACATGGAAGGACATTTTCTAAACATCAGGTGTGTAACAACCCTTGAGTGCCAATAAATCAATATTTAATTGTGGTGCTGTGAAAATCAATTGACTAACTTGTCTTTAAGGTTTGCATAAACAAGCACCTACAAAAAGTGGAAAGCACTATCTTTCTGGCAAGATTAGACACCGCTAGCAAAATGGGTTTAGAAGAAGCTCAATATTCCAGCCATTCCACTAAACCAGACATTTTATTACTAATTAGGAAAGTGAGGTTGAATCTTCCACCTCTTTTGCAAATGTTTGCAGATTTCTTGAAGCTACATGTATGAAATTAAGCTTCCTACCGTAAAAGAAAAAAAAATCTCCCTTTAATTTTATATTTCCAGTGCTCAAGGATGTATTAGCAGAGCCAGTCTGTGCATCTGTGGCTGTAACTGTTGTTTTCTGTGCAACTGGGATCTGAGGGGGACTCCAGTGACTCATAGCCCTTGTCCGGAGTCTTGTACAAGAGCACATGAACTTTGGTGGCAGATGCTAATAGAGCTGGGTCTCGACCTTGCAGACACCAGTGTGTTTGTGTGTGTGTCAGACTGCCCTGGTGGCCCTGTTTGTGTCTCTGTTAGGTACTCGCTGAGGCCATGTATGGAAGTATTGATTTTTGCAGAGTGAATAATGTTAGGATACAAATGACATGCTATTAATTATTTTGCCTTTTCAGTGTAATACAAAAGGATGATAATCTGCTTTCACCTGTGGCCAGAGTTAATGGTGAGTACAGAAGGCTTTTGTACAGGCTACACTTTCGGTTTTACCTAATTATGCATATTTTGCCTCTGTAGTTAATGGCAGTGTGGTTTTCTCATGTTTTGTATTTATAGTTGGGCAATGCCAGAAATAAATGACATACTTAACCTGAAAGCAAAGTATGTGGGATCAAATTTGCCAAGATTCTTATTCCTGTTGACAGGTCTGCCTCTTATGATATTAATAATGCTTCGAGGATGTTGGTATAAATCAAGATGTAGCCAGAAGAGAGCCATACACATGATAGCAAACTATTGGCTCCACTTTCTTAGCATTCCTGGACCTGATAGCAACGCTGCAGGTTTCAGCTAAGTACCGTCTTCCTTAGCCTGGAAACTCATGGAACGCTCGTGTTCTCCACCTGACACTATCTAATGATTCAAGTCAGGTACCCTTAGGGCTAAATCAGTGAACCTGATATAAAATTCAATCCAAAATCCTCTGGTGCTTAAAAAAGTCTTTTCATTGACTTCAACGGGCTCAGTCTCAGCACACAACTGGCACTTTCTT
This sequence comes from Nothocercus julius, assembly GCA_013398735.1. Taxonomy (NCBI): domain Eukaryota; kingdom Metazoa; phylum Chordata; class Aves; order Tinamiformes; family Tinamidae; genus Nothocercus; species Nothocercus julius. Next base: position 4,384,249 of record VZSV01000045.1, read on the forward strand.
CTCAGGATCCTTTCATGCCCTTGGAGGCCTGAGCACTCCGAAATCAAAATACCAGCTTGATTCTCCAATCTTTACATAAGAAAACACATACTAGGATCCAGCAAATCAGAGTTTAACAGGGAATCTTGTACGGTTTTCATGCCACTTAATTATAGGTCTCATGCTGCATCTTCAAGCAAGGGTGAATTTTAGGTCTTCTGATTTCTGCAGAGCCTCTCTCATCTTTTGTCCCTGGTGAAACAGTGTGTCCAAGAGATTGGTTAAAAAAAAAAAAGGGAAATCATAGAATCCTTAAGGTTGGAAGGGACCTCTAGAGATCATCTAGTCCAACCCCCCTGCACACGCAGGGTCACCTACAGCATGTGGCTCAGGACTGCGTCCAAGCGGGTCTTGAAGGTCTCC
>VZSV01000045.1:4399632-4439329 GCA_013398735.1 Nothocercus julius
CTTCTTCCACTTTCTAAATTTATTTTAGCACAAAAGAGATGTGTTGGAAAGAAAATTGAAAGAAAACAATGGAGACAAAATTCTGTGTTGGAAAAGTTTAGATATAGAGCCAGTTGAAAAATTGCCAGCTTTCAGAGAAAAAATCATTTTCTTTAGAATTTCCAAACAATTGTGTAAATATATTTTTATTCAGTGCCATCTTATTATGCCTCCTTGATCCTCCTAGGAGGGCAGGGCTTTGAGAAACCCCACTCTGAGAAAGACCTGGTAATCAGCTTGCTCAATTTTAAAGAAATTGTGCTTTGTGAACGTAATGCTCAGAAAAAAACAGTTAGCAGTTGGGAGCCCTGATATAAATGTGAGCTGGCTAGTCCTTCCCAAGGTGAATCCACAGGAGTTGTTTCTATAGGGAAACCCATGTGCAAGGCATGGGCCATGACCTCAGACCTGCCTGAAATGTGGCCTTTTATATCCCCAGAAGAGTTGTTTCAGAGGAAAATAATAATTAAAAAAGAGAAAAACAAAAAATTAATGTGAGTATGAGACTACTTACGGAAGAAATGTTGTTTCTGCCATGGAGGCTGTTAGATTAGTTCAGCTTCCGTAATCTATTTATTGGCTTTAATGGGACAGTCATTAAGTGAACGAGTTACTTTCTGTACATATGATGGGGTGGATCTGCACTGCTGGCACCAACCTGTTCCCTTTGGAACCACAGTCACGTATCCATTTCATCTTCTGTCTGCAGAAGAGGAGCTGTTGGGACATGGAGGAAGGGGAACGATTTCTTACCTAGTGTAGGTGTGCTCCACCATCACTGGAAGATACCAGCTGGAAATAAACTGGTGTCTTTTTCAACACCTTTCTCCTTTCTGAGCCCACCTGCACAGTTGTCAGTTTAGTTTGTGAGTTTGGTGTTGGGGAAAACTTGGGAGAAAGAAATCAAGTTGAATCTCTGGGTTCATTTTTTACCATGGAAATCCAAACATGCTAAAGAAGTGCTGTATTTTCTTGCTTGTCCCGGTAGCTGAAAAGGAATGTATGTCATGGAACTGCCCAAAGAGCTTGTCTTCTTTGAAGGCACTGTCATTTTCTAGTGAAATAATAATTATTTGGCAGATAAAAAAAAGTCATAAAACAACTTTGAAGGTTTTTTTTCAGTAAATATTTTAAACTTTAACCATAGATCTGAACAGAACTTGGATGTAGCTTAGATCTAAATACAGCACTCAAATGACTTCTGACACTCAGTTTTTCCTTTTCTCCAGGTGTTCTTTCACTTTGTTTGTGTTCATTTGGCTTTTTTTTTTTTAATGCATATGTAATATATACTTCATTTGTTGTGTTGCTCTGGTAAGAAGACATGAGAAAATATCCACCTCCTACAAACTGGTTTGACCCAACACAGTTGCTAGGTGATTAGATGTTTTGATGATGAGAAAACATATACACTGTCAGGGAAAGCAGCATCCAAAGCACAACACGGGCAGGTGGGAAAATACGTGGGTGATGAGCCTCTAATTTTATTCTCCTCATCTTTTTTTTTGAGAGCTTATGGCTTTCGAGCTTGCATGGATACCAGCTAGGGATGGGTGCTGCTTGACAATGAGAGGTGCTGGCCAAAACTGTCCAACTTAAACATTATGTTCAGAAGGTCCACACCACCTTTTTATTCAACGTTAAAGCCTCCAAAGAGCATACTTGTTGAGCTAAAGCTATCAGGGCAAGAACTACTACAGCTGCTGTGGTTCATCCAAAGGCGGTGAAGTTAGAAATGTGATTATGTCCTCAGTTCACAGCGTCTTTTGGGCAGGTCATTGAGGATTCAGAACCCTGTGGGATTCACGCTTGGGCCTCAAGTAGGGAAGAGGTGATGTGTGTGACTTGGTGGCTCTTACCTCAGATCCAGGAATGGGCACTGAAGAGTTTCTGTTGTGATTTTCTTTGCTCCATATGTGGTTTGTCTGGCCTTAATTCACTGCTTAGGAAGTAGGAAGCCTGAGGCAGAAGGAGCCCTACAACAGGAGCCTCTTGTTTTCTGCTGGACAGCAACGGGCGGTGGAGTGGACACAGCTTTTTCCTGGATGTGGCAAAAGGTTTCTTTCGGCCCCTAATTTGCAGTGTCAGAGTAACCCATTATCAAGACGATTAAATTTAAAGAGACTGCAGTAAATGCTAGCATACAGAAGACATCAAGCATCATTAAAATGTAATTGGAAGCAAAGCTTAATGAGGTAAAAGGAAAAAAACACCCAGAATCCTTTTGGGTGGCTGCCCCCCTCCCCTCACTTGCTTTGCCTGAGCCAGCAACTACTATATTGAAAATGAGACTTTGCACTGCTTTATTATTTGGCGATGCTGGCAGCGACTATGAAGACACACGGTACTTTAGGCAGCCTCCCAGCGAGGGCAGGAGGACACGCTTGCTGAAACACCAGAGCAAAGGCAGGGCTGCGATTGCTGTCTCGTGGTCCACAGTTTCTGATGGGAGTAAAGCAGAGCCCGTTTTGTTCGCGGTGAGCAGACGACCATGGCCAAGTGGAAGCAGTTGCCCACAGCTTGGCACGATGAGGGGACAGCGCTGGGCTGTGAAACTGCAGTGTCTGGGGTTCCCTCTCTCCTGAGGAAAGCAAGGACAATGAAGACGGGCAGTACAAAAGAGGAGAAGAGCTGAGGGGACCCTAGTGGAGCAGAATCCATTGTACACACTGAGCATGGATGGAATAGCGAAGCCTCTGGAAGGGCTGCGGATGGGAAATGTGATGTTTATATAATTGGTAATGGCTCAATAAGCCAGTGGGCTGCCTTCCCAGGGCCTTAAAGGCTACCTGCTGCAGAGCATCTGCAGCTTAGCTGATACCATTGCAGTGCACGTTGCTGGTGCCTCTGGAGAGGAAGCTGCTCTGTTCCGCTGTCTCATGGGGAGGTTGAGGAGACCAAGCCTGAATTTTGCAAGGGCTCACCTGGTGTGGGTCCAGCTTCCTTTCCTCCCTTCTTTTGCTTTCTTTTTGCCTCTGAGACACCACATCTCTTTTTGTTTTCTGGAAGAGAAAATGGACCAGCTCAGAAAAAGACATTACATATCACGATCCTGAGCTTGAACCTAGTGATTCCTGTTCTCGCATATAGCTTTGGAATTGTAATTGCAACATGAGGCCTGCACAGAAGAAGCCAGATACTACAAACATTTCTCCAAAGCAATCCAGTACAGTTAAGACACCAGGACATAGCCTATAAACTTCATAGCCTAGACAAATATGTTAGTCTCAGCTGGATCCATTGTAGGTTTTCTTTTCTTTTTTTTTCTTTTTTTGTTTTGTTTTCTTTAAAATCTGTGGTCTGCAGTGGTGCCTTGAGCTATAATTCTCTACCTTTGCTAAACAGCAAAAACTTGACCCTTGTAGAAAGTTATCTGGGTTACTGGTGCTACAGGTTGCAGTTCAGCCTACTAAAACCATTGAAAATGCAAAGTTTTATTGACAAAAGTTAAAAAATAAATAAAAATGCAGCCATTTTAAAAAGTGTTTTCCCCCTTTCCCCTCCCTTGTCTAAGACCTTGGCCCACCATACTGGTAACCTTCATCCTACTCCAAATTCTGGCAGGATTCTGCTAGCTAGCCTTATGTACTGGTTTTGAATCTGGCTTTGAAAAGCCACAAAGTGACCTCAGAGCTTGAGACTCGTTCCAAGTGAGAGCTGCACTGGAGTGAGCTCTGAGGTGCAAATGCCTGGGCTAGGTTGGAGCCAGCAGATACATCCACCCAGCAGCTAACCCAGCTGTCCGGTCTCCTGATCCAGAATTAATGTTTGCACCAAACTCCACTGCACTCACAGGTGTAGTGTGAGTGCTCACAATGAAACAGGTTCTGAAAGCTTCTAGTGTGTGAGTCCTTTCTGAAACTGGTGCCCTTCAACTTTTCTCTGTGCCTTTATTACTGCTTCTATTCACTATTATATCTGTTTTCATTTAAATCAAATGAGGACCAGACACTGTTTCTTATTAGGAGCTTGTACACTGCTTAAAACAGCGGAGCTCTAATCTTGTGCACTCTGGGATCATACCTCAAGAAACCTGAAGAAAGGACTTTTGTCAGAACCTCAGCAGAAACTTGGCAGAGCAGCACCCCTCACCGCTGCAGGATGCCCGATCACAAAAGGAGATCACAGATGAATCTGTGCTGTGTTCACTGAATGGCTTCTTTTTTCTCTGCCCTCTCCCATTTATGTCTAATTGTAGGTGGAGTGTGAATTTAATTCATTAAGGGGAAGGATTAACAGAGTGCAACCTGCAACAACTGTCTGGGTAGAGGGCTCTTAAGGATCATTAGTTGGACTGCAGTGAACCCAAAACTGGTCAACCTCACTAAGCTAAAGATCAATCCTGCTGGCCTCACTGTAGAGACGAAGGATTTGGATAAGTCGCAGAGTGAATTTTTGTTTCACCTTTAGAGTTGCTCCTATTGGCAAACTCTTCTACACTGCCTATAAATGTAAATCTTCAGGTCTCCAGCTGCTCAAACAAGACCTTTTACTGACATTGTGCAGTCTTTAGATTTAGAAAAATGCAAAATTGCAGGGTGCTGGTCTTTGGACTTTTCATTTTCCTAGATTCACCAAAAGAACATTTCCCTTAAAATACAGAAATACAGGGGGAAAAAAAGTAGTAACCTACATTTCTGTTTTAGTGGGAAGCGTGGTTTCATTGTGATGGTGAATATAAGCTTCCCGGTAGCCCGGAAACCTTTGAGTAATGTCTGCATACTGCACTTCAGTGACGTGGGAGCACTGTTCCCACTGCTGAGCCTTTGAGACCAAACATATCTATGGGAGACCAAGTCAAGCTTTTCATTTTCTGCTCCTTCTGTGCTGATGTTTTCATCTAAATTGTTACTGTGAGTCTGTCTTACAGGATGAAGGAAAACAGAAAGAAAAAACTTTGTGTGTTTTGGTCACAGCCTCCCCAAAAGTCGTGCCTGTGATACTCCACATATGAAGAAGGTTTTTGATTTGGATAATACGTCTTTGGATAATATTAAAAGGTGAAAGAGGAAGAGATGAGTTCTTTATCTTCACTGGCTGCACAGGTCTCTATTAGTGAGAGAGTTTTACAGAAAATGTCATGTGCTCCATGCTTCAAACTGAATGTGCTTTTGATGCACATAACCGAAGAAGACTCTCCTTTCTTATACAAATGAGATCTAGAGCATCTCTGCAGACAGCATGGCAAAGTGCTGCGTCTTGATGTTCTGATTATTTTGGTGCACGTCATGCTCAGCTTTGTAGGGCAACCCTCACTCTACTACGTTTCTTGCTAAAAATAGGAGTGTTGCGTACTAGAGAAGTGTAGTTCATATTTTTTTTCCCATCAAAAATGTATTTAGCCTTTTAGAGGGGGGAAATTGAGGGAGAGAACTGTTGTTTTTTGAGGGCACCTGAGGCACTTTGCAATATTCAATTTGTCCCTTTTTTTTTTCTCTCTTTTTTTTAAGCTTTCCTCAGAAAGAGGAACGGAGGGAGAGAATTTGCTTTTTAACCAACCCATATACAGGATAACCCAATACAGAATTTAACTGCATAGATGCCAGTTAAAGTAGGTTTCCATGTCGTACTACTGCTTATTGATTTCTCAAACATAGATACTGACAGGTTTTGGATGTAGTCTGAAAATGGTTTGGTTTCATACGGTAACATTTTACAATTTTGTGGGGAGAACTTCTGCATTTCAATTTCAATCAGTGTGTATCTGTAGGAACGCTTAGAGGGTGAAATCATTTTACTCCTGAAATTCAGAATCAGATGTTTTACTGTAGTTTGAAAGCCCTTTGGGATGAATTGTGATTTTCCTTTTACCAGGCCAGTTCTTTACAAAGATTAACTGTACTTTACTCATCACTTTGCAATGGTAGCACTGAGCCTTGCACAACTCAGATGTAGATAAAGTCTCAGCCCCCAACACTGGGATGTCAGAACTGGAGTGTGGTAACACCTAAGGCTCTCAGTAGATCCTCTGGAAATATTTAGGAGAAAGATCAGAGGTGAGGGAGAGGAAAGGGGATAACTGTTAAGCATCACTCCCTTTCGCCCCACCTTCCCCCAAGAAGAAGATAAAAGCTCTGTATACACATTATCATAGAAATAGGTTGCCCCGCAGCTGCTCCACTCCAGATATATTAACAGCTCTGGGATTCAAGAAACCATTGGACAAGCCTAAGCTTAAAGCCAGCAGAGTGACCGCTATGGACTTTTTCATTAGCAACGGGATCACAGAGGAAGGATTTAGTCAGGTGGAACAATTAAAAATCAAGAGGCTACAGCAAAAGGGCATGAGAGTCCCACTCTTTCTCTGCTGCCCTGCAAGGACTCTCTCCCTCTTTCTGTCTTTCTGTTTTCCTCCTTCTCTCTTCTGTGCCGTTCTCCTCCAAGGCTCCCAACGGGCTAGCATTACATCTTGCCTTGAATTAGCATTCCCCTTCCCCAGGGAGGGCTGCTGCGGTGATGACTAAGGGAAGGGGTGATAAATGTTAACAGAAACACTTTTGCAGAGTGCTGATTTTTCTGTTTGTAAAGCACGCACCTGCACAAAAGATGCCGAACAAGAGAAAATAGCTCCATCTCAATGGGAGCCTGGCACACCCGGAGACCCGCACTTAATTCCCATGCATTGCAGGGATGCCTCGGAGTAGAGTCACCCCAGGGGCTGGGTGGCAGAGGAGGAGGGTGAGAGGGAAGGAGGAGGAGAGCGTTGTAGAGACGGGATGTTTGCTTTGGGGTTCAGCTGCAGGTTGTGTCTCAGCATGCTGGTGGACCTCTGCAGCAGCACTTTGGGCATGCACGGCACTCCCTCGCCCAGTGCCCCAGCTTTCCTCCAGCCTGGGACCTATCAAATGGACACAGGCAGCTGGACTAAGGGGGTTTCAATTCCTACCCTCTGAGTATCAGTCGCACTCCGCTGGCACCGTATGTATTTTGAGAGCTGTGCAGCTCCTTTCTGAATCCCCTGATTTTACAGGTGAGATTTAGGGAGCCACAGGCAGGCCACAGGTGATAAAATAAAAGCTGGAATGATGCTGGTTTCCTGGGCCCTAGATATGGAAATGAATGAGCAGTGCGGAGCCTGGCCATGTCTGAAACTCCACAGTCTCTTCCTGCTCTTTTCCATGTGCTGTAACAGGGATATTTCAGGATGCTGGGGTCCCCATCATGCACCCTGGGTGAGGAATGGAAGGGCAGGAGGATCTTGGCTCTGCTGCCTTTGTACAGGGGTGTGCTCGTCTTTGGGGAACAACTCTGCTACAGAAATTGTTACTTTCTTTTTTCGTATAAACACAATAAGTTCTGCTTTGCTATTGAAATAAAAATGATAAATATGAGCAGTGCATCCACATTTGATGAATTGCAGGGCTAAATGTTCTCATGCATATGTCTGCACCACTTCCTGAGTCACCCATTCTTGGCAACATCGGCTTTGGGCTCTCTGTTATTCATGGCCACACTGTATTTGCAGCATTTTTAGCTGAATGAGCAAAGCAGAGGGAGCTTTGGGCATTTCCTGAGGGAAAGGTCAGTGTGCTCCCCATGTTGTGGTTTGAGAAAAGAGTAGTGAACATGTTTGTGCCACTGGTGGATGCTCAGAAACTTGAGAGAGGTGTAGATTGTTTGTCATTATATATCTATGCAAAGGATTTGATCTAAAGATGGTACAATATAAGAGAGTGCCAGGATGCCACAAACTTCAGATTTTCTGGAAAGTCTGTGATGGGTTTTTGTGATGCTGCTGGATTTTGTTCTCTTTCTGGAGTTGACATTATAAATCAGAATACTATATAATGGGGAAAATACTGTTTTTTGTTTGTTTGTTTGTTTGTTTTTGGTACATTAACCAGTAATAATAAGCCATGGAGGAAAAAGGCGGGTTTACCAAATAACCATTGTGAAAGTAGAAAAGGTGGAAGTCACCATCCATTCCATCCTTTCATAGGGTTCCCTCTGGGCTTGCTTCTTTACTGCACTTTGGCAGGGCTGGAAGGGGCGGCTCAGTCCTGATCTCCTTTCATGAGGGTGAGACTCAGCTCCTCAGTGTGGTTAAGGGGCTTGGGGAAGGAAGGAGAGTATTTGGAATGTGCTGCCAGTCTCTCCAGGGAATCACAAGCCTGGTCCGGTGGCAGTGATGGACACGGAATAACAAGGCGAGGTTATGACAGCGAAGAACTGTCTAAAGCAGAGGGCTCGCTCTCCATTTGGGTTATGCAGTTCAGAGTAATATCTGGTGTTTTGTTTTTTCTTATTTTGAAAAATTGGGATGGAAGACCAAATTCAGAGCAAGCACTAAATCTTTGTAATGACCCAGCCAGTTTGCCTTAGGATCCTTAATGATTATATTTATCACCTTTCTTCAGAAGCTCTTGGAGCACTGTGCATGGGCAGGTGCTTAAGAAGAGATGGGTTCATCTGATAATCAAGTCCTTGGCTTTCAGTGTGTCCGGAAAAGAGCAGCCTCTTTTCCAACCTCTGGGCTGCAAAGTGTAGACCTTGCTGCTATGAGATGCTGGGAAAAGACATCTACACACGCTGCTCAGAAGGCTTCAGCTCTTGACAAATAGCAAGCACTTGGAGCCAGCAAGCCACTGACTTCATCCAGAGAGGGGAGGGGAAGAGAGGCAAAGGCAATGTTTAATTAGGAAGCTAATTTCATGACATCATGCCTCCTGGCCTTTATTCCATTAATGAAGCTGAAAGTAGGCCACAAACTACAGGGATTTATTCTTCCCTGTTGGGACCATGTTGTATCTGTCTGTCTGCTTGCATGGAAAATGCAACATCATTCCCAGTTGTTAAGTTATTCCATAAACAGCCACCATCCACTCTGCTCTTCCTGTAGCCTCATTTATACTGCATGCCTAATGCCCTGTATAAATTGGCTTTCTCTGCATACTAATGTGAACATCTTTTTATTATTATTTCTTTAAAGCAGTGGGCACAGCCAGCACAGGTAGAGCCACCTCTGAGGATTTACCTGTGGGCTGGCCACAGTGCAAGGGCTGCATCCCAAGGCACCCAGAGCTCCTGAAATAGAAATGGGGAGGCAGGAGAGCAAAGAATTAATGTTGGCTTCACTGCGGGATGAATACCGAGGTCTTCATAACTCAGTCCTTCCTCACAGGGAAGAGGGCCTTGAAAATAAGCTGTACCCGTGCGTAGGTAAGTGCAATTGGAACGGCTTGGAGATGTGACCCTGCTCTGGCTCATGGTTCCTGGTGTTTCAGGACAGAGAATCCATGGCAGTTCCTGTCTCACCCTCTCGCCAGCACCCAGTGCTCCCCACGACTGGCGGGGGAGCAGGAGGCCCCTGAGCTCCTGGTGCTGCAGGGTCCTACCACGACGTGTGCCGCACGGCAGCTCCGATTCCTGCCGGCCCCGGCCCTTCCTCCGCCGCCGCTGTGGAGGCGCTCAGCTCGCTCAGAGCAGGGCAAGGCTGAAGTCAGCCCGGCATAAATCACTGGAGCTCCCAAGGCAGGGCCGTGCCTGGATGAGCTAAGTAAATAGCTCTGATGGCGGGCTGCCACTGAAAGGGGCAGCGTCATTTCCTGCCCTCAGCTCCGCGCTCGCGCTCTCCTGCACCAGCCTAGTGCTCATCGGCCTTGAGGTGACCGAGCTGATCGGGCCTGGTTTGGGACTAGCACTGCCTCAGACAAACACCCGTGTCCTCATAAGCAAAGAGGTGGGAGAAGGGTTTTTAACTCGATAGAAGCTCTCCCAAGGACCTGCAGTGATAGCTGAGGTGCCACAGACTGCACAGAAATCAACGGAAGGCTGGGCAAGTAAGAGCATTGGGGCCTGACCCTGGCATCTCAGCCCTGAAAAGTTGTAGCTAAAAGTTCCAGTTTTCTTAACTCAGTCATGTACCCACCCTTGATATCTGCACTGTATAAGCACTCGTGTCTATATGTTCAAAGGCCTGCTCAGGAATCAGCTGGGTATATCCATAGATGTGAAAGCCCTGAGGACTGCTGCGATAATCTGCCATGACCTACATAACATGGGCTGGAGAAACTCACCCAGTAATTCAGAGTGAAAGGAATTGTTCTTCCCAGAGTAATTTGACTCAAATTAGGACGGAGTTGATTGTGTGCGTGTTCGTGTACGTGTGTGTTTGGCTATACATTATGATGTGCCCTTTTTAATTCATTCCCCATCTCCCATTAACTGTCTTTTCCCTTTCTGTGAACACTTAAGCCCTTGAGGATCTAGCAGGAGTATTCAAAGAATGTAAAATTCAAAGCAGTGCAGGTGATGGTTTGAAAGAGCACTACAAAAATTTCTCTCCTTCATCCCATGAGAGCAGACCCATAATGACATGCCCCATACCCTGACAAATCACAGTGAAAAGCTGCGGTTCAAATTTCAGACCTTTCTTTTCAGAGCTGGTTAAATAAAATCACTGCTGTTTGGCACTGCCTGCTTAGAAGCACCAAACAAACAGCACTGGCAAAGTCAGCAGTGCTCTTCCCTGGCGTGTACTTGCTTTATGCTGCAAAAAGGTGTGTTTCTAGTTTGCTTCTGAACACAGCCAGCGCTATCAGATTTTACTATGAGATTCCTTCATGTGTGGCATGTGTGAGTGCAAGGCACTTTCTCCATCTGTCCTGCTCTGATTGTGGCATCAGCTGTCCCATGCCCGTATGCAGGATTCAGTCCAGTGGCTCCGTATCTGGGAAACCTCTGTGTCTTCTGAGCTGGCAGGGACCAAACGGATGTATCTACGCTGCGATGAAAAATGTATCAGTTTATTCAGGCTTTTACCATGGAGATTGTGTGAGGGATGCTTGCACATTGTACTTGATACTCATGGGGAGGAGATTCTTCCTGCTTTGCCAAGATGTTTGTTGTCTTGAGAGACGCTGAGTGGGGTAGAGCTATCAGGAAACGCTTGCTGCAGGCTGCAGGTAAAATCCCACTGGGATAACAACCTCTAGGGAGAAACAGTAGCTCCTTAGTGCCAAGACATTTCCTTGCACTGTGTAGTTTGGGAGAAAGACCCTTTTGTATTTAAGCTGTAGCACAGGACTATGTCCTGTTTTCCTTCACTGGGCTCAAACTACCCCTTAAATTTACAAACACACCTTCATGCTGATACAGAGTTGGTTTGCTGGATTGAGCTGGACTGCACCTTCTGACTTCCCCATTCCTGGGCTTGCTGTGCCCAGTGGAGGTGTTTGATGAACACATGATTCCCTGAGGAGACACCGACGACCTCCCAGAGCAGGAGAGGTGGTGTGAGGTGCTACAGCTTCTGAGGAGGGTTCTTGAGCTTTTGAAAAGACTTTTGCTCCCTACCTCGCACCTGCCTGTAAACAGAGGCCCTTGGTCTCATGAGACCCCGTGGCTTCCTCTACCTGTGCACGGGTACAGAATTCAAAGGACACCCCATGTGCATCCAAGTGGATGTTCTACCCGCCCTCTGAGGCTTCTCCCCATTCCTATCCCTTTCCTCAGCTCTGGGCTCTGCCGCAGCCCCTTGGTGCTCCGCTCCGTTCTTCGGGAGCAAGCCGTGAGGATGAGGGATCCAGTGCGGACCCTTCTGCTCAGCAATGCAGAGCACCACGGCAGGGTCAAGCAGCCTGGCCCTTGTGTGTTGTTTTATAAACACATCCTCCAGTCAGCGGGTCAGCTGCATAAAGACTCCGCTCTGAAATATGGGAGCCTGACAAGTGCTTAGCAGACGGCCCGACATCCTGAATCCGGTCTCGGTGAGATTCTCCCCTCAGCAGCGCCGGCACACGCTGTTCTCATGGTGCGGTGCCAAGTGACTTCTGGGTCAGTGCTGATCTTTGGAAATAAGTCTCAGTGGGGGATTGATGACAGAGTTCTTCTGACCTGAGGGGGAGCGGTAGGAGGAAGGCACCAGACGTGGAGATGGTCGGCACGAGGGGGGAGCGGGAGGCGGGGGCAGAGGATGGAAGACAAGTGACTTGAATGTTAAATCCTCTTGAGCCATGGAGCACAGTGAGAGCCTTTAGCTCTCCTCCTTGCAGGCTGTTTTCCAGGGAAGGGAAACAGCTTTAATCTGCTAGAAGAATCCCAATTTGTGTTTGAAAGCATATGTTTGCGTTGGGAATCCAGTAAACGGCACTGCAGTGCTTAGCTAGTAGGTCAATGCCGTGGACTGGGAATTCAGCTCTGCCTTCAGTGTGTGGAGAGTTTATCTCCCCGGATTGGTGCTGCTGTGGTGGTGACCAGGAGCGGTGCCTGCGCTGGGGCGGACGCTGCCTCTTTGGAAGGCGTCCCCAGGCCTGCCCCTTGTGCTGGCTGGTTGGAGGGAAACGCTCTCGCTGCTTTTACTGGGGAACTGGTTTTGTCTAAGTGCAGGATTCTCTCTGTCTTTCCTCGAGGACGTTGGCTAGGTTCAGGTCTGATGTTAAAGAGCTCTTGGATAAATGGGTGAAATGGAATCAGCCTGATGACAGTATTAGCAACTGTGCCCCCAGGCAGGAGCCTACACCCGTTCCCTGCAAATGACCGACCCGCTGGGGAGGTTGATTGCTGTGTTGATGTCTCAAGGGTCTCTTTGCTATGAGGGATCTGGATCCTGTGCTGCTTGTTCCTGGAGAACCGCAGGGTCCTCGGGAGGGAAGAGGGTACAACAGGATGGGACCCTGCTATGCACGCGCTGTGGATGAAAACTTGTTGCAATGTGATGGGCAAAGACCAAGTTATCCCTTCCTCCGACTGCCACGGTGCCTTTTGCTGTTTCCCTGCCCCTGACTTTGTCTTTGAACATTTGTTCTCATTCCTACAAACCAGCTCAGTTCTTTACTCCAATATTTCATCTGGATCAGGATGGCTGTGAATTATGTAACATCACCCTCGCCAGAAAGGGTCAGTTGTACTTCCCCCACCTCCTATGCAAAAACACAGTACAGCAGTGTGCGTAGTAAAGTAGTTACTTTTTATTACTCTTATATTCTCCAAATCATCCCTTACTTTGACCCAGAATAGAGTCCTCAGTGTTTAAAAGTGTGCATGCAGGAGTAGATTCTCAGCATTTCTTAAAAATTACCTTGATACGTACAGTGTGCTGCAGGCAAGAGCAGGAATAGGTTGTTCTCTCCTTCCTTATCTTATTTGCCCAGCTACTTGTCTGCATAAGATGAGACAAGGAGGAAGTTTCTGTCACCTCTCACAGTAGGCAGAGAGCATGAATCCCCTAAGAAAGAGCTTGTGGTCCCTCTCTAGCCTTTGCCTTCTCAAACACTCCCTGAGGATGTGCTGGGCAAGACCTGGGGGGACTGTCATCCATCCTATGGCAGGAGGGAGCTCTGTCCTGTTCCTTGATGGCCTCGGTAGGAGAGGAAAGCAAAACATCTTCCATGGGGCGACACGAAATCTGGAGTGGTGCTGCTGCATCCCATGTGGCAGGACCTCTCCGAGACCTCGGGGCAGTCGTGGTGCTTCGGAATACGTGGCAACTAAATTCAAGCTTAGGTTTCCATCAACTGGAGAGTTCAGGTTTAATCTCCTAAATCTCCTTAGCCGCGTGATGGGTTTTAAAGAGTCCAGGCCAATCCCATGGCAGAGTGGGAATGTGTAAGATGACAGCTAGGGGGGGAGGATGAATCCCAAAGCTCCAGGGCCCAGCGGTGCCCACTTCCAAGGCAGACCAGGGGTTGCTGCCGTTCAGCATTAGGGAGGGTACATGGAGATCTCATGGCCGCCTTCTCGCTCCATCCCATAACAGGGGAACAAGGGGTGACTTGGTGAAATTAATGGCAAGTAAATTTAGAATAAATAAAAAGCACCACTCTGCTGTGTGCCAGTCCCCCTGTGGGATTTACAGCCACAGGAGGTCATCGAGACAAATACTGTGGCTGTATTATTAAAACAGGCTAGATAATTTTATTACCATTAATAACGTTTACAGTTATGTAAGCTGAGATAATGAGGCTAATCAAATCTCATGCTTCAGGGCGTAAACTGATTGCCTGCAGGGGTCAGGAAGAAGTTTCTCTTTCCCCACACGCAGCGCTGCACAACTGGCCGAGTGCCGGCGCCGGGGGGACGCCTCGTCTGGGCCGCCCGCCCGGCCGGAGCAGCCGCGGCGCCCGGCGCTCCCTCCTCTTCCTCCCTGTGCGCCCGCTGACCCCAGCTCCTCCTTGCTCCCCAGCTCGCGCTGCCTCCCGACGCCTTCCTGGCGCTCCTGCTGTCACCTCCAGCTCCCTCTCTCCTGCCTCTCCATCCTTGCCCACCGTTGCCTCCAAGCCGCTCTTCCGAGCGCGGCCGCAGGTGCCGGCAGCCTGGCCAGGAGCCCGGACTAATAAGCCTGGCTGGGTTCGCCCGCGTCTGTCCGAAGCTGATCCTTGGTGGAGCAAGAAAGTGTGTGTGTGTGAGGGCTCTGGTTCACAGCACGGGTTGTGAACCCATGGTACTTCCTGCAGTTTCTTTGCAGCTTTATTTTAATGACTTAGTCCATTCCCCGATAATATTCAGCATCCTCTGCTGGAAAGTTTTTTTGTAAGCAACCTCCCGAAAGTAAGGGCGTATTTGCTGAGTGTCCATCAGACAGCGTTTCCTTCTCGGTGCATAGAAAGGCTCTGAGGAGAAAGGGGAGGTGATAAAGAGACAACAAAGTGCTTTTGGATGTCACTTCTGGGAAACAGGTGAAAATTACAGTCGAGTCATTGTTATTTTGAGCAAGAAGGGGAAAGGAGAAGGAAGAGAGCAAGTGGCATCTAAGTCACATGCGGTGCTTTGGATCTGCAGTGATTACTCATGCAGATATCTGGGCTGGAGTCTGACAGGCAAATGAACTGTGGGCTTGCAGAGCTACGGGCAGATAAGACCAAACTGAGGGTGAGGAGGTTTGAGTTGCATTGTTATCACTTTCTTTTTTTGCCAAAGCAGCAGGTTACAGCGGCTTGCTGGCTCTGCAGGAAGAGAGGGCTGTGATAGACGCGAGGCCGGTGGCCAGTGGTGGCCAGGGCAGCTCTGCAGCAGCGCAGTCTGAAATCTCTCCTACTAAGAGCACTTACCAAGCCCGTCTTCTCACGAGTGACAGGCACTTGATCTTTCCTTTCAAAAAGTATAAATGGGCCAGAGCAGAGCTTGAAAGAATATTAGGAAAATACTTTTTTTTTTTTTTTTTTTTTTAAGTAAGTAGGATCTTGTTGCTTCAGTTTAACTAACTCCAGGTCATGCACTGGAAGTTGCAGCCTCTCTGTCTGTGAGCAGGGCTGATGCACATTCACGCTTCTCAGACAGAGCCATGGCGATAACTTTTCTTCCTTAAACATCCTTCCCAATTAACTAAACTTGGTGAGAAGCAGCCTTGGGCTGAATCCCTCGCTCAGGTTTTGCCCCTGAAAGTGCGCCGAAGATGACAGCGAAAGGGACATTTCCTTCCTCGGCGATGGGTGGGCCCCCCTCACCTCCGGAATTCGTATTCACCTCAAACAAATTGGGAAGCTGCCAGGCTTCGTTGAGCCCTGTGCTTGACGTAGCAGAACAACCTGTCGTGTGCACTTTGAAAGGGTCTCTAATATAGGCACAACATGGGGGTGACCTCGTCACTGAGAGAGTCTCTTACTGAACTGCTATTTATTAATGTAGACAGATGCAGAATGAACCTTCCAATACCCCTTTCTAGCTGAATGCACTGAAAATTACTAGTGCTTTATGTAACTCCACTGGGGGCCACTGAGATTTCAGTTTTGCAATTAGCTGCTATAATATATATGAATAAAAATATATTATGGAGATGGATTTTTTTTCCCTCCTCCTCTTTAATTAATCCCTGTTCCCTTAGCTTTCTTTGCTCACCTGCCTCTGCTGCTTCCACAGCACGTTGCCCTCCTGTCTGGGCTCTCCTGAGCTGTGCAGCTCCCTGGAGCGGTCCTGCTGGTCCCCAAAATGTAAATTCCCAGAATCATTTACTGGGACAGCAGATGTGAGACATCTCCTTGTGGAAAACAGTGAGAGTCTGAGGCATTATTATCCCTATTATCCCTATGCTTTTCTCCCTATTGCCCAGAAACATCCTTGGCATGGAGGTTGTTCTGAGAGCTGGTACACCTTGAAGGGATTGGTGGAAGATCGCCCTGTGAGAAACAACTATCTGATTCCATTGCTAAGGTTTTTCCACTTAACTGAGATCAGGTTCAGTCTTGATGCAGCGGGGCTGACTCTTGAATATTTTAAGGCCAAGCTTGGCTGGAAGAGGCCTTGATTGAAATGCAGGGTCCCATTTCACATGTAAAATGGTAGGTGTGGGATTTTGTACACTGAGAATTTGGGTGCAAAGCAGCAGGCAGGTCTCGAATTAGCATTAGGAGTCAGGAGAGATCTGGAGGGGACAACGTCCTCGCTTGGGAAGCAAAAAGAAAAGTCATTTCGTAGAGCCAAGGTAGACCAGAGATTTACCATGAGCAGCAGTAGGGTGTAATTGCCCCACTGCAAGCCCTAGGTAGGCAGGCTAAACTGCTCTTAGCAGCAATGGTCTTTGCTCCAATTTTCAGCTCCACTGGCACAAAGACACCGGAGGTTGCACTGTCACCACTGTCCTGGTGGCTTCAGAACAGATAACCTTCCTCCCCCCGTCCTCCCCAGAATGCAAAACACTTCCCTCATCTCACCTAGCAAAAGCTCTTTTTCGTACAAAACTATCTTTTGAGAAGTTCACTGGAAGATTAAATACCTCCTTCTGCTCCTGCCCTCCCCTCTTTATATTTTTATCGCTCTGGACGGCCCAACCTTTCCCTCTTAAAGTTGCGCTCGGTGGTGATATAAAACCCAGACGAAAGCACAGAAGCACCGAAGACAGCAGCCAAGTTAGAATTTAGGTTGCGTCCTCTGAGTTCTTTCTCGGAATACTGCAGGCTTAATTTGTTGTTTGAGCATCTCCCATATTTATAATAATACCCTCTATTAAACAACATGCCGTTAGCCATAATTTCCTGTGTGATTTACATATTTATTATTTTTATTTTTATATATATGCAGAGAGTGATTTTGTCTCTCAGAATATACCGCTCTCAGATGGCTGTAGTTGTTGCATTATTATTTTTTTTCCTTCCTTTACCAAGTGATTAGACACAGATTGCAATTCTTTCCATTGCTGCTTTTTTTAATGGGGTGGCCTAGCTAAAGACGGGTAGGGTGAAAATGGGTGCAATGCAGTAAACTTGGAATCGACACAAGGAACCCAGAAGGTCTGCTAGGTTCTTGCCTCATTAAGAACTCCATATCTGCTCACTGACTAACCTTGCAAATGAGTTCACGCTCAGTAAAGGAAATTGATTACTTTCCATTGCAATTAACATCTGGTCTTGGGTCAGATCATTAGGATAATTTGTTATAGAAAAAAAAAAAAAAAACACACACAAGCTAGCTACAGGGTAATAAAGTTTCTTCTGGACCCAATTAAAGATGCAGTCTCTGGCTTATTTTGTGGGATATCAGCCATCTCTTGGGGGGATTGCAAGTTAGGGTACAAGCATACGGAGTGGACACTGCGTGGTGGAACGGCATGGATGAGAGAGAGATGTCAGGGGAATCATTTACTCCTGCCTCTAGGAAATGCATATTCGTGGTTCCCGTTTGCAGCCTGTGTTTCAGAAATGATAGATGACGTCTATTTGGTGAGGAATGCAGGGCTGAAGGGTTAGCAGTGACTGTGAATCTCCAGGGATTCTCTTCAGAGGAGCCTGTGTTCCAGTTTCGGACAGGTTTGTAGAAAAAAAAAAACATCTCCATTTGAGTTTCACATCCCTATTTACTCAGAGGCTCCTCACAATGTTCGGTTTCACCAGCTGAGGTTTGTCCAATTTGAAAGGAAACTCTGAATCTTGCCCTACAACTTGGAAATCATTTGCTCAGATCTGAGACCGACCTTTCTAATCAAAATCAGAAGGCCCTAAACAAACAGGAGACACATTTCAACCCTGTGTCTTGATAAGTGAAAGGAAAAAAAAAAAGACTTCCACCACACAAGAAGCCTTGTTTCCATTCATCTTCTTGCAACAACAGGTCTGCACGGCTCTAGGGAAAACGTTTTAGGAAGTGTACTGCGGTTAGAAATAAAACCAATGCTGTTCATAGCCCTCGCAGCAAACGCTTTTGTAACAAACGTATGCAGGCCGGAGCTTCACGGTGTTTGTTACGCTGCATTCTGCAGCTGCGGAAAATTCCCTGGTGACGGAGGGGCCAGAAACAGGTCTGTGTCCCACACAACCACTACCCCCGCACTGAGTTCAAGGGGAACTTTCATCAGCGGTGCAATGGCTAAATGATGTTGCGCTAATTATGTATTCAAAACAGCGCAGTGGCCCATCAAATCTGGTCAGGAATTGCTTGTTCTTGTTGAAGAAGACTGTTTGAGATAGCTTTTTATTTATATTTTCAGCCCTTCGTGATAGAAAGTCAAATTGGGAAAAATGTGGCAAAGAAATAGTTTTAAAATGCAGATTAGATCCTGTGAATAGATTTTAAGTTCTTGATTTTAAGCTGTTTATTTTGATTTTTAACTTACTATGTTTGCTAATCTTAAAATTGCAATTTCAAAACAAAAAGTAATTTTATAATGTTATTTCCCCAACATTTCCTGTCTTGAAATTGCTGAAACATGATTATTTTGAAATTACAGAAGTGTGCTGTTATTTCATATTTTCTTCCAAGTTTTGTTCATATTTTCTTCCAAGTTTTGTTGCACGGATTGGGAGATTTTATTTTCTAACAACATTTTATTTTTTAACTGGCAAATATTTTCAGTTCCAAAGTCCATTCTTTCTGACAAGCAAACGCCCCAAAAGTGAGGGGCTGGGAGGGAATCCAGTCTGCCCAGTAAGAAATACGATATTGAAGTGTAATACTCTGTTATAAGCCAGTCTTTAATTTACTTAGTGATACTAGACTTAAGCAAACTCTCAACTACAAACTAAAAGCTTTAAATTCTTTCTGAAAATTTGAGCCAGATTATTGCTGAGGGTTTGGGATACTTTGGATCTATCTTTTGGCAGCCTGGGATATGAGAGGGCAGAGCCCAGCTGAGAGCTCAGGTAGGTCTCAGGTGATGCAGAGACCTCACGATGGCTTCGTGCAGGAGATGTAAATATCGGAGCCCAGTGGATTTGAAGCATCTTGCTGATAATTCATATGGCTACAGATCTATAAACCTGCTGGTTCCCGTGCACCTTTGCCACAGCTATCCATGTTAATGGGAATGGGAAATGAAGCATATATTTTTCTAGTAATGGATAAACATCAGGGGGTCTAGGGAGTTTGAATTCTTATTAGAGAAGACTACTCCATTTGTGAAAAGCCCTTCCAACCCTCAGGAGTTTAGCTCTAGATTCACTGGACTCTTTATATCTGGCAGCTGTTTTTCTTGTGGGTTGGATCTTGGACTTTAAAACTGCCGAGAGCCAGAAGAGGTTTGTAGCTTTAGGATCTGGCTCTAGAAATTTTGTACTTTGGCTTCCACTATTGTCACAAATACCTTAAGTTTCATAGATAGTGTCAAGATCACTGCCCCACTGGAGGGAGGAGTGGGTGTAGTCCCTATTTTAGAGGGAGCTGAACATGGGTGGGCCAGGAGGCTTGTGGAAGAGCTTAGGGTAGTTTTATCGCAATCTTGGTAATTCACCAATAAATAAGATTAATGGCTTCCCTTGTCACCCCCAGTCCCACTTAAGAAGATTCAGAGAATTCTATCTCTGCAACTGCTTTACGATCATCTGCTCTCTGATGATACTTTCTGTTAAAAAAATGTCAATTTAATATGTTCCTACCCACTTCCCCCCCAAAAAAAAAAAAAAAAAAAAAAAAAAGTATTTGCAATTAATTCTTATCCAGGGCAACAGCTGATTTGTAAGATTACTTCTAAATTGGCAATTAATTAACCTATTAACCAAAGGAGGGAGGGGTGCCCTGTTTGTCAAGAGGTTGGAGCTGATAAGTGATGAATGGCCAGGTTATACCGGGACCTTAGCTCCCTTCTCTGATCAGGTTGGGTGTTACCTAACCATGCATTATATTTGAACATGAATCACAGGTTCTCAGTCTTTATATTTCCAAAGCGTGACACACAGAACTATGGGTAGATCTCATTTATTATTGCTTAATTAAAGGCTCAATGCACAAAGAGATGCCTCTTGCTTCACGTTAGCTAGCCAGCAAGATCCTAATTGTACTGATGTCGAGGCCAGCTTTCTAAGTAGCTATTGGAAGTCACCGTGAGGAAGATCCCTATTCTATAGGGATTTCTACACAACAAAAGTTACATTCATAATTTTTAATTAAGAAATTAGATTTCTTTTTCCTCATTGAGCTGCACTGTGGGTTGTTTCCTTCCCTTTCCTTGCATGCCTCCAAACTCAAGCACTGGAGGTGTCAAAGAACAATTAGTTCTTCTTTCTTGCCTTTTTTTTTAACTAAGCAAAACAAAAAAATGTTCAGATTGAAGCAAATTATTATTTCTGGCTCTGCTAGTAGAACAGCAAAAATGTGTTTCCTCAGCACAATCAAACTGATATTTCCGTTCACCTCTACTGTATCCTTACAGTTTTCCACTTTTAATCATTTTAGATACTGTGCTAGAGTTTCTTTTAATAAAGAGTTTCAAAATGGCAAGTTTACATGACTCGGTTCTAATGCATCTGGAAGAAACATTTCAATTCTTTCATTTTGCTGTCTTTTTGTTAGTTAAAATCATTCCCTCCCCACTGATTCCAAGTGGATTCCAAAGAACAGTGGTCAGAAAGAAGCCAGGCGAGGCAGAGCCAAGAGCTGGGAGGGCATGAGAAATCCTTTCTGACTTAACAAATGCAACCTGGGATGGTCAGGAGAGAGAAAGAGAAAATAAAATATGGAGCCCGCAGATGGCGTTTTATACAAAGTCCATTTCCTGCCTGCGAGTGCGTTTTAAGGAATTGTCCTACACTTCGGGATGTCATAAATCCAGCTTGATGTATAGAGCGGCGCTGCTCAGCCGCCACCTGCAACGAGCGTCCTCGGCTTTTGTTTGCTGGGATTCAGGGTTGAGTTTTGTTTTCCGCCGTAAAGAAATAGGAGCCTTTTTGTGCACGGAACAGCAAGAGCACAGGCAGAGCCCGTGAGCTCCTTGCTTCGCCTGGCTCTGCTACACTCCCGAATAAGTGAGATATCTCCATAATGTGCAAATAATGAGAGGCCAATTATGCCTGAGGAAGGAGGGCAGGGGATAGGGGTCTGATGAATAGTAAGCAAGACTGACTTCCATGGAAATCAAGCTGAAAGCTGCTTTCAGCTTTAGAAGTTATTAACTGGCGCTGCCAGCGCGGCGGGCAGCCCTGCGCTAGCCGCGGTGGCGCAGGGGCACGTGCTGTTTGGCGGCGAGGACGGAGCCGGGGAGAAGTGGCACCTACCGCGAGGAACGTAGCGAGCAGCAGCAGGAGGATGCTGGAGCTCCCGGCGTTCCCCTGCTGTCAGATCCCTGGCGGCTGCCTGAGCTCGATTCTTCCTGCTCTCTCAGGCACTTTCGCAAAGCTCCCAAAGCAGGCGGTCGGTGACTTTGCTAGGAAAGGCATCAAGGCCGCGGCATAAGATCTGGCACCAGCCTGCAATTATCTTCCCTCTTCAGCTCTCCATATCATCCCTGGCACACTTGAGCCTGGGCCGGGCTGCCCTGGACAACTCCTGGGCGTGGGTTGGCTGGTGCCGCGGGCGAACGTCTCGTCTGCTGCACTAGGAGAGAGCTTGGAGCAGCACGGTGACGGTCTTTCTCATTTCATGCTAGACAAAGGGTGTTAAAAAAACTCTGCCTGTTGATGCTGGGGTGTGAACCTGTCCTCAAATCATGAGGCTGTTGGGAAAAAAGGAAGATTACCTGTGTCCTTGAGCTTATCTTTTTTTATCCTTCTCCCTACAAAAGGGAAGGCTCCTTCTAGCTACATATAATTCTCTAGCCAACTAAAACCTTTGCCTCCAATTTAAAATCCTAGGCACGTGCTTTGTTTTGTGTATGTTTGGGTATGGGTGAATATGTATGCAAAACATATGCATACATGTACACCTATACAGCTCCGTGCACATGTATAATTGTACATACATATATGCATGAATACATTGGAACATAAGGAGCATAAGACTTAGAAAGTTTCATTATTTCACCTGCTAATTGCAGATGAAACATTAAGAGGAGTGTTCACCTAAAACTAAAATGATGTAGTGCTTGAAAAAGCGGAAGTTGTTTCTCTGTGCGACTTTACAGAGCTGATTCTTCATCTGAGACGTGAGACAGGAGGCCTAGTGAACTCCTAATAAAAGTAATGACAATACTAGAAGGGAAATTAATTAACTGCATGGAAATGAAAGGATGCCTGTTATATTCAGATTTTATGACATCTATGTCATGAAGTGCTGAAGTGTCTCTGGAGAGGTGAGCCTCTGCACTGGGTCACAGGTGAGAATGGTCCTGGCTTCCACCTTGCACCCTCCTGTGCTAATTCCACCAATCCCAGGGGATCTGCTTTGGATTTGCAGCAATCCCTCTCCCCGCCAAACAGGGCCTGTGGATGTGTGTGCTTGCCTTGGAGCCAGGTGCCATAGAAGAACCTACCAGCAGCTGTGTTGGCTGGGTTTGCAAGGGAGCTTCTTGCGTTAGCGCGCACAGTGTGACAACATCTTTTCGAAAATCTCTTTATCTTTTTTTTCCCCACAAAGTGCACTCATTTTTTGCTGTTATGTAGTAAGCGGGTAACCAGTAGAGGACTGACACTGGGTCTGTCTCCATAACCAGCCCTGATCGCTGTAACTCGGTGCCGCTGGGCAAACCTAGCAGGAGTGGCCTGCACGGGCTGGAGGCTGCAGGCAGCAGCAGAGGCAGCCCGGAGCCTGCAGCTCCGCTCCTTTGAGCAAAGCCGGTGCAGATGGACATCAGCCTTGCCACGGGGCTGGCGTGGGAGTGTCTGCCCCGGGCAGGGGGAGTGCGGGAAGCTGCCCTGGGGACTGGAACCCAGCTGCCGGCAGCTGCCGGCGCCCGGGCACCTCCTGCCTCTGGAAGCGGAAGAAGCGGCTCCAGACAAACAAAGTATTAGCCTGGACTGAACATCCACTTGACAAATGAACGTTGGATACGTTTGCGTGCCTTTTCGCTGCTCCTCGACCTTTTTAAGTTCTGGAGCAATTGAATATTTTTATGAGAACTAGTAATACATAGACGGTCTCATGCAGTCTTGCTGCAGGGTTTCCATTTATGGCCAGATAAAATTGGGCTCTTCTTGGACTGTTTGTAACCTCTGCCTTCATCCCTGTTTGTCTGCCTTGCTGCCAGGGATTGCCAGTGTGTTCAAAAGCTGAATGTGAACTGCTCCTATTTTATTTTATTTTATTTTATTTTATTTTATTTTATTTTATTTTATTTTATTTTATTTTATTTTATTTTATTTTATTTTTTGTTTGGTTTGGTTTTTGATGTGAACCAGCAGAGACCAGTGGGTGAGAAGTGAGGAAGCATTGCCCATCTTACTCTGAAAGATGTGGGTCCCTGTTTAGATGGGCCATATAGAAAAGTAATTTTCAGTCTCTGAGAACAACTCTACAGTCCAAAATATTGGGCTCTAGTTAACTAAAACCTAGCAAAGCAGGTAGTGCCTCTAATTAGCCCTATAGTAACAAACTCTTACGTATACTCAAGTGAGGTTGCAGTTAAAAAATACATTTCTGTTTGAAGGATTTCTGTAAGCTGTCATACACTCAGAATGCTAGTTAAAAATCCCTGAAGGCTCTTTCAAAAGCAGCCCTAATAAAGTGCAAGAGGATAACAGCCTTCGCTTTCCAAAATGTGACTGCTCAGGGTTCCCCAGCAGAACGTAACACGTTGACCTAGTGTCCTGATTCAGTTTGAATCAGAGTATTAAGCTCTTAGAGAGCGTGGCAGGCTTAAACTGTGTCCACAGTCGC
Source organism: Nothocercus julius (assembly GCA_013398735.1). Classification (NCBI taxonomy): domain Eukaryota; kingdom Metazoa; phylum Chordata; class Aves; order Tinamiformes; family Tinamidae; genus Nothocercus; species Nothocercus julius. Next base: position 4,423,561 of record VZSV01000045.1, read on the forward strand.
TCACACTCTGTCTGTTTCATTTTCTGAAACTTGGGATAACTAACTTTATGATAGTGATGTTGAGTAGCCATTAATTCTCATTTCTTTCAGCTATTCCTCAACTCCAGCTTATGAGTTCTTCAATAAAAATCTCCCAAAGTTACCTTGGCGACTCATACGTTTGCCAAGCTGACAGATTTATGACAGTTACATACATAAATATTTATATGCTGCGGCAATGCAATTTTTAAAGACAGATATACACCCTCTCGCCAAGACGTTCAGACGCGGCAAAACACAGGCGCCCAACGCGACCCAACCGCCCGCAGGCAGCGCGTGGCGCGTGGCCGGCGCCGGCAGCCCCGCGCGCAGCGCCCTGTGCACAGCGTCACGTGCGGCACAGGCACAGCAGCCCGCTCAAGCCACAGCAACGTGCTCGCACGCTCGTGAATTCTTCAAACACGGGCATAAAACCTCTTGCTTATTGCTGGCCAAGGCGGCGCAGGAGCGCGGCTCTCTCAGGAGCAGACGTGTTGTTTTACGCGTGCGGTTTTCCCCTGCAAATGGACTTCTATGCACAGGCACATTCGTTGTTTTTCAAGCAAGTGAGGCATTGGACATGCAAGAATCTCCTGTTCAACAACCCCAAATTCAGCTGTGTGTGCATGACTGTGGGACACAGACATGCAGAAGTTGCAGCTGTCCTAGAGGAATTATCATGGGAAATAATTCCCCTGATTTTTTGCTGGTCACATAGACATGCAACTTACTTCTCTTTAGACCTGACTGAACCTCTTTGTGTTGCATTGCCCTAGGCTGGTGACCAGAGCAAATCCTTGGCCTATAAATTCTGGTGATGAGTTCAGCTGTTTTATTGTCTGGCAGAATAGATGGAGCTGATACAAAGTCCAAAGGAAAAAAGAGGGGGGGCTGAAGGGAGGGGAGTCATTTATATGTAAACGACACAGCAATTTATTGGAGAAGCCAGGGATCTTTTATTTTTGTAAGGCTGAGGGCTTGCATTATAGCATCCCATTAACCCAAAACATGCTCCAAAGGTACCATTTTACGAGCTTCATCTTCCCTTCCTTTGTCTGAAAGTCTAAATATAAAACCACTTTTTTTTGCCTTTCTCTTCTCTTGCTTTAAAAATAGAACTGGGATGAAGTTCTCCTCCACCCCTGCTTTTGATGGGGAAATCTCAGTGTCTGTTTAGATTTTGCTTATACATTAATAAAACATTGCAGGGAAGTAGTGGGAGAGAGACCAAAACCCTTGGCTGTGACAACAAAATATCTTTCTGTTCCGCCGTTTCCACTTGAATTCATGTATGCGTCTTCCCACCTCCAAGAACTTTGGCTTAGAGTGGGATGGGAGACGTAGGGAGAGGATTTTCAATATCCCTGTGGAGGGTATGGATGGTGCTCCCCAGCCCTTCACGGCTGCTGTGGGAGAGCTGGTGCGACACAGGTATCAGGAGAGCCGGTGCTCGGGTCGAGTGTCCTTTCTGCCCTGTCCGCCCGGGACACTAGAGACAAGGCAGTGACCAAAGGTGACGAGCTCTTCAGTGAGCTCCCAGCCCTGGTGCTTGGTTCCTGTGCTTATCACTGGCTGGAGACTCGGAGCGCAAGGTGGAGCGGGATCCCGCTGCCGCAAAGTGAGATTCTCGAGGTGGACGGAACGGGATTTAACCTGTTACTGAGTCAGGCAGCTAATGTGCGGCTCTTTGCGGAGCAGTAGGAATATGAGTTTACAAAACAGAGAAACCAGTGACTTTAAATTACTCCCAAAGCCTTGAATTGGCTATCCAAAACTGCAAAACCATTTGTAAAACAAATCCTAAAAATTTATCTGTCTTGGACTACCCATCTTTAAAACAGGGATACCCTCCATTCTCAAAAGAAGACTCTGGAACTCACTTTCCCACTGCAAACTTCCTGCTTTCCATTCTGGGAACCTGGGGAGCACCGGTAAAATGTGCTGTTCACCATCCTGACTCCTGACAACAGGCCAAGGGCTTTCACAGCCCGGCTGCAAGTTCAGCTACCCAGTTAATCCGCAGTGCAACCCAAACCACGTAGGGCTGGAGCTCTACAATGCCGACAGTATGCATTTGTGCTCTTGCTTTTTCAGCTATATGTATCTTTCCAGATAATAGAGTACTTACAGGTACCACAGCCAAAGCTATTGCCAGATGATCAAAACTTTCATGGCATTTTCAGCTTGCCTGTACAGGTACGTAGAGCCAACTTCTCAGTCACAGTCTTTGGAAGGTCTGCGGTTCATTCTTTAGCCTTCTGATTTGTTTCCCAGCTCTGGAAGAACAGACTTTCTTAGGATCTCATCCAAAACCCTTTAATTCCAAGGAAAGGCTTCAATAGCCATGGTTTGGTACTCTCTGCCCAAAAATCTAAATAAGCTTTCTGGTCTTCCTTGCTTATCTGTAAAACTACAGATAAGTATAACATTATATCTCTTCTATTATTTTCTCCTTCCCTTTTTAACTAGAGACAGCCAGATTCATCACTTGTCTTTTCCATATTGCAGTGCCATACAGCGTGTATATGTGTTTGTGTGTGTGTGAATATGTATCTATATATGTATGTATAAAGATGTTTATGTATATATAGATATCTATGTACATGTCACAGAGTTTCAGTTCCACTGCTAAGTTTGCCTAACCCCATGGCAAGGAGTAGCTTTACAAATTTAATTCTACTTCATATTAAATATGAGGCATTAATAAAGCTACAAGTCCTGCTAGTGTGTTCAAATCTAGGAACAGGGCCATGTTTGAATAGTTTGTTGGAAGTCACCGTTAGGAATGTTCCCGTCTTAAATCACTTTCTAGGAATTAAAAAATATCATGTACTGTAAATGCCCATTGTGCTTTTGAGGTAGGAAATTAAGGAAGGACAATAAATCTGCTGAATAGGGGCTATTGTTTCTTGTCTGCTTTTTCCTCGGGATAGTGAATCTTAAAATATACAGCCATGTTTGCTGAGTCTGTTTGTGTGTGTGTGTGTAGAGCCATTTTGAAGTAGGAGCAGAAGTACAGAGAATCCTTTAGGAATTTACTGTAAGTCAGTAATGGATTTTGCTTGTTTTCAGGCCTGGTTTTAAAACGTCTTGTAAAAAAATAATATCCCCAATGCATATTGTGCAGGAATTAATGTGGAACAAGAGCAAAATTACTCTGCCTCTTATGCATTAAAAAATCCCAGTGACACTAGGTTCAAAACATTACAAAAATGTGTTTTCCTCTCCTTCTCTCTCTCTAATATTTTAGCAACTCAGTATAATTCTTGATTATTGTGCTGTTTGATATATAGGAAAGGGGACCTTGAACATGGGATAAGTGCTTCTAGAATAGCTCTGAGATATGTGATCTGCAATGCATAATATTACATAAGTCCAGTAGAGCAGAATCTATATAAGCCTTGAGCCAAAGCAGATTTTGCCATGGTAAGGATTTAACCCAGGAATCTAGCAGAAGTTTGTATTGGTGCAGCACCCTCACCTGTGCAAGGAGGGTTGTGGAAACGCCCCACCTTTCTATCTAGGGAAGATTTTTACCATTAAAACGTTTAAATTCTTACTCTTTTGTAACGGTACAGCTGCATTATGCAAAATAAAGGACCTGTAATTATAAAAAACATTTACTTTTAACAGTACTGAAACTCCATGCAAGATTATATTATATAAATATTTATATGCGCGCACACACAGAAACACATACAAAGAGAAATTTCAGCTAGCAATCCATATCATTTTGCTCTTTTCTTCACCTCCCTAAATTTTCATGCCTGTGTGTTTCTGGGTTTGAAATGGAAAATAAGATGGTGTCGGGACATTTAAGGCCCAAACCCTCCTCACTGGCCACGGCAAACGTTCATAAAGGAGAGTATCCTGCTCCAGGCCGGTGCTGTTCTCTGTGGAGCTCACAGCAGATAACACCCTTCTGATGGACATGACTCTAAATGTGCTTTCTGACCACGAGGTGAAGTATTGCAAGGGCTCGTGCCCTGGATTCGGAGATCTGCGCACTCCTCCTGGACACAGCCTAAGCTGGCAGCCATCCAGCAGGCCAGGTCCAATAGAAGAATCAGATGTGATTTTTTTGGGATAATCTTCCCTCCCTCAGTTTCATCGTTGTCCTTGGTCTCGAGAGGTCTGGACTTCATCCTTGCTCTGTTACTGATTTACAGTGAGACCTTGTGCAAAGGTCTTGTGGATGCCTTGTGGAAGATGTTTTCTCATCTCCGCTTCGCTTTCTCCATCTGTAAAACAGAGGCAAGGAACGATGCCAGCTTTGAGACGACCTGGTGGAGAGCATGAGACGATACTATATAGGGTCTAGTGAGTATTGGGAAAGATGCTGCACAAGGGTTATTTTTACAAGGAAATGGCATTGTCAAGACTTTAAAAACTGGACCCTTGTCACCAACAAGACTCCCAGAAGAAGAACCCCTTTCTGTACACATTGATCTTTTGGTTTCTTCATGCAGTCGTAATTTATCTCCTAGAAATACTGGAATTGTGTTAAGCAAACACAGCAGCCATTTGATGTTTCTGTGGGAGAGGGTGTTTAGAGTGGGAGGATGACCAGAGGAAATAAGATTAAGTTAAGCAAGGAAAAAATTAGAATGAACATCAGGAGAAATATCTTTCTTCGGCCTGATAGCCTGTGACTGCGATTTCATAATCAAAGTGAAACAGTGGAGGGTGCGTGATGTTTTTGAGCAGAATAGCATACCAGAAAAGATGTTTTTGCTTCTGTTTACTGGACTTGCTAGTACATTGTGATCTGGTCTGGCTTGAATTACGCAGCCTAATTAAAGCAGGCTCTGATTTAATGGGCTAGATACACAGAACATTTAGGTACACAAATGCTGGTATAAGCTTTGCACACAGAGGCATTAATTTGCATGCCCAGTTACAGGAGTTCTGCACAGAAATTGGTTAATTGCACCAATTGAATAGCTGATTGGGCATAATACCCTACACAATAGCCTGATTTGCATATGCATTGACGCAGCCTTGCATGTATAGTTATGTGTGCAATGGTGCTCACATTTTGTATATATAAGAGTGCATGTAAATTGCTGGCAAATCTGTCCCAGAAGATCTCTTCCATCTCTACCTTAGATCATTCTGTTTGCTAAGTAATAGATCACCCCACTCTGATGCTAAAATGCGTCAGCTCCGAGGGCGAATATCAATTAAATGAGTAAATAAAATGCTACCAAAGGGATATTTTTGTATTTTACCTAAAAATCTCCTTTTTAGTAGTTATCGTAAGCAAAACTGGATTGTTTTAGGGCCCTTTTCTGGCTGTGAAAGGAAGCTTGTTCTTTCAGTAATTCGCGTATTTATTAGTCCCTTTTCACATACATTTGTTTATCAAACTGTAAACCTGATCAAATTCCATATAAGGCACATTCATGCTATTCCCTCTAAATTCCATAGGATATGGGTTTAATTGAGGTCAAGGCCTCACAGTATTGGGAGCTATTGAACTGATGATATACACCTCAAGGCAAGGATCTGGTTTGAGGCAATTATATTGTCCAGTAAGCAAGTTCCAAGCTGCAGGCTCCAAAGAAAGTCAATATTATTTTTCTTGAAGCAGCAAAAACTTCTCAGTTCATCTTTTTTTTTTTTTTTTTTTTTTTTTTAGATAGGACAACTGAGGCACAGAACACAAAATTCACCTAGAAGTACCTAATAACTAAACCACATCTCGCAGGGTATTGATTCATTGGTCACTCTCCTAGCTCTCTTTCTCTAGAGTTATCTGAAACTTCTGGCCCAGCACCGTAGTGGGCAGGACGCTCTAACGAAGTGCATTCTTTAAGCTGTCACCGTTTGCTCCCCATTCTGGACCAGGCATACAAGGCTGTAGGAGAGTCCCGAGTGAAACAGAGCTGAAGCTTTTGGACAAGTGATTCTAAAAGGTTGGTATTAAGAACCTTAGTTTCAGTGTACAAATTGTTGGCTTTGAAGGCCCTGGTTCTTGGCTTTACTCTCTATTCCAGTGTTTAGGAATGGGAGATGATATAGAAGAGGAAGGATAGGATTCAATCCATCTTTCCATTTCCAGTTTCTTGGCACTAGGCCAGAATATGCCTGCAGACATCTCTGAACCAACCCCAGGTTGGTTCTAACTTGGATTCGGCTTCTGACGCCTGCAGCAGGAACTGCTGGCAGAGCTGTATCCCCATACTGCGTCTGTCCTCCAGTTGGAGGGCTGAGGGATTTCTCCGACAGGGATTTCCACCCATCGTAAAGTTATTTCAAGCTGTCAGAGTAGATCAATAAGATCAGCAAGAGTTGGACCCAATGGACTTACTGCAGTGAAAATGAGACCGCAGTCATTATGAGCAGAATGTACTCATTTAAGGGGGCTGATGGTCTTACACGAGAAATATTAATCTGCACTTTAAAATGCAAAAGCTTCCAAGCAATGAGCTTCCCAGGTTAGCTAGCAAGGGGCACACTTCTGGTGGCTGAAGGATAAGCTCCTGCCCTACGAAGCAGTGAGGCAGTGGATTATTTTAACAGAGTATGAATTGAATTCAGGTATCTCTGAGCCTAGTCTTGTTAATGAAGATAAAAGCAAGAATCCAGATGAGATTTGAAGGTAGTCCATAAGTCAGAAGAAGAAACTCTGCTTCCAGAAAGCAGTAGCTGAGGTGGAAATGGCTCCCTCAGCAGTAGCTGAAATATGTGAGACAGGTTAATGTTAGATAATAGATGAGTGTTGAACTCAAGTGAAAATAAATTGGGGTCCACACTCCAAAACAGGCAGATCTGATCTAAATGGGAACCTGAGACACCACAGGAAAGAGCATCTGTGTAAGCATTTGTATGGTCAGAAAAGGGAAAGCAGGAGCCACCGTTCTCTTTTCACTGGAGCTGATATTTCTATGGCAGGAATCAGCATTTCCCACTGTATTTGTTATGCTGCCTCTCCTGAAAGTTGAATCTACTCTAGCAGCGGCTTTCTGTCCTACAAAAAGTCAACCCCTGCTATCCATGTGCATGTGTTTGAATAATGAATCTGGGGAGCAAGGGAGGAGGAATTCACGGCAAAGCCCACCTAGCTTTCCCACATGCCAGACTGCAGGGTTCAGACTAAGTCAAGAGTTTTGAGAAGCTCAGGTAAAGAAATAAGGAGTGGAAAGCTCCACTGTTGTCACTTGTTGTGGCTTTATGTACAGTGAAGAAGTCAGCTTGTAGCAGGAGGCTGACAGCATTTCAAATCCCCTCAAAGAAAATGAAGGATTTTTGTGTTCTTTTCATTGTGGTCTTCTCTAGTTCCCTGTGTGTTTTGCTATTTCCACTTTGGCTGGTGCTGTAGTAATAAGAATGATTATTCTTAATGGTCAAACTATCAACTAATGCAAAAGCAGTAGGAAGAATATTGCCATCAAGAAAACAGAGAAAAGGAAACACCTTCATCTCCCAAGATAATGCCATACATGATGAATACATCTCTTGATCACATAAAAGTGTTTCCTTCATGTAAAATTACAAAGGCATGAAAATGAGCAGGATTCCTTTTGAAGTCAAGGCAGTTGATGGCATCTTGGTGGTCATTTCTCAGGGAGGTAACTCTGGGCTTATTAATAATGAACTGAAAACTTGGATTTTTTTTTTTTTTTTGTGTGCTTATTTGTATGTGTTGCCATGTGTTTTTTTTCTGTTTGTTTATTTGTGTGTTTTCATCTTTTAATAGAAATAACCTAAGTCACTTGGAGAATGCAATGCATTCTGCTGTCCAGATCAAGTGGTATCCATTGAGAGAGCCCTACAGTCTCTTTCTGTTCAAAGACATTGTTGTCTCTGAGTCTTCTGCTCTAATGGCCAGAATATCACCCAGACACTGGATTACTGAGGCCTCGGTCTGTTCTCTGCATGGCTGCAGGAAGGACTTTGTGTTTAGTGTGAGACAGCTCAGCTTGGCACAAGTGATGTCGAGGTGAGAGCTGGTTTAAGGGAGATCTAGGACATAGTATGCTGATTGAAGGTGTGTGGAGCACGTGGGAATACTCATTCCTGAAAAGAGGTTTCTCAGAATATGGGCATTTGCTCTCACCTGGCTTTGCTTAAGGAACCTACTTTAAATTGCGACAGAGAGTTCAGAAAATATAAAATAGAATCCCGTTTGTACTCGAAAGGTTGTCTTTGCACTAGGAAGAAGTAACTTAGACCCAAATTCTCCAATAGCAGCACAGTGACTTGAGTGAAGAGTGGTTGAGTGACCTAAGCTTGTTCAGGCTTTTCCTCTGGAAGTCTTCAGAGACACTCAGCAGTCCATATTGATTAAGTATGGAATTGGCGGGTATATTAGAAACAGTTCTATGCTTTCGGTGCCTAAAATGAGTAAAAGAGATTCCACACTAATTTGGAAAGTCTTAGAGACCACTTCAGAGCTTCCTTTGAGAGATAGGAAGGTGGTACAGGACCCCTTTGTCTCATGTCCTCTCTTTTTCCTTCTATTAAAGATACCCAATCTTTCCATTCTAAAGAGAAAATTGAACCCAAGGGTGAGATCCATCTATCCTAACCTTAAAGTCCGAAATATAGACACCTAAGTCTGGACAAGTTACACTTGACTCCCCTTATAGTCAGTGAAGGGAAATGGGCATCTCCAGAGAATGATTCATCACATCCTAAGATAAACATCTCAGATAGCTCAGATGATTTTTTTTTTTCCAGCAGACACTTGTTTCTCTTCATTGACTACAGAATAAGCCCCGACTGACCTGCGAATGTCTAAGTGTGTGTGAAACTCATCTAAGTCTAAGCCTCCTGAAGAGTCCAAAATCTCACTACCTCCCACCTTAGATACTAGATCTCGTATATTTTAATCTTTTGCACCAGACACCCATCCCCAAATAATGCCATCATCTATGCCTGGCAAAAGATTTCAAGTGAGATAACCTATATGTTCACTGATTCATATTAAAAAATGTCTCACCCGCCAACACAGCACTTCTGAAAAGTCTGAGTGGCAGATGGCCTTAGATGGACTATCATGCTGGACGATTATGTAAAGAGTAATTCAAATTTATATGTGCGTGTATGTGTGTATATATATACACACACACACATATACATATATATAAACAGTGCTTGTGACAATGCAGTGTGTAGGGGAAGAATAGGTGAACTTTACCATTTCATCTAAGCATTGTGTGCTACAGTAAATATCAGAGATAATGATATTGACTTTAAGGTATTACAGCCTCAAATGTCACTCCTAGTCTATTTAACACTCCCTTGGATTTGGTTTACATCTCTTCCTCCCACTCTAGAAGTTGCAAAAGGAGGATGTTGACAAGAAGGACTTCCATATAGACATACTTTGTCTTTTGTCTTCCATTTCCCCTTCTGTGAATTTCTGTGTCTGTGTCGATTTCTCTCCAGGGCTTAAGAACTAACTCAACAGTCCTCTGCTTTAATTCTGATTGTAAATAAGTGTGCTTCAGGCTCAGGGGTGAATAAAATGGATGAAATACCAGCAGCTTCCGAAGGGAGGTCTCTTGCCAAAGGTACTGCTCCTGAATCAAAAGGTCAAAGAAGTATTAGCGGTAGTTTCAGCAGAAATGAAACCAGCCCAAAGAACCAAAGAGCTCATAAGAATAACATTTAAAGAGCACTTCCCAGCCCTTTACGAGCATTTACTGAGTAATCCTCATAGCACCCTGGCGGTACAGGAGGAAGCAGTACTACTGCGCCTTCGCTACTGAAGTCTAGCACTAACATGTTCTTTGCAGCCCAGTCTGCAACTGAAATTTCACCATATAAAGTCAAAGGCACTTCTTTTTTTCGAGGAGATGAATTCCACGTGGCCCGCTTTTCCCAAAATCCCACAAGGAGTCAGTAGCAGAGAACTCCCATGGCTATGTTTTTTAGAATGTTAGACCCAATTGGTTATTTGAATTAAAATACTTTTCTTCCAGCTATTTCTTCTAACACTCTCACCCTTCTGCTAGGTGGTAAAGCGTAGCATATTTCTTTTAACTCTCCTTGGTGCTACATGCAAAGGAAGAGCCTAAATATCTCTGGCTTTCAAAGCAGGAAGAATGAACTAGGTGGAGACTACTTCTGTGTTCAGAGGTACTTTTATGCTTTACTACCTTGAATCAGGATCTCAAGGATGAAGGTACTGCAAAATTCTAGTTTCCGAAAGGACAATTAACAAGCCAAGGAATAAATACACAGACTTGAAGGGGAAAAAATGCCAGTGATGGAGGGAATTATTTCAGATGGTCCATGGGGATAGAAGAGTAATGAGACCCAATTAAGCAAAGAAAAATTCACAATAAATATCAGGGATAAAATACTTCCTGACAATGAAGTATATCAAACCATGGAACAGTCTCCGAAAGGCAAGGGTGGACGTTGGGCAAAACAGAAGAACATATGCAGGAAGGAACATTCAGACATTGGCAAGGGAAATGGCTGGATGACCTACAAAAATAGGTCTCTTTTCTGTTTCTTACTTCTGGTCCTGGCAATTACCATCCTATAAATCTAACTTCTCTCCCCATTAAAATAATGGAATGTAAAAGACGCAGAAAATATCATGAAACTTCTAGAGGACAATGGGATCGTGAGCCGTGAGCAAGATGGGGTTGAGAATTATTAACATCGGAGTGTAAAGGGAAAGCAGGGGGAAGGTTGTGTGATAAGATTTTAGTAGTAAGGTTGATGTGGTATGTCTGAATATCTTGAATCCAAAAGGTCATTGAGATGCCTAAGATACTGTCACTTCCTTGTAAAGACTGTGGAAGGTGATGATAAACAGCGGACTTTCTAATGACGAGGACTTGTCTGAAAGGGTATTGCAGTGTCTTTTGTCTTGTGATATCTTCATTCCTGATGTAGAAAAGAAACAGGCTGATAATGATGTTTCTGACTAGCATGAATTCAGTTAGTTTAGGACTAATCTTAGCCCTAAAGGTCTATCATGACAAAGAAATGTTTCCAAGGGATGTACCCAGATTTTCAGAACCATTTCTTTTAAAGGAGATAATCTCAGAATTGTTAATTTCTAGCTTCTCATGCTTTCTGTTATTCTAGGCAATTCTACTTATAGTTGATGGTAACATACTAGTGTAATTGAGAGGAATCCAGAGTTTTTATATTGTTACACTGTCTTTATTAGAAAAAGTAAGGTACAAGTAAGGTACAATGAGATCTTTTTCCTTAAATGTACAGTGGTATACTGTTGAAATAGCTGGGTCTGTCCCTCATGGACTTAAAGAGCTCTTGAGATCCCTTTATGTCATCAGGATGGTGTTCACCAATCCATTCGTAAATGAAGAACTCGAGGTGGGACTCTAACCGAAATATCAGGGTCCTTGAAACCTGTATCTGGTCTATCTATCTAGGCTTCCTACAGTGAAATAAATCAGATGAGTTGAATTTTCAGTTTCTCTCCTTTATACAGGGAAACTAAATGACTAGTTAAAATGCAGATGAGTGATGATAGGTGGATTGACTCAGCCTTGTCACCAAGCCTTGTGCAATAGTTGCTTGTTCTTGTTGTCCTTCTGGAAACCTTTACCACCCCAGAAGAATGTCTTCAGATGTTCAATACTGTTCCACTATGCTTTCTGTCCAAGGCACCTTTTTATTTCCTAACATACAATTTGTGGCACCATATCATTATATTCCCTACATGTAGGAATCCCACTTGAGTTTTTAGGAGAATTTCTATGGACTATTATTTTTCTCACAGTTAATTCTCAGACTCTTGATCTAGCCGTTCCCCACCTCCTTCCGCCTTCATGACATTATGTTGTCTGATAGATGACCAGATCATCCCAGGCCAGGAACAACACGTGTGACCCTGTGAGGCCCCCTGCTCTTGTTGAGAGCCTCCATCCTTTGCAAGACTATTCAGATCAAGAGCTCCTCAGAGCAGGACTCACTGCTCCCACATACCTGCTCCCCGTTGTGGCTGGGAGCCTTGGTATATCCTTGCCCAGAGGGCATGGGAAGTGTCACTAGGGGATAAGTCTGCCTCCGTATTCTTCTGCCGTGGCTCCCGCCTCGACTTCCCCGTGGGGCGTGCAGTGCAGCGCGGGCCCCGCCGGCCCGCACGGAGGCAGAGGCGGGGAGAGCGTGTCGGTGCGCGCCGGCGTCGCCGCACTGTCGCCCGCGCTGCCACGCGAGCCGCCTCCCGGCCATGGTGCTCTGCGCCGAATGCAATCTCGAAGGTCAGCCGGGGAGGGGAGGCCAGGCCACCGGCGTGTCGCAACACTATGTTTAATTACACACAAATTTACTGCAGCATGTCAGGAGGGAGGCAGGGAGCTTGTCCCATGGAAAGGTCAGGCATTGTGTGGTGGCTTTACCTAAATTACACGAGGAGGAATGGAAGCGAGACCCTGACCTTGTGTAATGAATATACAGCCAGACCCCGGCGGGCACAGTGCATTCGTGTGGTCGGTTCGTCTTAACTTTAACTCCTTCCCCTGCTTCTCTAGACAAAGCAAAAGGAGTTTTTCTTCCTTGTTTGCTGAAATGCCTCAGATTCCGCTTTTTCCGAGAACTGATGATATTTCAAGTTGCACTACACAGAAAAAAGTAGATCCATTTGGCCACACAAAACAATCTTTGTATGTATCTGTAATGGGCACCTGAAAGAAGCCAGGATCCAAAGCCTGGGCAAAGAGCTTAAACAGTCAAGATTTGAAATTTCTTCTTTTAGGATATTCTAGTGGGTTTTGCCTATCTTTGATTTTTATATTTTCCATCCCTGGTATCTGAACAGCTCTTATACTGGTTCCTTGAAACTTTCCTGGTATAATAATTTGAGCTAGGAGTGTTTTTATTTACTTAAGCCTTTATCTAGCTTGGATCTGGGGGGGAGGGAGTAGAGGGGATTGAGGCAGGCTATGATATTTGCTTTGACTGCTGGCTATCAATAGCATCTCGTTCTCATCACCAAGTCCTGGATCCCACTGTGCCAAGTGCTATGCATGTACATGCTCTAATATAGTTCCTGACCAATTCTAGGTAAAAGTAGTAAGGATTAAGACTGGGAAGGAAAAGGGAAGCTGGGAGAGATGAAATGAACTTCCCAAGATCACAGTTGATTAGTGACCAACTGGATGGGAACTTTGTTGTCCTGTTTTCCAGTCTAGTTCCAATCGTACTTCTAGTCTTGATGTCATCATATTCCAGACATGACCATAGTGTAAACACTTAACTGGGGAAGATGCCACCTGGAAATTCTTGCAATAGCAGGAATTGCAATTGCAATTCCTAGCAATGGTTAGGTTGTAGTTTACCCGGATAGCTTGACGTGACATATCTGCTTCTGTAAGTAACCACATCTAAACCTATAGTTTTCCTTTTCTTCAAAATGGAAAGTCATAGATTGGTCTCATTTTATTGAAAGCCATTCTTCTATTACTGCCTTAAACAATGAGTTTTATATTATTATTTGGCAGCTTGTCCTCCTGGGATATTATTCTAGTTTCCTTAAATAAGAAATGAAAAATAAGATAGTAATCAGAACAATTACTAGTGCCATATTTCTGTATCCCACCATCATACTGGTATTTAGGCTGCAGGGAAAGTAAGTGACCTGTAACATTCAGTTGAAAGTACTCAGGACCAGTAAGGAATTTATTTCTGTGTGTTTGAATTCAGTCATTTCATGAACAAATGCAAAGATAACTCATTTCAACAATCTCTTTCCTGATTAAGTCTAAGTGTTTAGGTAACTCTATAAAGAGAAGTGATGGCATGAGGAGGAGAAATTGCACAAGGCATTCAGAATGAATTACAGTGTAAGAGGAAATAAAACAGTAAAAAACCCTTATGATTAGAGACAATATATCCATAGAAATTTCTCCCTAAGCACCATTGCACAGGCCAGAAACTACTGAAGCTTAGTGTGGTAGAGCAAAATGGAGAGCCAGAGGCAAGGGTCTCTGGCTCCCTTCCTCTCCCTGTTCCTGCTGATGCCATAAAAAGGAAAGAAATTTTGAGGAAGAAGCAGGGATGAAGAATTGTGAGATATTCAGGGTGAGAGGAGGATTCAAAGCTCATAGCAGCACATTAAGCAGTACAATTTGGGGAAGTCCTGCTTTCGTTGAAGGTTAGCTTTGTGAGGTGGATCAGTGACTTTAGTTCCATCTTGCTCCATATGCTTGATTTGGTGCAGTGTTACAAGGTTTTAGCATCTTGTAACCTGCTGGTTTTAAGAGGCATTGGGAGGTTGTCAGGAACTCAATCCAGTGCAATTTCATGCTGGTGCAATGAGTGAAAGGACATTTTCCAGTGTGATCCCAAAATAGCACGTGTCTATGGCGATGAGTGAGCCAACCATGAGTGTTTGAGGTTGTGATGACTAAGTTATCAAAACATGGAGAGGTCAAGATTATGGTTCAGGGGCTTCTTTGCTGAGGACTGTGCATACATGTAATGGATAGATAGTTTGTGCAGGAAAAATTATTTAACGTCCAGATTCATTTCACCTAAATGAGAAATCTTGACACTCTCGGAGGTCAATTCAGATCCTACACAGGTTGAATAGCTCTCTGGAGAGGCCTGACTGTCACCCATGTCTCTCCATTTACTATGAAGTCAACCTATGGAGATGGGTCCTCTTAAATTAAATGGGGTGAGTCCAGCCAAAACCTTTCACTCTTCAACTGCTACCTATCTAAAATAATTGTATGATTGCAGAATCTGAGGATCTCAGCACTATTAAATGTTCTGGTGAGTCATGGAAATGCCGTTCTTCTATTTTACAGTGCGCAAGGTGAGGAATGAAATAGTGAAACAGAGGCGGGCTCACAGGGGCTCAGCCAGCGTTAGGCATCCGGGTGTGTGAGTCCTGCTCGTTCCTATATATACATCATATATACGACCGACCTTCCAGCAGGGCAGACATGACTCCCAGTCTGACCGCAGTAAAGGGTACAAGTTAGTTTCATTGATCTAAGAAGAGATCAAAGTAAATTCTTTCCTGGTGCTCCTGTCAACAGTTAGAGTGGAGTTCATCTCGGCTAACTTGGCAGGTCTGCGTGTGTGAGTTAGTGATACAAAAACTCCTTTGTAGTCAACAGAGAGAAATAAGGCATTTCAAGTGTGATTCATATGACCTCTTTCATTTATGAGATTCTTATGTCCTCTTTCACCTACCTCTAGATGAACTGTACCCTAGAAGCACTATTTCTCTACTGACCATAAACAGAATTTAGACAGTAGGAGCTTCGGATACCTGAACACGAGCAGATGATTCATGTAAATTACTTCGTTCCTTTCTTATAGAGCATCTTCAGACCGATTGGAAGTTCAGTAATTGCCCGATCTGTCACAGCCCATCTCATTCCCTTTCCATCCAGCTTCTCCCAGCAAGGCAATCAGCAGGAGTAGTGCTTGTTTCTTCTCACGTGGCTGAGGTCACAAGTACGACTCCGTGGCAAACTGAACCTCTCCCCCTGTGCAAGGCTGAAGGAGAGGGACACCAAGCCCAGCCTCTGCTTGCAACAAGCAGAAGGCAGTAGAGCCCTCTGGCTCTTCTCCTCCCAGTCCAGGAGGACTGGGTCAGAGAGCACCTATCGAAACTCGATACCCACAAATCCATGGGCCCTGATGAGATGCACCCCAGAGTGCTGCGGGAGCTGGCGGATGTCATAGCTAAGCCGCTCTCCATCATCTTTGAAAGGTCCTGGAGAACAGGGGAGGTGCCGGAGGACTGGAAGAAAGCCAATGTCACGCCAGTCTTCAAAAAAGGCAAGAGGGAAGACCCAGG
>VZSV01000045.1:4440511-4470059 GCA_013398735.1 Nothocercus julius
ACAGGCTGCCCAGAGAGGTTGTGGAGTCTCCTTCTCTGGAGACCTTCAAGACCCGCTTGGATGCAGTCCTGAGCCACCTGCTGTAGGTGACCCTGCGTGTGCAGGGGGGTTGGACTAGATGACCTCTAGAGGTCCCTTCCAACCTTAAGCATTCTATGATTCTATGATTCTATGATTCTGGAGATGACTAAGGAAGAGGCAGTGGCAGGAGAAGTCTCTTTGGGCATGGAGAGGAGGGCGCTAAGGCCTGGGCACCTCCACAGCCCTGGGACCCATCCCTACAGCTCCTCAAAGACTATTGGTATCTTCTGTTCACATCTAGTTATATAGATACCATATATAGTTATACAGATACCTAGTTATTTATACATGTCACCATGTAAGAATCTCCTTCATTTTTGGTTCACACATTTGGAAGGAAGACACAAAGATATTGCAGGTTCCTTGTCCTATTTATTAATCACATTCTGAGCTGGTTTTTTTTTTTTTTTTTTTTTTTTTTCAAAAATCTATGAAAGTAGGTAAAGCAAAGCAAAAAAACCAGCCCCAAATCAAACATGTGCACATAAATATTCCTCCAGCACACACAGTCAAAGCTGATTTCAATATTTAGAACTTTTATTTATTTTTTCTTTTAAACTGAAACCTCCAATAATTGCCTTGTGTTCATAGGAATGTCAATTACTCTTTCTAGTCTCTATATGGGGAGCATGGAGATGAGTAGGAGTCGAAATTGGTTTTGCTTCCTGGTCCCTGTAGTGGATGCAGGATTAGTCCACTGTGCCTCTTTGCCCTTCCATTTCCTTGAAGACATGGGGAAACCTTCATTTTGCCAGGAGTTACTTACTCATTAAAATGAATCAAACAAGCCAGATTGTAGCAGGCATTTGAAAACCTGCTATCTGTCAAGAATTTTAAATTTAAAATTAACATTGAGTCCTCCTTTAAGACAAAAACCTTGACCTTAAGTTGCGTAGTGATTGGCAAGCACTCCCCATCCCCTGACTCGATTAACATTTAAATGCCATTTTGTGTGAATATGAGTGGCGCCTTTGGAACAAACAAATTACTAATGTCTTCCTGCAGGAATGGAGCATCAGAAGTGCCTTATTAATTTGATGCCTAATTGAAAATGCTTTCCTTATTCCTGAGAGGTTTATGGGGCCTAGGGAAAGCTAGCAAGGGGTAACTCTTGGCCCCTCCAGGTGATATCCCTATTAATCTCTTCTTCCTTTATTTTTGCATTTCTCATCTTCCTTTGCAGTAGGGAAAAGAGAGAAACATAAAGGAAAGCTAGTCTTAGGTGGGAAAACACACGCTTTGTATTTCACTCTTCTGAGAGTGAGGAATAAGGAACAATTTGCGACCAGAAAGCTCTACAGCTGTTTTACAGTGTGTGTCATGTAGATGAGCAAGCCAAGCTCCTGAGGCATTCAGGCCTTTCATGTAAAGGAACAGAACAGGCCACAACTGGAAGCAGACCTCAGTCGTTCTGATTCTTGGGCTTCTGACCATGCTGGGTATTGATGTTCTAGGAGAATGAGCACTCTGCAGCTCTGCCCTCCATCCATGCCACAAACTCAACTCATCCTGAATAGTTTTCTGGATCTCACATGTCATTGTTGCTTGTGCAGGTTTATAACAAAGCAGGACATGTCTGTTCAGGTTCTTCTAGTCAGAGGAAGGAGGCAATTCTAGAGGACTGTCCAGCTGATTGTAACCTGTGCAGGATATCAGTCACCCTTTAGAAAAACCTCTCGCTTCCCTGACGAAGAGGCAGAAATTAAAAGCTTGGATTCTGCTGCTGCTTCCTCTTCCGTGTCCCAAATCAAATGAGACAAAACCTTGCTGGTGCTCTCACTGAATCCAAAGCAGCAGTTAGGTGTGTGCCTAGGATTTGTTTTTTCAAAAAGAGAGACTGAGTTACTAACGACAAGCTAGGAATGCGATTAAATATAACATTCACTCACGCTTTTCCAAAACTAACGTATCTTCTCTTTACAGCTGCTCTCATCTCCCCTCTCTCTCCTCATTTTGGGAAATGAAGTCTGTGTATTTCCCAAATCTGATCTCTTGGAAACCTGTGAGGTGTTTTCACGCTGGATTATGGTCCAAAGTTTGCAGGTTAGCCTGTCACTAATACACTCTTGCTCTGGGTTTCAACAAGACATCTGAGGGCCTGTGCACTTGGCAGGGGAGAGGATAGATGAGGATGCTTCACTGGGCAGCCCCTGTATCTGCCAGCACTAATTGTGCAAATGGGGAGAAATTTTTAAGTTGCAAAGGTGCCACTCAGAGAACAGCAGAATTTGCTGCTATATCAAATAAATAAATATGTATATGGAAATTACAAATGGGCTGCCTTCCTTTTTATTTTTTTTCCAGGATAATGCCCGCCATCTCCTTCAAATTATGTCAGCTTGACATTGTAAATTTGCAAGGTACACACAGGAATCCTGATACACCAAAGCTGCTGCTCATTCTGTTGGAGTGTTTTTTCCCCCCATCTCATTAACTCTGTCAGTTAATTGTTGTTCAGCCGCTTTACTATATTCTGTATTTAAATTTTGAATTAAAAAAGATGAGATTTTATTTAATTATTCCCTCGTCTCAACTTTTCCTACTAGAACTCCCATTACGGTCTTTCCATCCAGACATGCTACACATCATCTACAGCTTCAGAGGTTTTCAGTTGTGTACATTCGAGCTCATCAGCATGAGTTTCTCTTACGGGGAGCAGGGAGAAGTACACTCAGCTGTGGTGTAATTCCTCTCATCCTGATGCTGAGCTCTAAAATCCATCAAATGAATTGTGTCCCCAAAGCATCTATTTCTCTGTGCTGATAATAAAGGAAATCAGAAGTGACTGGCTCATAGGGAATCGTCTACCTTCAGTGACCGCATGTGGACAGATAAACTCACTCAGGCCTTCTGGAGGAGGAATGTCCTGAGGGACCAAACCCAAACTACCATATCCTTCCTTTCCGCAGGGTACCTTAACTCCCTTTGGCCTGAGGATATCCGTGGTGTTAAAATTTCCTCTGTGCTCAGAGATGACTGAAGACACAGTTGGAAAAGTGTATGAAAGACTATGTAGATATGTCCTAGGTACTTCTCTGCCTTTAAGCTTTACCAGAAGCAACTGTGAATTTGCTATTTGAATAGAAAAAGTACCCTCCTCTTGGAAAGACATAAATCAGGCTGTGTTTGTGTCAGTGTGATCTTCCTTTTGGTGCCACATTCTGCCCCCCACCTCCCCTCCGCTTCAGTCAAGGATCTGGCTTCAAAGAGTATTTAATCTTCAGCAATCCTTTGCATTCCTTTAAGTTGCAACATGATGAAAGGGTCCTACTGACCCAAGTGTTAAGCAGAAGACTTAGGGGAAAATATGTTCTTGCAAGATTTCCAGCTCAGTGGGACTGGAAGATTTGATTTTCTACTAAGTAAGCATCACGACTTCACAGGTGCTCAGCTGAAGTGGGTAAGCGGGTAGTCCTCAAGCTGTCTCAAGTCTTTACCCATACTGAAAAAAAAAAAAAAAAGAAAAAGAAAAGAAACAATAAAAAAGAAGGCATGAACTGGACACGTGCAGATGAGTGCCCAGCTGGAGCATGTGGTGGTTCCAAGCAGCAGGAGTTTAGCTGCCTTATTTTAGGATATGACTCCTATTCAGAAGTGCAGAAGAAATCGCTGGTGTCTGAGCACTTCAGGGCTGCCCTTCTGCAGTTCTGCTCGTTCCCTGAAGTCCTGGTTTTGGTTTTGTCATGCAGAAGTGATAAATCAGTGGGCAGAGTGCAGGTGACCTGGGCCAAGGTGCATGGGGAATGCAGTTCATCACCTGTTCTGCTCTTAATCATGTGGTTGTGTAATTTATGAGATCCCTGCTATAAATCTGTTGACAAACATGCATGCCATTGCTGTTAAAAAAACACTTTGTGTTAGCTGCAGCATAGAACCACCCCCCCCCCCCAAATATTCCTATATTGCTGGTTTTCGGGGTTTTTATAAGCTAGATTTACATATGTAGCTTATCCTGCCAAGTGATTTTGACTTAACCTTCTAGATAAAATCTAAACATAAAGGGATTCCTTTTTCTTCTAGCAGGATGATCTGGAATAAAGGCGTGTGTGTTGCGGGGGACAGAGATTGACTCCTTTACTCATCCCGAGTAAATGCTCAGTGCCGGGGCTGCAGTCAGCCGCAGAGAGGAGAGACCGGCAAACTCAGGATCGCTGAGAAGACACCTGGGAGGATGCATTAGATGATGTGGGTCGTGCGCCTGCCAGTTGCCTGGCGGTGTGTATTTCCTCTTAATCGGTTTGACTGAGTGTTCACGATCCCCAAACAAAGAGGCTCTTTTTACTTGCCCTGGTGGTTGTAGCCTAATACACTTTGCATTTAAGAAAAATCTCCGTGGTATTCATGTTTTTTCTTTCTGTATTTCTATATAACTCCATCAGTGGATGTTCTGTACAAAAACTGATGGCGTTTTGGAACCTGGGTAGCATTTTCCTCCGGCAGGGAAGTCAGACAGTAGTAAAGAGCTCTCAAACAGATCACTGGCTTCCTTTAAGATTTTGTCTTTCATCAGTTTCCAAAGGGAAGTGAGAGCAAGCCAGAAGTACATGTGGGCTGTATCTTTATGGACTTGAATGGAATAGCCCATTTGGAACGATTGCTGGCATATGAGGAACAGTCCAGGAAAATAAAAAGCAAATCAGAAAACATACTCTTTCATTCTTTTTTTCTTTTTTTTTTTGAAGAAAATGTATTAATTTTTCTCACATATAAGATAATGCTATTAAGGCTTTCTTTTCATAAAGGAAGAAAAAGAATAATCTTAAAAACATGTGACTATTTTTTTCCATTAAAACTGAAAAGCTTTCAAAAACATCTTTTAGCAATATAAGCTTTATTTTTTATGAAACGCCCTCCACACAGAAAAAAATATCCCAAACTTCTCAGAAAATAAGCAGGTTCCTCTCTTTCTGAATGTTTCTTTCAAAATAAGTGAATGTTCTGCTGTTTCCTTTACATTTCTTAACATCTAATGTTGGCTGCTTATGTGAAGAGCAAAAAAAAAAAAAAAGTTTAGTTTTCTATAAAAGGTGAAAATAAAGAAAGTAGTTGTGTGTGCTATGAAATAGAGGGCAGAAATATATGTGTCCGCATATTTGCAGTGGAAAGAGGCAGAAGAATCAGGGAGAGATTTTGAAATGAATGCTTTTATTCAATAAGTTGCCCAGCATCTTTCTTAGTGCTTCAGAAAGCTTTCAATAAAAACCAAATAAAATGCATAATAAAATAGAGACTCACAACAAAAATTCAAATGACCATCCCGGTACAAGCCCATAAATAAAAGATTCAGCTAGTGAGACACCCACGAAATACATTTTCAAAAGGCTTTTAAACTGATTAAGGAAGTTGACTTCATGTATATTGATAGTGGAGAGTAGATTTCCCTACAAAGAGCAGGCAGGCAAGGAACAGCACAGCAAGGGTAACCCAGCCTTGCAGTTTGTGAGGCTATAAAACCAGCCCTCCCAACAAGTTGTTCTTAGAAGCAGACTTTCATTAAAGTCTACTTAAAGATTTAGGTGCATGTTTTGTTTTCCCTACCTCTGTCTATTTGAATTCTAAAAAGTTTTACAGCCTTCAGTATCAGCTCATCTATCTGCAAAATAAAATAGATTTTATTCTGTAAGACTTGCATGCATAAAACTGGATTTCCTCTGTGTCTGATGATTACATTTTCAGATGTCTAAAAGGTGAATGCGCCAGCTGAATCTTTGCTTGTGGCTGAGGTGCTCGTGATAACTCAACACTGTAGAATCTCTGGCGTCTAGTAAGAGTGAGCAGCTCCCATCACCCTTCCTCTCGTAGCTAAACTAACTGGGATTTTTTTCTCTTTTATTCTGCTGAATGTTCAGACGCAGTATGCAGTAGTTTGATTAGGAGAGAATGATAGACTAATACACACCCAACTTGATAATGTGAGCATCATGTCTTTAGAAAACCAGATCTTTCTTACTGAAAAAAAAAAAAAAAAAGACTCTAGAATTCACTTCAATCTTCGGTTGTGCCAAAGATTTTATTTTATCTTGTCTCGAAGTCACTCTCATGTTTTAGGGAAGATTGATTAGTCATTTTAAAAACCTTGAAAATGAAAATGTTGCATTTTTAATGAAGGGTAAGGATAGCATTAGGAATTTCTTGGTACTGTTATAAAAAAGTGTCACTGTACCACCAAACATAATACATTGATACCACCAATATAACAGTATTAATTATATATGTAGATGGAGAGAGATTAGGTAAGCTGTAGGTCCCTTTCTTCACTCCTGTTATGAAATTTTTGCTCCCATCTCATCTGCTCTTGCTGTGGAGACAAACGTTGGCTCCACATTCCGAATGAATTTTCAGTACTCACGTGGCTGTAGCAAAAGGGGAGGGTCAGTCTGTCCCTATTTGCCACATGTCCAAGCAGGCTGGAGAAGGAAAAGCGGGAGAGATTACTGACCATACAGATACTGCATCTTAGGAATCTCCTGAACTGAAAATAGCTGGAATTTAGGAGCGTATGTAGGGGAAATATAATTTCTGTTGCCTGTGTTTGCCCTAAGCAGGAACAGCTGGGGAGGGCTGATGAGAGGAGCTTTAGGTGGATGCACCTTAGTTCTGTCCAATAGAGCCGAAGGGAGATTGGGATGCTCCAGGCCAGGCCCCCGCTGCAGCAGAGCTGTGTGTGGATGCAGGGTTGGGGAGTGCCACAGAACCGCAGTGGCCCAAGTCCTCTCATTCAGTGTGTCTACAGTAATGCGGTAGCCTCTGAAAAATCCTCACCTCCATTTCCTCCGCTAACCAGGTTTGGTTCTGACGCGTGGGACACCGTGTTTTATAAGCCATTCCGATATGCCATGTGTAATTTGAAGGCCCAACTCTTCTCCAGCTGCCGTGCTCCACATGACATTCCTGCATCCCAAAGCACTCAGAATCCGAAATAAGGCAGACAAGGGGTGGAGAATTTAAGCACTGGAGGAATAAGGGACTTGTCCAGAAGCACCCAAAAAGTCTGTGGCAGAGCCCTGGACTAACCCCTCCTTTTTAGCCCTTCCTCTTGCTTCAGTCCATCACTTGCTTTGTAGTAAAGTTTTTATATGCCCCTTCATTCCCTGAGGGCAGAGAAATTTCCCAAGTCACTGGATCATTTTGTCAAGGGAGACGGATAACTTTTAAGTTCCTTTTTCTCCCCATCCTCTTCCCCCATTAGCCAATCCAATTATAGAAAATCAAATATCTTGCTAGAGCCGGCCAAATTCAATTACACAGGTACTTCTGGGGAGATTTTGGCAGTGAATAGTTTGCTCGCTTTACCCAGACTTTTCTCTTTAATAAAATGCTCCCAGTTAGTCAATAGATCTTGCTATAAAATAAAACAAAAACTCCACATATGCATGCACACATAGGTAACAAGAGAGGCTTGTTCCTCGGATGCTTTTTGAGGATGGGTTTCTCAGCTGTCTCCCAGGACCTCTCCACCACTTTGCATTTTTGTCATTAAATCCTTTCCGTCTTCTCATGACTGGATGGCAGAATAGGAAGTCCTATTCAGAGTCAGGGCTTAGCAGGTGAATACTAAAATCACCTCTGCTCAAAGCAAGTTTCTTTCCCCTGGAAAAGCTGGCATCTCATTAAAAAGTACATTTTAAAAATGAGATATTTTATTTGAAAACTTCAGTTTTTGATTAAGTAATGTCAGAGCAGCACTTCACGGAGTTAGAATGACTCATGCTCCTTTTCCTCTGTGGCCTCAGCGCTGTCTTTGGGTTGCCTCTCTCATGCCTTCTTGGTGAAGAGGAGTAGCACAGCGCAAGGTGTGAAGGCCATCTGGCCATCTATACCCACAGAGGCTAGTGGAGACCTGGGACAGTTTGCCACTAGCTCCTGGAGTCACATGGGACAGACCTTAATCACAATATTTGGGTTATTCTGCAGAAACTTTGAGATGCAAAATCAAATACTTTCAATGAGGCAAACTGATTTTTATAAAATGTGCCTTTTATGAAAGAGCAAATTAATGCAAGATTAAGTTAAAGGACATGCCTTAATAATAGCGTGAACTGGCCAAAGAATGCTGATTAGTGCCTCGTAGAATTTATTCAGAGTTCCATGCACCAGGTAGCAGTTTGCCCACATTTTGTGAGATGCAAACTGACAACAGTGGCCATACCAAAAAAAAACAAAAAAAACCCCTCAGCTACCCAGCAGTTGCACAGTTGCAAGATTTTGTCAAAAATGCTCCGTTTATCTTTAAACATTCCCTAGATTTTATATGGAAAATACTACCTGTATCGTCTGCTCCCTACTCCCTGTGGTTGCATTCTTGACCTTACCCAACTCAGCCAGCAGAATGAAACAGCAGGCCAGCGTTCGGAATGAGGCAGGGCAGACGTCTCCCGTCTTTGCTCCAATAATACTCCTTCCTCTTCCTCTCCCTAAAACCTTGTATTATTCAAATGGGGTGTAGAACCAGTAGCCCAGCCAAGAAAAATGCACTTAAGATGTCTAAAAGACAGGATGAAAACCATGTTCTCTGGATCTCTTCCAAGCTAGTTTAGTTACCAGACGTGTTTCAGAAAGGAAATGGGTGCAAAGTGTCCATGTTCCCACCAAAATGAAATAGCATAGAAGGAAATTTTTCAAGCTGCTTTAGTGATTGCAGGCAGATAACACAAAATTGGTCATTTCTGATTTTGGTGACTTAAGTCATTCTTCTCCTATGTTTCTCCAAGGCTGGGCAGAGTTGCTGTGAGCAGTTACATAAGTCTCTCAGTCCTGCCCAAATAAAAGCAGTAATTTGTGGTTTTTTTTTTTTTTTTTTTTTTTTTTTTTTTTTTTTTTAATGTTCCTAGTCTATGAAACCAAAATTTTGACAGCTTGGGAGGAGGAGGAGGTGAAGAGAGAGAATGGGATTAGACTGCCATTAGGTAGCAAAAACATCCAGATTTACAATTGTGGGGATTAAAAAAAAAAAAAAGCCCAGAGCTTCGGAGTGGATATAAGCTTCCTTGCTTCAGTGCTTAAAGCAACTTCTAATTAACGGGCTTTAGGAAGACATTGTCCTTAGGAGTTGTTCTGCACAGAGGTGCCCACTGACGGATGCTGGTGGCAGGGGCGCAGCGACCGCTGCCTAGGTGGACTGGGGAACAAGGCTGCCTGCGGCTCTGCTCTGCTCTGTCCGAGCTGTAGCCATCTCATCTAAGCTAGCCCTAACTATTTCCTTGTGTTCCTCACAACTCCCAGGCATACATATGAAGTCATTTAATAAACTCCTTGGTACTGCTTTAAAGTGCCCTTCCAATCTGAGACATCCTCCCACCTTATTAATCCAGCCAAGCAACCTCCACCCCAAAGAGGGATGCCCTCCATTCCCGTCCAGGCACGACATTCCCGTTCAGGAAACTTGCCTGTCCAATTTAGGAATGAGTCACCAGGGCTTCATTCAGGGAGGGAATCCTGCTCTGGGCTGGGGGCAGAAGCAGGAATTTTGTGTGGGAAAGGAGCAGTGTGACACGCAGGCATGTTTCAATGTTACAGAGTCAAGATGAGCCATCTGTGACGAGCTCTTTGAGGACACTGCAGACTGTAGATGAGTGATCATTCCTTGGACACAAGATATAGAGGAGAGTCTGTGACTCGTTCAGCCCGGCATAAATCATGCCATGTTTTTTTTTTTCTCTCTCTCTCACCAGTCAAACAGTCAGTGTTTTAAAGAAGACTTTGTCATATTTAATAGTGCTGTCAACCTTGCAGTTTTGCTGGCCTGTTAATAAGAAATTCCAAAATGACACTATTAACCACTGTTCTTCCAGAGCCGAGCAAAGGCAGCCAGTGCAGAGCCTTACCCGGGGTGCAAGGGAAGCAGAAACAAAAGCTTGCCCAGGGCAGGACCAAGATGTGGAAGTTATTCCTGGGATAACTCTGTGTAGGAGAATCAGGCGGCAGCTGTGCAACTGACCTTGATGGCAGTAGTTCCAGAAAGAGTGAATTTTAGCCCTAGCGTGCTGACATGGATGCTGGAGGAAAACAGGGGTTGAAGTTCTTCTCAAAGGAAACCATTTATATTCTGTATACTACTTTTCTTAGATGTGTTTTTCTTTTGTTTTTTTTTTGTTTTTTTTTTTTCCCCCCCTCTGGCTCCCATCATCGAGTAAAGATACACAGAGCTGACAGGAAATATCCTCAAAACAGAGAGGGAAAAGCCTCAAGAAACCTGACTGATAGAAAAGTTTTACTTGTCTCTCCCCGCTTTATTCTGCTGGGGGGTTTATTCTGCAATGAAAGGTATGGCAGGAGCTCAGGCAGATAAGTCCAAAGTAATGTCAAACTCCTGCCAGAACAACTAAATGATCTGCATAGTTGGATTCCTCTTCTCATTTTGAGAGATATGACTGCCCTAACAGATAAGTTAGCTTTAATATTTAGTTTAAGAAGTTGCAGCAATGAGGAGGTGGGTGTTTGCCCTGTGCAGTCAGTTTCTATAGTATTTGCATGTGCGCTCCAGTCTGTTGCCCACACCATCCTGCAAGAGAGAAAAAGAGGGGGAAGATATTGCAGATGGTCCAAAAGCAACTCATAGCTGATTGCAGGCAAAAAGGTTTGGGTGGTTGTTTTCATTAAACCGTTCACACCCTAACACAGATTCTTCTTCCAACTCTTTTTCTTCAGTCTTTTCATGCAGGTGATTTGATCTTACGTGAGAAAAAACAAGTGCCTATTGAGATACAACCATGTTTTCGGAGTCCTAAGTACCTGAGCAACTGATTTGAACTTCCATGGGGTCCTTCCTGATGCCAGCTTTATTTTTTATTCATTACGGTGTTGACCTGGTTAATTGTGCATTGAAAACAGCACCGTTTGCATCATTAACATTGGGTTCATCTGTTTTATCAACAGAGGAACGTAGCTCAAATGGATGTAAAATGCCTTTCAGCTGAAACTTGCCGTGTGAGATCTGGGTCCGAAATAGATTGTCCTCCTTGTAGCCTGAAGAATAAAGAGGTGAAAAGAAAATAACGTTTTCCCCTTTGTCAAAAGATACTGCAACTAATAATATCAGTAATAAGTAGAAGAAAGGGAGAGAATGAAACTTTGCTGTCATTCAGGTAATTCCACAAATGCGTTAGCCAGAATTCACCGAGGTCAGCAGGATCCTTTCATTCCCTTCCTTGCCCAGCTGCCACATCGTTACCCACGTTACTTCTTGCGCCTCCACATCTAGGATTTCCCTCGCAGTTGTAGCAAATAAAAACAGAAAATTAGAAAACTCAACTGTCTGCACTGGCAGCTGAGGAAGGAGGCTGAGTGAAATTTCTGCCTTGCTCTCCCAGTTATCTGTGCCCGGGTGGGTGAGGTTTTGATCCCCTTTACTTCAGAGCAGGAGGTATTATTTCCTGCACAGGCTCTGCCTGTTTCTCTGGTGAATGGTAAGAACTTCACATGCAGGATGCACAGCATGTTGTTCCTGAAACCATAACCTTTGCATTTTCTGCCTTTTTGCTGCTTCAGGTTTGCAGCATTACCATTGCATTAACATAGGTACTGGGTGTTTAAAATGGGCATGTGGCTGTTTGTAAATCAGTTTGCAAAGCACTGCGGGCACTTTCTGGATGAAAGGCACTATATAAATGTCAGTCATTATTACTATCCTTGTTATCCTTATTAGCATTATAGGTTCACAAGGAGACAAACAACTACATTAGAGTAACACTGGGGGTAGGTTTTCAAAGCAAAGTGGAGGTTTGAGCTGCATATGAGTGCTGTGAATGTGCAGTTAATGGAAGACCTAGTGGATTGCTCAGTATGGGGCACTTTGGCCTTGTGCAAAGGAAAAATGATTCCAGAATCACAACGCCAGTCCTCAAACCCATATATTTATTTAGTTGTGGCCGGATAATTTCTTCTTTCCCTGCTGTGAAGGTGGCTTCAGACCAGGGCACCTGGTGGGTGATGGCACCGCTGGGGGCAGTGGGGCAAGGGAGACCTGGGGAAGCCCTTGGAAGGCAGCAGCTGGATGAGGATGGGAGCAGGTTTTGCCCTGGCACATGGAGAGCATATTCCAGGAGGGCACTGGGGATATTCCATATTCCAGGAGGGCACTGGGGATGCTCCTCTGCTCTCTCCTGCCTGTCCCCACTCTGAAAGGGCTACTGCCCTTCTAAACCAATTCAGTTGCTTGTTTGAATGAACTTTAAAGCAAATCTGTTGCTGCTGAGCTTTGTATTTAAGTTTGGTGGGGTTAATCCTTTCCCTTCCCTTTCCTCTGTCTCTCTTTTTTTTAAATTATTTGTTTGTTTGCAAATTAATCACCTCTGTGCCATTTCACAAGCAGTTGAATTGAAGCTTTTTCTGATGGTGCATCTATAGAAAGATCTCCACTGTGCAGACATACCCTGGTTATTCATATAGCCTTGCATTGTGAATATGTCTATAGATGGCAAGGTATTTCCCTTTAATATTGCAATTTCATGCCATATTCTTGCTTTCTCTTGGCAAGGCTAGAAGCCAAGGGTTTGGCTCAAATCAGACTCAACACTTTAATACATAATTATAAAGCAATTGGCGGAAACCAGAAGTTATTGTTAGGAAGTTGCATGGCTAAAATGGAACTGACTAGAAAGCTTATTTACCTACTTATGGACTATAAGGCTTATTTACCTGCTCACCCAGCCATACATTGATTCAAGGCTCATTTTATGATTTAATGGTCTATAGTGATGTGCCAGAACTGATTTTGGTATATCAGAAGCTGACTTTGACAACAGTAAAAGAAATATTGTGCTATATAATATCTGCTAGTCTTCAGGCACCTTTTTCAAACAGAATTTAACCTCGATCTGGGTTTCAAAACACCTAATTTTAGCCTAGTTTCTTAAGAAACAGGATTTATGCAATCAGCCTCTTTGTGTTCCTGTCCATCTGTTCCTCCTCCTCAGGAACGGAGGAACCGCTGCAATCTGACTGATCAGTGTCATTTTTGAGGTCTCCAGTTAGGTCCTGGATTTTAAAGTCAGTGGAGTTAAATCAGCATGAAGTTTGGCCCTTCTGAGTTGGTCCGGAGGAGGGACTGATCATGTCATATTCCGCGTGCTAATGAAAAGGCAGATGCTGCCAGGATCCTGCTGCCTTGCTGGGCAGGAGCTTCCCGGGCTGCCTTCCTCAGAGCCTCCCCGGACAGGAGCAGTTTGGGCGAGTTTTCCCTGTGTGGTATTTGCCATGCTGAAGTAAGTCAGGGCAAGCTGAAGGCTTGTCCCCGTTTCCTCAGCTTGCCAGGAGAATTCGTTTTGATTTCTGCTGTCAAAATGTCAAAAAATTAGGTCCCCCACTTGCTTTTCAGTAAAACAGGAAAGACCAAGATGCACGTACGTACCAGGAAGTGCAAAGAAAGGGAAGGAACAAAGTAACTTTTCCCTTGGTTATTTTTTGTGGTAATCCACCAGTCCATACACTCTTGTCTTGTAATTAGCTTGAAAGCCACTAGAGACAGAAATTCTCTTTACTTTGTTTTCTTTACTGTCCTAATCATAATGGAGTTTTGATTCCTGTCTGGAGCTCTATGTGTTCTTTTGATACCAATCATTACTCTTTTTTTTTTTTTTAATTAGTCTGAATTAACCCTCTGTCCCTTAGTTTTTCAACCTTTAAAGTAGAGCTAATAAATATCTCCCACTCACAAAACTGCTATTCATAATTGAGTATTTCTACCTTTGCTTGCAAAGAGAAGAGCCCTTTACAAGTGCCCAGCAGTTATTGGAGTTGCTTTTACAGATGTATGATGATAGACAACAGTATACAAAAATCCAGTTGCAAATCCTAAAAGCAACTATTTAGCAATAACATACTTCTTTAGTAAGCTTTATGGATTAAGGAACCAAAAGGGATTTGGATTTGGAATGGATCAAGCCCCTCCAAGGTTCCTATTGGCCATGTATTTCCAATATAATCCCACTATCATTATTGCATTTTCATGTTGAGCCTGAAAAACAACATTTGTGTTCCTGTATATTCAAGGATTCCTGGACTGCAAAGTAGTTGATTACAATTCCAATGTTAATTGGGGAACTGGAGGATGAGGGTAGTGTTGTGGTTTTTTGTTTTTGTTTGTTTTGCCTTTATTTTTTTTTTTTTTTTTTTTTTTTTTTGGTGGAATTTTTGGCTGGGGAGAAGAGGTGCAAAGGATGTTTTTGAACAAATAGATACCAATGTAATGCTGCTACGTAAACTCTTCGCACTCTCCTCTGCAGGGGCTTCCCTTTACAGCCCCCAGCGTGCTAATTTCCAGAGGCTACACCTCTGATGAGCTCAAAGCTGGCAGCATTTCAAGCAGGCAGCAACCCTGTTTTAAACTAAGATGTGGTGACTGGTAGAAAAGGAGAGCCTGCAGGCCTCCTGAGCCAGGAAGCCACTTTTACCCATATGACATCTTCCCCATACCCTGATTTCTTCAGATTCACTCAATACTAGTTTCTACCAGGAACGTGCCTTCAGGAAGCCAAACAATTAATAACGGCTGCAAAAAAATGTGAAGTTAATTGAGACTTATTTTCTTATTCAGTAAAAAATGTAGTTGTGCATGATGGATCTGCAGTAGTGTCCTTGTATCTTCCTTGTGGCACTGCAAAATCTGTGGGTCGGAGAAGGTGATTTTCATATGTATTTGGCAAGTCTCTGGTCTAAATTAATAATTCTGTCGGGGATAGAAGAGATTTTAGAAGAGATTTTTACCGTAATTTTCTTTCTTTTTTTTTTTTTTTCTTTTTTGTTATTTTTTGCTACGTCTCTTAAACATGCCTTGTAGAAAACTAAAGTTGATTTAAAGATTTCAGGATACAGAAAGTTGACTCACGGGTAAACTCTACTATAACTTCAGACTTAGTTTTTCTAGTCTGATATTTTGCGGCATCTTCAGCTGCTAAACTAAACTTCCCTCTGTTATCAGATTTTTTTTTTTTTCTTTTGATGGGTAATAACAGACTTTTCCAAGTCTTCATTTCGAGAAGCCACATAAAAGCCCAAAATCAATTCCTACAGAAGAATGTTTCAGGGCTTCAGGCCATCTTTGTAACTCCTCTAGATCTATCTCCTTTTTGTAGAATTCACTTTGGAAAAACAGAGCTGTAGGAAAAAGCACCGTTTTGAAGTAACACCCTCAGCTGTGCCACATCGATGGGTCACACTCGCTGCTTTTTCCTCATTAAGCCTTTGCTTTGCAAGACATAATCTTCCTGGTCCAAGGAAGTAGGGAGGGAATTTGCCATGCTGGAAGTACGACCTTGGTGGGCTGTGTGGCCACTCCTGTGTTCTGGATATGCAGTCTTGCTTTCTTTCTGGTAGAGCTGTGAGATGGCACCTGTGGGGGGACAAAATGTAGGACCTTCAGGATGAAAGGAGCATTCGAAGGAGCAGAGCCTGGAGACAGGGTGTTCAAGCATAGCAGGGACATAAAGAAGAATGAAACATCATTTTGGACAAGCAGAAAGGGGAAGGAAGACAAAAATGTTGGGTTGTTGGCAGGCACTAAATCAAGGGCAAGGGGATGGGCTTGGAGTCAAGGGCAATGCCTTCCATTATATCAATACAATTAATGGCAGCCTTGGGTTCGGTTATTTGCATTAACAGCAAAGTTAATGCCGGCAGAGATCAATGCCCAGATTAGTGATGTCCAAATCAACATGCTTTTAAGCAAATTATTTCCACTGTCTGGGTCCCTCCCCTAGTTAGTCGCATGAATCTTTGGTGGTGTCTGTAGCTCCATCAGAGGATGCCTTTTAAGGGCTGCTGTCTCTTAAATACAGTCATCCTAACATTAGCAACACTTGCACAGTAAGCAGGAATATCAGGTCAATAGATCCACTCACTGTTTGTGCCTTGTACATCAGCAATGATGGGCAGAAGCAAAATCTTCCTTTTATACTAGTGCTATAAAGACTGCTATTATTATTTAGGCTATTTTAATTTCTTCTGCTTTGCTTTCCTCTGTCACGTGATTTATTTCTTCTGTTCTGAAGAACGAAGGCATTTCTCCCATGTTTTCTTCCAGCAAAATGACACTGCTATCGGGGAGAATCAAAGCCAAATAAACAAATCACAGAAAGCCCCGTGAGCCACCTATATCACATTGCAATGGTTAAGCAGCCAGGCGCTCGTGGTCACTGGTAGCTCAGTGATATGATGAGACAACATGAATGTACTGCCCGCTAAGAGGAGGCCTCGCAGCACACGGCCTTCAGAAGCAACTTTGAAAAGATGCCGCTGTCAGGAAGCTGGTGAGAATAAAACTAAATCTGGATGTCTCCAAGTATCCCAAGAACTTCCTAAGGAAAATATCCTTGACAGCAGTCACCCCATGTACTCCACATCCAGCTCACAGTGAGAAGCATTACTTACACTACATATCTAGCTGAGCATTGATTCCCATTCAGCTATTATTGTATATTCTTCTCTGATTTCCAGCCTCTTATAGATCTTAACAATCTCCTCATTTGCCTGTTCCCTATAACCATTTGTGCTTGACAGACCCCAAGTGCCTTTTGGCGCCTTGAACATGTGCAATCCGTAATGACAGTGTTTGCTGCAGCTCTACGGACACCACACCCAGGTCACCAGGTCCAGCTGCCGGCAACTCGGCGTTGGGAGGATGTTGGCAAGGGCTGATCAAAGTCATTCTGACAGCACTTTTCTATTGAAAAGACATGTTTGAAAAAAATGCATCTGTTTTTTTTTAAAGAAATCATATGGGAAATTTCTCTGATTCAGGCTTGAATTTCTTTTGAAA
This sequence comes from Nothocercus julius, assembly GCA_013398735.1. NCBI lineage: Eukaryota > Metazoa > Chordata > Aves > Tinamiformes > Tinamidae > Nothocercus > Nothocercus julius. The sequence goes on from VZSV01000045.1 coordinate 4,457,346, forward strand.
ATTAGTGACAAGAGAGAGAGGAAGAGAAAGAAAACACTCTAATTTTGGTAAAACAACTCCCTATTGCTGGTCAGTCATCTCTTTGTAGCAATTCCCTCTCTCTTTTCAGTCATCACAATAAATCTTAACATTTTCTGAATCAAAATTTCAGTTTACCGGCAACCCTAAAGTTAGCACATTGGAGAGGTTTCCTTAAGAAATGTCTGTCATTCTGCTGAAAGACATTAGAACAAATTAGGCCAAAGTAAAGATCAGTGGCAAGATTGTTTTGCTGTGAAAAATAGAGCGAAGATTAGGTCAGACAGCAGAGATACCAAACAGACTTCCAGAGACCTGGGTCTGTCATTTGAATGCAGCCACAGTGATATCAGTGCCAATCCTGGGGGCTGGATAAGCAGTGAACTTACTTGGTGCTAAGACATTGAGAGTTTTAGGTAGTGGCAGATAAGCACCTCACAAAGAAATTGCTAATATAATTTAATATTGTTGCTTTGGTACATGGAGGAACTGTATGACCTACTTGGTTTTTAATTTTTGCAGATCCCGTCATGTCCCTTATACCTCAGCAAGCTCTTCCCCACCATGTTATTTACTGAAAGCAAGACACAGGGTCAGCCAAGCAGCGTGTTTGCTACAAGTTTATTTTTCCTGATGGGCCCCCAAGACTTGCTGGAGACTATTAAGAAAAGCCAGTGGAAGGTGAAGAGAGAACGTCTTTGGGCTCTGGTTAAATTCAGAGCACCTGCCGTCTTCCTGGGTGCCAGAATTGTATGGCCTCATTGGAAGCCAGGATGTAATAGCCTTGTGTCTGATAAATAGCAGCACTAAACGTGCTACAGCAAAGGTTTTCTGTACTATAATAATTGTAGGTACTGACTGGGTGCAATATATCTTTGCCAGCGTGTAGTGATAGAATAAATAGCTGTTTTTAGCTCTAGGATTAGGACAAGCTAATGCAGTGATTGAGGGAGAGTATCCAGCTAAGTGTAGTCTGTCTCTGAGGAGCCTTCCCTGCCGACGGTCCTACCTCTGCGGGAAGAATGAGCGAGGAGCCACGACTGCGACAGCACCCGGAGCTCCTCCGGAGCCCCCGTGGGGTGGGCTCCAGCACCAGGGAATTGTCAGGGCTCTACCCGCTCTCCTGACAGCTCCTAGCAAAAGGCGAGGAAGCGGAGAGGAGCCTGAGACCGAAGCGTTCCAGGGAGCTGTTGAAGGGGAAACAAATCAAGGTCGTGAGTTCACAGTATTTGCAATCTGGTCAGTCTTTGTTGGCCAAGAGAAAATTAATGCGAGTCCAGCCCAGCTCCTGGCAGGATTTCCATCCCGCAGATGAATGCCAGGATGGTTGGTCACCATGTTGACAGTCCTGCAGGGGTGAGGATTGAGAGGGGTCTGGAATCTAAGCTAATGTCAACCGCTTTTTTCCCGCCCACGCTCAGACACTTTATCTTGTTCAGGTGGATGTGGGAGATTTCACACAGTGACTTTCTCCCCCACTGTTTTTGTCTGGAAAGAAAATTGAATATGAACCCAGAGAAAAGTTCACCTTGGTACCACTGCTATATTTCAAGGGAGAACCGTCAGGGAAAGGACTTTAAAAGAGGTGTCAGGAAACCGACTCTCTTTTGGACACTTTGCTTGGTATATAACAGGTGAAAGCTTTTCTCCCTGGGCCCCATAGTCTTAGTCAGTTTCTTATTTCTCAATAACTCAATCTCTTATGAATGTCTTAACTATACCAATAGTAACTCTAGAAGGGGACCTATGGAGCATGGGCAAGTGTGTGATGAAAGAGTCCTTGATCTGCCATGACTGTCACTGCGACTAGACAGGGGGGTGTAGAGGACAAGGAAGATAATTTTTTTTGCTTCAAGCCACTCTGCAAATGAGAAGCCAACCTAGGATAAGAATTCCTTCCCATCACCCTGAATGCAATCTTGCATTTGCTCTGACCATCTTCGTAGACTCCAGTTCATTTTTCCTTCTGTCTCTCTCTTTTCCCTGGCTTTGTCAGCAGTTGTTCCCACTTAAGACACACTTTCCCTGATTTATCCCTTCCCTAACAGGAAGGTGAAGGCCTGGCTGCAGCTAACAGCATTGAATTAACTCGCCTGCAGTCCAAGCCCTGGGGCTCATTTGCCAGATCTTCTCTGAGCACAAAGGGGTGGTGCATGAGAGCTGCTGCCATCCCTGTCGCGTGGTCCCCGTCCACCCGCGCTCTGGACACACCTGGCACGGAGCTAGGACGTGGCTTTAGGATATGGCTGGACAATCCGGAGAATATTTGGGTGCAAGTGCAGGGATGAAAGAGTCTTTAGTCAAATAGGAGTTAGGGTATTTAGATTTTAAATTTACTTGTCTGCCCTAGTGAATGCCATACTCCTCTGTGGCTTTCCAAGGTGGAGTGAAAACATCATGCAGGACTGGTGGACGTAGAGGAAAGAAAGTGTCTGAATAGCCACTCTGATAATCTCTGGGCACGTGTGTTTCCCATGCATATAAACGCTGTGTTCCAGAGAATGCAGTGAAACCATGACTTTGTAGGAATTTTAGTCGTTTTTAGTGAATTGTAAGTGTGTTTCTCATCCAGCAAGGGAACAGAGATAATCAAAATAATCTCTCTGAGCAGAGGTGAGATTTTGGAACTTTTATTAAAAAAAAAAAAAATCTAAAAAGCAACCAAGTTCTTCCAACAGAAAGCATATGGATAATCCTAGGAACATTTTCATTTCCATGTCAGACCTGGATGCTGTTGCTTTACACAAGAAGTCAGACCTTTTAAGGATTTGATCAAAAGAGCGCGAGACTCGCAAGAATTCTCGAGTTATTTAAAATGTTCCTGTTGATTGTAGGATATGAATTCCGGCATTATGTGCTGTCTATGAGCTGACAGAACTCAAATGAGATATGGTTGTCATGTTCATGCTGTGCACATCAGTCTAAGTAAATTCAGTGGTATTCTAGCATGGCTTTTTATGTAAGAACATATGTACTTCCTGTTGAGTCAGATTAAACATTCACTTAGACTAGTATCCTGTCTCCAACTGTGGCAAGTGGCACATACTCAGGGAAAAGGTATCAAAAATAAGGAAAACAGAGCCTGTCAGCGAAGGCCCTGATTCCTGAAGCAACCGTGTTTAGACCAGCACCACTGCACCTGGAATGGAGTCTCATCGTCACGCATGAAAACTGGGCAAGTTTTGGCCAGGCTTGACCCACAGCCAGTAAGTGTCATCAAGAAGACAGCAAACGTCTTGCCCTGAAATACGTATCTTTTTCAGCAAAAAGCATTCCATGTTTTCATATTTGAAGACTGTTTTCATATTTTTCCTCAGTCTTTTTTTCTGCACGCTTACAAACAAAACTGTTGTGTCCTTTCTGCAAGACGCAGAGTTGTCCTTTCCTCATTTCCTCAGCTTCTAATCCTCCCATCATTCTCTTCTCAATTCTCTGATCGATCTACATATTTACTGAGATACACTGACCAAAACTGAGTCCAGCTGAGGCTTTTGCAAGAGACAGCGAAACACGTTCTCCACCTTTTATGCCCCGTGGTCAAGTTCTAGCCACTCGAGCTAAGAAGCCTAGTGAGCAGCGTTGTTGCACGTCCTTGCACTCAAAGGCTCGTCAGTAACACTATCCCTAGTGTTAAATAGATATAAATACAAATGTAAATATAAATATAAAGGGATAGAGCTTTTCTTGCTGCCCCTAGCAGTGCGTCGCTCTGGGCAAGTGCCGAGATTTATGGTTCCAGCCATCCCCTCATACATCTGAAGGGTTTTGGTAGGAGTTTCCTCATCACATCTCCCTGAGAGCAGTCCTGCAGGACAGACGTGTGTAGGAGAGCAGCAATTTTAAAAACAGTCGGAATAGCAGGAAAACAGCCGGAGCCTGCCGCATACCAGCCATATGTTGAAAGCATCCCTAGCCCATGATGAGATCCATGAATCCCTGGGTTTCGTTTACTCCTGTGCCCCGTGTTCATATTCATGAGTTCGGTGGCTTTCAGCACAGGGCTGATTCTCCCTGCTCTGTTCTCCATTCCAAGGCTGGCTAACTGCAGGTGTTCTGAATTCACAGATTCCTATTTATTCATGAGCTTGAAAGAAAATGTTGGAAAACAAAGGCTGTTTCTGGCTCTGGGTGGTCTCTCTGGGTACTTAGGATTTTTTTTGTTTTGTTTCTATTTTTTCGGATCCTCCCTCCCCATCCCCACCTCTGCCCCACTACTTCTTATTTTTTATTTCCCTGTTGATAGCAAAATCTCTGAACAGAGACAAAAAATATACTGGAAATCAGCAACTGGGCACTTTCCCTTTGAATTTCACATGCTGATGCAGTTCTGTGTTAGCCAAAAATAGCAACAAAAACAACAACAAAAAGAAGAAAAAAATGTTTAATGCAAATCACTTGCCACTGATTCTTTTCCAAAGCAGTAGCATTTACTCTATAGTGTAGTGCAGCTGGCTGCTGGTCCCCTGTGGAGATCTCTGACTAAGGTACCATTTAGAAACAATTTGGCTGATCCATCATATATATTTTTGGCAGATCTTTTCCCTCGTTTCTTCTTTACTGAGAAATTATGACAGATGAGTATCAGATACAGAGATCTGCTGCTGGGAATCGTCTCCTAGAGGATTATTTGAAGCCTAGACCACCTGTGGATGTCCTATTCATCCTTTGGCTGCCTGTCCCAAGATTAGCCAACCTGTGGCAGCCCTGTCTGTAAACTGAGCTCCTCCTCAAGGTTTCTGCATGCCAGGTAAAATCCTGGCCCTGCTGAAATCAGTGGCAAAAGCTCTTGTAAGACTTTGTGCCCAATGTCAAGCCCTGTCCATCCTCAGGATAATTCTAAAATTGTCCAGATCCTTGTTACATGGTTTGTTCATCCGTTCATTTGATCTCCGCAGGCAATTGCTTCACGTTGAACTTGAGACGCTGTATTTCTAAGCATGCCCAGTGTTTGCTTTCCTGGTAGCTGCTGCATAGGAAGGGCACTTCAGAGGGCAACTCAGTCTACTGACAGTCTGAATCATTCTCAAGAGATGCCTCTATTTTTTCAGCTGACTGGAGGGGCAAACTGAGGCAACTAACTTAGGTGCCTTGCCTAGTGAAAACTGGGGTGAAATTCCCATCCTCGGGGAACACAAGCCTGTGTCCAGTGCACATTCCCTGCCTCTCTCCCTCCCTTTCCTCTCCAGCTCCCCGTTACTGCATGGTCTCTTCCTATGCTTTCATTAGCCCATTTGGCCACCACAGTCATGCACTGAAGAAGCTCCTTGTGATCTTATGACAAAGAAACTCCAAATGTCACAGAACCACCAAATGATGAGGCTGAGGTCAGACCTTAGTATGAGTTATGTGAAGCTATAGCAGGCACTTTAATCAGTTTTTACCAGATAAACAGGCTCAGTTTAGCAGGAAGGTGGAATAACTGAAGGAACTGCAGGAATTAGGAATGATACTAACATGTGTTAGGAATAAGAAATGATACTCCTCTGTGTCTGCAGAGTGACTCTTGTTCTAGTTTCACTTGGAGGTTCGCAGCCCCATGGATGGGTCTCAGCCCATTTCCAGCAGCAGATTTTTGTTCAGCACTTGGCCATGCTTATGAAGTTTTGATGCCACTTGAGTACATCACTCATGCATTAGGAATGGTTACTTTGCCTTAAACCCAAGGAATTTAGAACAGTTTTACAAGGGAAGAAGGATTTGTAGTTAGGGCTGAGGTTCAGAAGATCCAACTCCAATTGATTTTCTGATTTTTCCATAGACAAAGTAGCTGTTTTGATCGTAAGGAAATCACAATCTCCCCGTACCCAAGTTCCTGTAACATGATGGTGACCACTTTTTCTCCTTTCCTATCTATCTTCTTTGCTTAAACTGGAAAGTCTCTAGGCAGTTTAAGCTTCCTGGTAGCACTGAAATACAAATCATAAATTATAATCAGTCCATCTACATCCTCCAATATTACATTTAAACAAAAGCATCTGTGCTTTTACAGCTACCATTCAGCCACTGTGTATTTTAACCTCTTCGGGCTGAAATGTGCAGTCTCACTGGGCATGCAGCACTCACAGCCTCTGCTGCCTGCGAGTTGGGCACTGAGGCTGAGCTCAACATCTAGGGCCTCTCTAGACGGTGCAGAGAGAGGAGCATCACAAGACTATGAAGTTTGCCTGCTGTATCCTAGAGCTATGGCTAAGAACAGAAGGAATCCCTTTTTGGAGATGTGTGTTTCCCCTTATTTGACCATGGAAGGAGCTGGAATTAGAACTGGATGCTATATTGTTGAAGGTGGGGTTGGCTGAGGTGAAATGAGTCATGTACTTCAATTACTTCCCTTTTTACTGTGTACCCACCCAGTGCCTGGAACACGTATGATTCTGTTTTTTTAAAAAAAAACTCTGATTCAGTAGGATACATTTTTGTTACTGATCCTGTTCCCTTTCCTATACAAGCAAAAGACATTCTTGTTGAAAGTACCATTTTTTAAATAAGGCTTTCTGAACAGGTGTGGTTGTAAGAAAGCCTAAGATACAAAATGAATCAGTAAAGACGCTACAAAAGGAAGGAACTGCTGAGATTGTTCAATCATGAGACCTCTCTTCTCATTTTGAGACTACCATACATTTCAGGAGTGGCCATGGCCCAGAACTGCTTTGTGTTATCCTTGCTAGTCAATGAAAAAGGCTGACAAGTACATTCCCCTGTGAGGCTATTTTTGTTGATGTTTGTTTTAAACTTTAAGATTACATGGAACTTTCTGAAGGTTGAAAAATGAACGCTACCATCCCCAAAGTCAATCTGGGGTATCTTTTATTTTTACTTAATTTCACTCATTATATAGTGATTTTTGGAGGGGTAGCCCTTAAAACATAGTAACGCAATTTAGAAAACAATCAAATTATGCAGAGACTATCTAGAAAATATATTTAAATAAAAGTTAATTACCAAGCAGCTTGAATAGTCTTCCATGACAGGGATATAAGATAGGTAGATAGACAGATAAACAGACAGACAGATTGTGATTGTTATTCAAAATAATTATATTTAAAGAGTGGCTGCATATATATACAACACATAATTCTATGTATATTTCTTTCAATGAACTCTCAAAGAAGCACTGGAAACATATAGTCCAAGGCCCAGTGAAATCAAAGATGAGTCACCCAACTTGAAATCTGCCTGCTTTGGTGGGCGTGAATCCAGACTTAGCAATTCAATGTTTTTTTCCCCATTCTGTTGTCTTTCTTCTCCTCTCTAATGTGTTCTTTCTCTCACAGATTCTAATTCAAAACGGCACACTCTTGCAAGATTTAGTGGTGCTTTTTTTCTTCTTCTGTTAACTTATTGGCCGGCTATAAACATATGATAAATTTCAGACATAAAATGTGCCAAAGTCTACAAACCCAGTGGTCATCACATGGGACAAATAAAAAACAGAGCTGCTATTTAGCTGCCCTTGGAAATAATTAGTAACTGCAGCTCATGGCCCCCTAGCAGTCTGGATGCTCAGGCATGATCAGAACCTGGTTACGTTTCAGGGTGTCTGCTTATGCCTCAAGTATTTTGTATGTGTTTTTTGCAAGCTTCCTTTTGCTTCATACTGTAGACAGAAGTGGTTCATGTGTTACCAGTTTCCTCCCAAGGATCCCAACAGCAAAATTCATATGAGTTACCTGTAATGTGCAGACCACAGTGCTGCCCTCCTGCAGAGAAACTGTGCGTCTTTACTCGCTCAGAGTTGATCGTACCTTGTCTTGGGGGAGGTTGACCTTTGGAGTTTTCTTCCAGCCCTATTTTTTCTGATTATCTTCAGGGAAAAGGAATCTATCTAAAGCAATTTAGGGAGGGGCTCCTGAGATTGAGGTATAGCTTCTGCAAAGGGCAAAGCAAAGCAGAACTCATTCTGCTAAAGTTATTCAATGCTATTCCCTGCCAACATTTACTTAATTATCTTTCTATTCTATAATGGCAATTGAGTTACAGCTTTTTCCTGGAACTTCTATATCCTTCCCTAGTGGATGTGTTTGTGTGTGTGTGTTTTAAGGAAGAATAAATCGCGTCCAATCAGTTCTGCTTTGCTCTAGGCAGAATTTATGATGACCTTGTTGGAGAAAGAAGCCATGAGGCAGGACAGGACAGTACTGCTGCTATATTTCAGCTATTAAATATGCATCATAAACTGAAGGCTCTTCTCCCTGTGCTTTTCAGAAGTCTGTCCCAGGGATATTGTTGCCACTTGTCAGGATCATGCACTGCCTAAATGTTTTGTTCCGCCACTCTCCCTCCGCTTTTCCAGATTACCTTAGTGCTTGTGGGCTGCTTTCAGCAGCACCTCCAGAGCATTGGTTTGATGTTTCGGCCCCGTTCTCTCAGTGCGGAGATACTTGGATGGCCGTCTCTCAAGGAAGGCGGATCCAGGGCACTCCGTGTGCTTGGTGAACTAGAGACATAATTTACTCCACTATCTACTTGCTCTTGTGTAACTTTGGGAACGGTAGCTCGGTGCGAATATTCTCAACCAATTTTAGCTCTATAAAAGAGAAGGCAAATGGTCCAAGCTCCTCGTCCCAGCTCTCACCATAGTCCGTGGGGAGACGCAGGCACCTCTCGAAGGCAGTGGGTGCCACTTCTCACAGCACAGCGTGATTCATCTGCCTAGGGTGCTGATGATACAGCAAGTATAGATGCCTAGAAAAAGAGCTGGTGTCGAACTTTTGGATAGTAAAATTTAAGTAAGATTAATTTATTTCTCTGCTTCAGTTGCACACTTGGAAACTGAGAATAAGCTGATTTCTCCAGAGGTGTTTCAAGGTTAGTTATACTCAAAATTGTTGCTCAGACACGATTTAAATGGGGCCCTAGTAGATATGCAGGGATCATATCTTTTTATCCTCCAAGAGCTTTATCCCAGACCTTCTGGTTAGTGGTACAAGCTGCCATCAAAGGGAGCGTACTCTGCATTTGCACAGCCGGCACTGCGGAGCTGCAGAAACGCTGCCCCTGCGTCAACGCCAGGCAGGCCAGCAGCCGTCAGCAGCTGAACGCAGCTTAAATGAGCAAAGATGTTAGGCTCTTCGCTTGCAAGACATTTTTGATACTTAGGACCCTTGAACACCTTTAGGTTCAAGTTTGAGGAAGTCCTTTGTTCTCTCTCTGCTGGTTTTTTAATCTAGTTTTCATGTGTTATCATTACATCTGTCTGCAGCAGGGGGAGACCCCAGTGGGAGATCAGGGTCTGCTCTGCTGCCCTTCACCCAGGAGAGAACGCAGCCCTGATAGACCTGGTGCCAGTGAAGAGAGAAAAGGTCATGGAACGTTTTGCCAGTGACCAGTGGTGTGATGAGAGGTAAAAAAATGGTTTAAAGAAACACTTGACAGCCCTCCCTCCAACCCCCTATTAGTGCCTAGTTCCCAGCTCCCATACAAAGAGACAGAGTGCTGCAGAGTGGAGGCCCAAGGTGCCTTTGGACTTATCCTCACACCCAAGGGCTATTTGACTTTAGTTTTATTTAGCATCAAGTTTTATTTCTATGGGGGGAAAAGAGAGAGAGTGCAGGAGAGAGAAGAAAAAAAAGAAAAAAGAAGGAGCTGATGAATTTTCCTCTTCCTATGGAATGAAATGCCAGCACTTGTTGAGTTGCATCTTCATCGCTGCCTTGGGGGTATTTGATTTCATGAATCTGATTAAATTATTCTGCTCTCAGTATTTCTTTAATATTGCTTTATAAAATATACTCCTAGTGGCTTCAGTGGTGAGAGCACTTGCTGTACTTTCTTTAAAGCTTGCGCGGTCCTCCTGGGGCTGGGGGAAGAGCCCTTATTAGAGAGTTCAGTGATAAAAGCTTCTTCCTCCAGGAGAATTACTTTGAAACAACTGAAACCCACACATACTTTTTTATAATGATAGAGAGGCACCCAATGCCTAATGCCTTTCAGGGTAAGAAATGACCATTGGTGATTTCATTGGCAGAAAATATCTATCTGTGGAAGCCTCAGAATATTGTCATCCGATCAGGAATAATATTTGACGAGAGCTTTTAATAAGCTCATATTCTCTAGCAATGGCAAATACCTGAAACTTGTTCTGTAGTGAAGCCTTGTGATATTCCGGGGGTTTCTGAGGCCCTGACCTGAGGTAGGGTAAAGCACAGTCTAAACACTCAGGGAAAGACTGTCCTTGTGGCAGAGATCGCATGGACCTCATGCAGAGTGGATAAAAACAGAGGGGAGAAACAGAAGCAGAGAGAAGGTTAAGTAAGGCCATGCCAAAGGCAACTGGTAGAGATGAGGAAGAAACATCCTCCTCCACTCCTTGTCCAGTACTGCAGCACTGTCACTCATCAGGGGTCCTGTTTTAATAAGAAATGAGCCATCCCGCTGCTGTGTTGTGCCCCTTGATCTGCTATCAGTGCTGGCCACGGAAGCTTAGGAGACTGGACTTTTCAAAATCACACAAGAGTTTTAGGAGCATAAAGCCTAAACTAAAGAATCCAATGAGTTTTCTTCTGTGCGTTATCCATCGTGCAAGCAATGCATGAGGAAAGGTACCGTGTGTTAGGGCAAGGTACAGAAATCTGCATAGAGGCTGTAGGCGAAAGTCAGACTCTATGACTTCTAATCAGTCTTTTTCCTCCTCATCCCCATCACATGTTCTAAGAAATTCCTGTTCACTGCATCACTCCAATGCGTATAGGATGTGGAGTAAGGAAACTTGGCCTAGCCCTCTGGTTCTTGATGGGGAAATTGTCCATCTAGTTACTGTTCATGAAAGCTCTGTAATGTTCTTAAATGCCTGCAAATAACTTCAGTTGCACTGCTTCTAAGAGCAATACATAATGTATATAAATGCATATAGTAATTGTTAGGAGCAACTCAGCCATCTACTGCCGGTTTGCAAGATAAATGACATTAATCAACAGGAAGCCTACAGAACTTTTGGTGAGTCATTTGTTATGCTAATTGAGCTACTTAAAGTAAACTGTCAATGAGTAGAGATTTTTGACAGTTGAGATGAGACGTGGGGCTAATTAGTCAGCTGCCATAAAAAACCCTGCCCAATTTTAATAATGTAATATTTAAGAGAGAAGATAATGCTAATCATCTGACCAGACCCCTCTCCCAGAGGATATAGTAGCAAAAGACATAACCCATCATGGAAATCAAGTTTCTCTAGAAAGAAAGCAAAACAAATGGATGACTGCACAGAGATGACATCCTTCGCAAGAGTGTTGATGTGTCCCATAGGTTGCAAGAAACTTTTTAATTAATACACAGATGCCTAACTTTTGCTCTAAATTACCTGTGTCCTTTTCTATCAATCCCCCTGTTTTCAGTCAAGGTACTTTGCATTCACACTGGCAGCAATGAGATCATTGGTTCTGACTGTAAGACTCAGTCTTACCCTACAAATCACACGGATTGATGGGATACACACACTCCCAAGTGTCTGGGAGACATGAGCAGCATTTTGGCAAGCCCTGTGGAGCATGATGGTAGAAGATGTAATGGTCCAAAGTTATGACTGAGATCACAGGAAAAGCTTTAGGATGTTCCACCTCTTGTTGCCTGGTTGTTTCCAGGGTGTGCGATTGCGACGATTATTTTATAGTCCTACCACTTTCTCTCTTGAAACGTTGCCAGCTGGGGGAGTGAGCTTGAGCTCCAGAGTGTCCAACAGGGCAGCATGCAAGGCTTTTTGGAATAGAAACCTTTTAGTTGTAGAGCATCCTGTGTGCTTTCTGCTATGTATCTGCAGTTAACATTTTTATATAACAGGCCTTAACCAGCAGAGCCATAGGAAAGTTACCCCTTGCAAGATCCTCCAAGAGTTGCATGCAGAAGTTTTCACATCAGCTGCGTTCACAAACTCTGGGTTCACTTGTGATCCAATGAAAATGTTCACACTCAAAGTGGGGTGAACCCTGAGCTTGGATTAGGTTAGCCAGTTACTACAGTTGTATAGGTTTTGTTCTTAATTATGTTTTTTAATCTGAGGGGTGGGAAAAATACGCATGCATATTTCAAAGTGTGTATTTTTCAGCCAGGACAATACTTTAAAAGACATTATTCCTCTACTCCAGTACTTACCTCCCCTATATAATATAAGTAACTAATCTTGATTCCACTGGAGATATGATGAAACTCCTGTTTTCTTCAGTGACAGCAGGATTGGGACTTAAAGCTGCTAGTGCATTCCACCCTGAGGTGGCTGCAATTCTGTAGGATGTGAGCAATGACTCTAGTGCTATAGAAAGTGTCAGTAGCAATCACCGCTTACCAATTTCCATCCTAAATTCTCCCTTTTATGCTTGCTGAAAACTTCCTCAAGACAATTTCCCTTTTATTGCAAATTTCCATTCTCAGTGTCAGCCAGAAAGATTGTGTAGAATCAAACCTGCCTGATTTCCTTGGTACAAGCCTGGGCAGAAAAATAAAATGAACAAACCAACCACTGCTCTTAAATGCTGCCATCCAAATTTTTTCATAAAATAATAGGGTAACATATGACCTGATTTTTGACTGTTGTGAAATGCATTTGCGTTGCCCTTGGAGCAATGGAAGTTTTACCAAATTTTACCAATAGAGAGTGTGAGACAGACATTCTAAGTTTCCTTCCTTCCTCCCTCCCTCCCTTCCTTCCTTCCTTCCTTCCTTCCTTCTCTCTTTTTCTCTTTATCCCTTGGATGGTCTTGGCAGGAAATG
>VZSV01000045.1:4470137-4555431 GCA_013398735.1 Nothocercus julius
TCTCTCTCTTTCTCTCTTTCTCTCTTTCTCTCTCTCTTTCTTCCATCAGAAACTACTAGACTTAACAAAGCTAATTTGGAAGAAAATTGATTTTTGTAATTTTAGAATTTCAAACTTTTAAAGCTAGGAAAGCTAATGATACCGGAAGTTACTTATCAATACTGTGGGGGAAAATGTTCAAGGGAACCCGTCAAAGCACTTAGAAATGAGTAAGGTTAAAATTAATGTATTACTTAAAATGTCAACACCACTTTTGACAATAGATGACCATATCTCTTTAGATCTCTATTTGGCCTCTACCATCACAATATCTGTATTTTCATGTGCCACAATGTTGAAAAGTTAAAGTATTAATTTCTGCCTGTTGACTGTTACTTTCTTCTTTCTGTCACTCTGCCTTCCCCCTTGCCTCGTTTGCACAAAGTCCTGCACGCACATATTAATCAGCAGGCTGAGAATCAGTCCAAATAAATGCAATCAGCTGCATTTCTGAGAGTGATAGAAACAAGTCACCATTTTTAACATCACCTGGGAAAGCAGGTTGACCTGAAAGTCTGTGATAGGGGTGTCACAGGTAAGGATTTGGATTTTGTCCCAACTCGAAAGTCCAAAGTGTTGAGGCTTTATTTTGCCACTGCTCATGGGAGGAGCTATGGTAACATAGACTTCACTATGAGGGAAAAGCCAATCACAGTAAAAACAGAAGTAAAAATGTTTTAAAAGAGATGGACTGAGGGAGCATGGAGCTGATTTCTTTGGCGCTAGGTAGCTGAAAGCAAAGGGATGCCTGTGTCTGCCAGCTGGTTAGGTCAAGGCCAGTCTTCCTACTGATGGTAGGTGGGATCTTGAGAAACTCCCTTGTATGACTTGCATATTGTCTGGAAGAGATGCAAATAAATGGGAAGGAGGAGGGATTCAGGAGGGCTAACCAAACCTACCAGCACCGGTCCCACCAAATCCCTCTGTCAGCAGAGGAGAAGCTCAACTTTCTTGAAGGCAGTTCAGCAGGAGTAGGCATGGAGAACAGCACTACTGCCTGGGCCCCGAGACTGCTCCGTCCCACAGGTCTGAACTACGTAAAAGCCTTCACAACTCTCTTCTTTCTCTTGCTTTTACTGTGTCATGGTCCTTAGCGTCTTGCCCTGTCTGGAGCAACATTTGAGCTGGAGTGGGTGCTGTCCTTTAAATTAAAGGGTTAATGAGAGCTGGGAGAGGGCATGACAAGTCTTTAGACTGAACAAGCTGAACCATCTGTGAGGCAAAGGGAAAAAAAAAAAGTGACAGTTTCAGAAGCACTGAGGCCTCTGCCTTAGGTTGTGAGCAGCTGGCGAGTCTGTTTCCCCTCTGAGCCCAATCTAGAGAGATGAGAAACCTCCGTACTAGGGGGCCCAGCTCTCTGTCTCGGGCTGACACACGCACACGAGCTCAGATTCAGTTGCGGCTCTAGCCAAGATGTCAAGAGTGCCCTAAGCTGGGGCTGGTTTGGAGCCCAGGCTTGGCCTTCAGTTGCTTCAGACAGGCTCTTGTGCAGAACCCGTCAAGGGATGAGCTGATCTCTGGAGGGCCTTTCAGCTCGGATCTTACGTGACTATTCAGAAGATTTATGTCAGCCGGTGGTCAGGGACTCTTGTTATGCTCCCCTTTTAATCAACAGAAGATGCAAATCTTTCAAGGCCCCCTCTGGCCATTCGTCTCTGATTTTAGAAATGTGTATTTTCAGCTTTTGACATCTCCACTGCGCTTTTCCAAATGATAGCTTTTGGAAGAACAATGATAAAAATATATCTTTTTGAGCTCCCATTAAAGATATGCCTCCTTTATTCTGCAGCAACTTCACACAGTATTGACTTTTGAGCAGTTCGAGTCTCTCTGAAAGAGAGACTGATTTTCATGCTTTTTCTTTTCTATTTACAGAAAAAAAATACTTTTGATGCAGAATCTTGATTCAGAAATCTACTAATTTCTATTAGAAAAGACATTGGGCTGATCCATGTTCAGAACTGCAGGCCATAAGCGTGATGTTGAATTTTGGGTTTCTTTTCCATTATTGCTGTGGAATTTTGGAAGAGACTTCCTGAATACAGGTAGTAGGAGAGGCCCAGGACAAAAGAGAGATGTTCATGTGTAGCAGACCTGAGGGTTTCTTCACGTTTACAAACTACAAGGGTTTGAACTTCAGAAAACAAAAGGAGGTTGATATTTGCGTGTGCTGGAAGTATCTCACCTAAGAACATTCTTCCAGAAAACTCCGACAACTTCTTTAATTGTACTCCGGCCTTGTGATGCATCCTGGAAAAGGGAGCCTGTGCCTTAAATTTGGGGTTAAATTGAAATTCAGACTCCCATTTCACCACTATCCCTAATCTCTGTAATGACCAAAACTTTCCCAAATCTTGCTGCAAAGAAGAGGGGCTTGGAGGAAAGATCCAAGTCTACAGCCCTGACCTATTTCTAATCCTGTTCTGATTGCTAGTTCCTGGGCTTCCTTCCAAATGTACTGTTTACTTTAGGGCTGATTTTTCTCCATACAGATTAAAATTCCAGTGAGTTTCTTTCATTCCTTTAGACTGTAACCCCAAATGGGCCATGGTATTTTATTCAGAATACAGTAGCTGGGTAATGATGCTTTCAATAACCCACTAAAAGTGGGTAGTTTGTATATGAGGAGCTCATGCATGCGCAGAAACACACAGGATTTCATGCATACGAATCTGCACATTCCCTTATATACCCCCATACAGATAAATGTGCTCCGTGAACACATTCATGGCCACTTCTATGCTATGCACATATGGACTAAACAATTACACCCACCTATGAGCCTGTCATAAGGCTACAGAAATGCCAGCTGCCTTTGAAGTTTCCTGAAGAGCAGGAAAACGAGTCAACAGTGCTGGCCAACATCACATCATTAATCATCTATTAGCCGAGGTTGTGTGCTCCTGTCACCTGTCACTTTGTAATGCATGCAAATCACTCCAAGAGTAGCATTTTCAGCCTGACATTTCCAGGGCCAGAGCTGGGATCAACCTGCTCTTTGTATTCAAGATGAAAAGGAAGTAAAGAAACAAGCAGCAGGATTGTTGGGAGGAGACGGGGAAAAATAAAGAAATAACCAAATTAACCAAATGCTGGTTAGGAGAGGTTGATTTTTGGTTTTTGTTTGTTTGCTTGTTTGTTTTTTCCTGTGTTGAAGAATGTTATAAGGAATTATTCAGTAGGAGAATCATATCTCTGCTCAATAGATCTGAAAGAGAGAAAACCCTAGAGATGACACCATTTTTTCTGCTAAACTCTGTAAAAAGGGAGAGTATTTCTGTAGATGTTTGGATTTGGAAATCAGAATTTTTGGCTCGTTTTAGAAACCTGCATCTGAACTAGTAACTGTAAGTTTCGTTTATGGTCATGGATAGAAATAAGAGGGTTTTTGTTTTGTTTTGTTTTGTTTTGTTTTGTAATGATAAAATGCCTCTGATATCTGTTTTAAATATCTAATTTATGAGAAGATGAAATGTTTAAGTGCATGGAAGTATCTAATTCTTTCCTTTGATTAACAAGGAAGTCTAGAGTGACTAGCTCAGATGCACCCAGCTACTGTAGATATCTATGTTTAGTCAGTTGAATCTCACCCCTATTAATTTTTAACTCAGTTTGAATTCTGATGATTCAGAAGAGACAGCAAGTGTGAAACCAAACTAATTTCCTGTATTATTTTTTGTCATGGCTTGCTATTGAAAGGGTATGCTAATATAAATCCCTTACAGCCTAGATCTGGCTAGTCTAAAAAAGCAACATTAAGTCTTCAATATCTTTATTAAGCAGCAACCTTTTCAGTAAGTGAGTGTGGCTGCCCAGCTTCTCCCTTCTGCTTACAAGCCTCTCCTGCTGTAGCGGAGGCTCAGTTTCGAATCTCTTTGGGTAGGATATATCTGACCAAATCTCTGTCCTGTGGAAATCTCCATTTGAGCCAGTTCTTCATAGCCTATGAAGAGAAGAAGATAAATTTAAATCTGTGTTTGGAATACATCGGTTGGAGATGGCCAGCAGTTCAGGTGATGTCCACAATTAAGTCTCTTCAAAATTAACAGTTTCCCATTGTTCACAATTGTTTTTGATGAGATGTTCATGTTAGATCACTATTTTTCCCTCCTTTGTTGTCATCATTCCTCTCCTTTTCTCTGTTTCTCCTCCTTTTGAGGAAAACGTGCCTGACCTTGCTCATGTCCATCCTTAGCCGGTGAAACATCAGTCCGGTGTCAGCTCGAGACAAGCTCTGGCTCCGGAGCCGGCCTGGGCTGCTGCCCCGGCAGCGCTCTGTGCCAGCCCACGACCCCAGGGGCACAGGCAGAAATGACTCCTGCTCATGCTGGAGGGGAGGGAAAGCAGAACAGGCCATCAGTGTATTACCAGGCTTCAGGTCCCCGTCTCTCCCAGAAAGGCAAGCCCAAAAATACTCTTCCTCATTCAGAGACTGAATTTCTCTTCTTTCCTCTGCTGAGATAAGTCAGCTTTATTCATTAATTCCTTTGCTATTACAGGAAGTGAAATGAGCCGTATTTCTGCAGGGAGCAGCAGGGAGAGATCCCCTCCTCGGATTCTAGATTTGGGCAAAGGAGGGGCGCTATCCCCAGGCAGTCCATGGGATATGTATTTGCAGGAGATTTTGAGGCTTGGATAGATAAACTCCACATCAGAAAGGCAATTAATCACGGAATCATAGACGAGCACATCTGGAAGGGACCTCAAGAGGTCATCTGGTCCATCCCCCAGCTCTGAGGCAGGATAAATGTACACAGACCATCCCTGACAGATGTGTGTCTGCTTAACTCTGCTTCCACTCTGGGTGCTCCCACACCGTTATCTGTCTAGATGTGATCAAGAAGCCGATTTGCGATCATGAGGGAGAAAATGTCACTTTTAAGCCTGAAGATTTTCCCTTTAGTGACTCTTTGGGCCTGAATCCAGTTTTTGGCAAGTGGAAAATTCAGTTCCTTGTTACAAAGTTGTATAAAGGAGGTGTGAGCAATTTGTTCATTTTGTAGCTCAAGTTCTGTTCTGAGGTGTAAAACATTTTTAATTCAGTAGTAAGGCTCAAAATGAAATCCTAGGTGGAGTGCATATGTGTGGGGAGAAAGAAGAGCAAAAGAGAGAGATGAAAAATTAGGAAAAAGAAGAAAGGAATGAAAACAAAAAAAAAAAAGAGAAAGAAGGGACAGAGAGGACATAAAATGTGTGAGACAAAGGGCAAGAGATGGAGAGAGGCAGGGTACTGACTTGAAAGGAGGAATGAAGGAACAGGAGGAAGAGGAGGAAAATACCAGGTGAAGGTGTGTGAAGAGCTGCTGATTCTTGAGCTGGCTCTTTGTTCCAGAGAGCTCAGAAAAGACTTTTGTTGTTGTTGTCCTTAAGTGACTTCTCCCACTGGCTAACATCTCATTTTATGGCAGGTAAATAAGCCTGCCTAATTGGTCCCTTGTTCAAGAACGAGAATATCGAGCTGAGGCTGCCCCTTCTGAAGTGGGATCTTGTCCAATTTATGGTCCTAGCAGATGTGATCTCTTCAGGGTTCCACTGTAATGATAAATTGAAACATTTGAATGCTGCGTTCCCAAGTCTGGGCATTCAGCTCTGCAAGTGGGGGGAGAGGATCTGATTGAGTTTCCCTCTGAAATGACAAATTGTGATTTCCAGAAACATGACGTAGTCCCATTTGCAAACCTAACAGGTGTGGAGACCTAGCGTGGGGTGGGTGAAGGAGGATCTACCAAGGTCACTTGAGTCTGAAGGACTTAGGTCTGGGAGTCAAGATCTCCTTCAAGAATGAAAGTCGGGAAGAGCACCTTGAATCAGAAGCACTTTTAAATTAAGGTGACACTTACAAACACTTTATTAATAATTAATAAGTGATTAATGGAAATTACTTTTTAGCTGATAAATTGCTTGAAGACACATTAGAGAATGTTTCAGAAAGACATGGATAAATATTTTTATGCATTCCAGTTTATAAATGCTTAGTAATGGGCTCTCAACTTTCAGGTGCCTCGGCATCATTTATCCCCATCATCCCAGTGGCATGTTATAGAGACATCTTATAATCATTTATTTTCAGAATTTGTTTCTATTAATCATGTATTAATTATTATTAAGAAAACATTTGTGCACACTACTCTTCATCTGAATTCTTGCTTGACTAGTTCTCCTAGGAGAGTGGAGAGACCTGTGGGGAGCACATAACTTAGGAAGTTACTCCAGAGCCAGCCAGGTGGCATTTCGGCTGCTGTAAATTGGCAATTCTTTCAACTACCTCAATTTGATGTAGCTGAGGATCAAGTCTAGCCTGTCTGGCCTGTCAGGCAAGGAGAGGATGTGAAGGACTTGGTCATGTTACCAGTGCTCCTTTTCCTGTAGTATCTGGACACAGCAGGATGGGGCTTCGTTGCTGAAGTCGGTCCCCGCCACACTCCTGCTACGCAGATGTCTGCGTTTTCTCTTAGCTGGTAGGTGGCAAACCAAGGCACAGATGTGTAGAAATCCAGGGCCTGAAGTTATTTAGGCACCTATAAAAATGAGTGAGCTGCCAGCTGAAGACTGCTAAATGACTTGCCCGTAGCTTGGTCCCCCGCTGCGTCGTGGCCCACCGGGTGTTCCTGCTGCACGGTCGGGCTCGATCGCTCCTGACGAGACGGCGAGGGCAGGGAGGGGACAGGCCACATAGATCCATGGCGCTGCACGTTGGCTGGATCTGTTCTTCCATAAAAGTCAGAGCAGCATGAAGGCTACTGCAGTTTATATTAGCCTTAAGGATTGACAAGATTTAGAGAAGCCAAGCGAGTTATGAGAGGGGCTGCCAAAACGGCCCTACATCACAGAACAAGTTTCTGGAGCCAAGCTGGTCTCCTGACTAACCAGCAATAGGGTGGTGATTTTCAGATGAGTTTAAACCTTAAGCCTGAGCTCCGAGTATGTTGCCTTTAAGACCCTGCCAATATCAGCCCCATTAATGGAAGATTAAAGGACTAAAATCCAAAGGCTGTGTACTGGAGACATTATGCTCAATACTTTGGTCTATGGGTCAGCAAAGGGTGGGAGGACCTTTGGTTTGTGCTCCATAAATGAGGGAAACCATGAAGAACTGGTGTCTCAGGTTAGCAGTTATTTCTGATATGAGTCTGCACTTACTCACTACATTTTTTAATGGCAAAAGAGAACAATATTCCAGAACCGATCTGCTTCCTCAGGAAAGTTTTCAAAAGTATGTACTCAATGGAAAGCAAAAAAAAAAAAAAAAAAGCTACACCCCCTGTGCCAACAGGCTGAAAGTTTTGGAGAGGAGAGGAGATGGAAGGCATATATGTGCAGACAACAAGATATGGAATGATCACCAAATCTCTCAATTCCTTAGCACACCAAACTAAAAATAATTTGAAAATTGAGTTGAAGTGTCCTGTCTGTGTCTCTGGGTCATATGCAGGACTCTGTGAGAGCAGAGTCTTGTGCAGGTCACAACAGTCCTGTGACTCCTGAATTGAGTTTGTCCTGCCTGTTCATGGCCAGTTTGTGCTCAGTTTTTATACCTGTCGCAATAAACACTTTAAGCAGGAGCATTTTGCACAGACAGTGATTTTTCTGTGATCACTTGTGGAGTATGCACAGTACAGTGACTTACTGCATTTGTAATTATGAATGCTCCTACTGGAAACACAACTGCAGAAGTTTTGCTCTTCCAGGCACAGAACAGAGACAATTTATCTGCCTAGGCGCTTGTATTCCCTGTGTCAGATGGCGGAGTATCTCTCAATCATTACTTGACTTATTGCCTCAGAAACTTTGGAGAAGCAGGGAAATACTAACTCCTTTTCCTAGGTATGTGGAATTAGACCCAGGACAGACAACCTGGCTGAGCTGGCACTTGAACCCGGGTGTAAAAACAGGTTTCCATCCTTCCAGCTACACTCTGTCTGATCAAACCAACCGTTACAGTTGGGTGCTGTGGGTTTTACCTAGGTGACACACACCTGCAGTCCAGCTGTAGGCTGAGCATTAGCTCCCTCATGCACCTTAGTGAATAACTATAGAAAAAAGAGGCACTAGCCACTCAAATACAATGTAAAAATGGTCGACATATTTTAAGACAAAAAAGTATTTTGGAGAAGCCCTTCAGTTCACACTGATTTTTAAAGTGATTGCAGCAATGTCCAGCATTACAAGACACAGCATAGTCTAGGGAGTAGTAAATCTTCTTTCCTAAGGAAAAAGGAAACCTGAATCCTGTTCCCACATTTATTTCTTTCATCTTTTTCTGTGGGACTTGCTGCATGTCTTGGGTTATTCATTATCTATCTGCCTACCTGTTAAGTTAAGGCAATTTGAGGAAATTCTCTGAAAGCTCCTTCCCCGGAAGGTGGGAAAGGGCTGTGTGTTACTCACACCCCTTGGGAGCTGTTAGGAAATGGTGAAGAAAGGGCGGCCGCACGGAGAGGAAGGAATCAGTGCAGCACATGGAGCGTTTGCAAGGCACATGGGACTGGGGTTTGTCTCCGTGCAGGAGCCGTAAAGAGCAAGTGCGGATCATGGGGTGAGAGCTGCAGGTGTAGAGGTCTCTCCGAATCCCAGGCTCGCTCAGGCCGGTGCTGCTGACGCTGTGATCCCTCCCGTAGAGCAGCCATCGCACGTTCCCTTTCTGGGCAAATACTGCAAGTGCCTGCTCAGAACTGGTCGCTTTTCTGCTGCCTTATCAGGGCTTGCTTGTGCTCCGGTCCAGCACCACCTGAATACCAGACACTGGCAAACCCTTGCATTCTTTATAGGATGCTGCAGGGGTAGCTAGCAGTATGTCATGTCTCTGCAGGTACGACGAGAAAAGAACCAGAGACACCAGTGATTACAAATAGATTCAGAGATATAACTTTCCATCCAATTCCATCAGCCCAGGCCCTCTTTAATATTTAGCTATTTCTCTATAAACAAAGATGACAGCAGAGTCTCTCCTGCTGAGTCTTTAAAATATATGTGTGTGTGTTATATACAGCTCGCTCCTTATTTCTTACTTTCCTGTATCATTAAATTGGTGTGTCTGCTGCTCTGTAAATGTGTAAATGGCAGCTTCTCTTGCTGATAGTGAGGAAGTTTGAATAGTGAGGTTTTGCTGCAGGTGAAAGAAGGGAAAGGGAAGAGGAGGATTGTCTGCATGCCTGCTGGGTGATGAATGCGTGGTTGGGGGTTTTGAAGTAGAAACTGTTTCCTTGGTATTGGAGGTATGTTCCTTGACAGACTCCTACACCCCTGAAAATGTTTATGTGTTTAAGTTCTTATTCAGGACCCTAATCATCACCCTTCCTTGTACTGGACATAAAGCAGTGAAACAGGAGTTAGCTCCCTTGATGTCTTTGCAGATCCGTCTAGTTCATCCAGGCCCCATGGGTTAAACGGGGTCTTATCACAGGTGAGGGGTGCAGAACCTCCTGAGAAGCACACAGGTGCCTAGAGGGAGGTGTGATTGAGCTCAGGGTGCAGCACAAGAGCAATACCTGTGCGTCCTGGGCTCATTACTGGGCAACATGTCCCAGGAGCTCCTCCAAGCGAGGAGTCGTGCTAGGAGACCCAGTGTCCGTGGGTACCCCCCACGAACACTCTCCAGATCCACAGCACGGCAGCAGGATCAGCGATAGAGAATGGACTTGTCTGTCTGTTTGGAGTCTTGGCCTGGCTCTACTTCAAAAAGGCTGCAAGACCCTCCTGTAGCAGTGAGAAAGTGCCCATACATCTATGATGCTGTAAGTCTGTGTATGTAGGTATGGATATCTAGTGGAGAGAAAACTGCATCTGGATAAAAGTTTCCCAAATAATTAAGTACACAATGAGGTGTCAGGGAATCCAGAAAACTATACCTGGTCAGCCTTCCTGGGGGAGACACCAGATCCATCTAGCCAATGCTCTAAGAGGGAATCCTTCGAGAAGGCATTTAAGAAACAACTATGGTGAAGCTTGCTACCCACTCCAAGCTTCTGGCAAACATGCCGAGGCACTTCCGGAAACCTTTCTGTTAAGATGTTCCCAAAAACGCAGTGGTTTCTGTGAGGTCATCAGGAAACACCCCTCACACCTTTTAAACTCTGTGGCACTTTTTCTTAGTCTTTGAGCTTAAACCAGGGCCTGTATTTGGAACTGGATGTGAAGTCCAGTTTGTCCATGCAGGTACGTTCTCAGGACCATGACTGAGAGCTCTGCAGCTTCTGCCAAAGACATAAGGTGTGCAAAGAAAATTAAGTGCATCCAGGTAGTAGAAGGAGGTACTGTGGAGGAAGGCGGCCAAAAGAGAAACCAGAGGAAGCTACATTCCCTTGGGCCAGGGGGACAGCACGTTTCTGCTTCTAGGGGGCTTTTTGAATGTTCCATCTTCTCCCATTTAGTGTGGTAGTTCCGATCATAATTGAACTGTTGCTTTAAAGAAATACTAAATTCAGCCTACACAAAAGGTTTATCGAATATTTCTATCTGTATTAGGAGATGTTTCTCTTCACTTCGACTCTTACCTCACCCCACCCGCTCCTTCAGTAGCCTTCAGCATATTCACAGCAAGACTTCCTCTTCATCTCAGAGGATTAGCGAGATACATTTGTAGCCTTCTGGAAGCTGTGAACTATGAAGAGGGAGTGAGGGGAGGGAGCCGGCTTGTTTCTGGGACTCGTATTGAACCTGGTGCCTGACCTTGGTCAGAGAAGAGCTGTATGGTGGGTGCTCGCGTGGTTTAACCCCTTCACATCCTCACTCGTGAAGTGCTCGCAAAGCCGTTCACACCAGCGGTCTCTGGCGCAGCTCTGTCAAAATCTGTTTTTTCTGCTACAGGCAAAGCTGAGGTGTAACCTTACTGACAATAGTTTTCTAGGCTGCTTGGTTGCAGTTGGGACGTTGTCCGAGGATGCTGAGCCGTTGCAGATAGGATGATTATTAGCCTTTTCCTCTGGAAACCAAATAGGTTTGTCCTTGCGTTAGCTTTGTCCATCATGTGATTGGCAGTAAAACCCCTAGAGGTTTTTGCACAACACACGAGATCCTCATCTGGGAGCAAAAACAAACGACTGAACAACTCCACTGACTGCGGCAGAGCTGGACCATTTTAGGCCAAATGAGCATCTGTGTCAGGGTACCTTGAGAGGCTGGGGAAGCCCGAACACTGTTTCTGTCTCAGTAATTCACTGACCTAAGACAGAGGCTGACTGTCGCTGTCCTCAGAGCCAGGATATTTACCCATTTCCAAGCACTGTATCGGAATGAATGCACCATGCGGTAGAGTTGTCATGCCGTGCAGGAGACCTAGGTTGCGTTGGTTTAACTAGACCTGAGCAGGCAGTAGGGTTTGTGTCACTCTCCCACATTACGTGGTGGGAAATAGTTGCATATATGTGTGTGTGCCTGTTTGTGTGTGTGTAGAGGCTTCCCAGGTCCCTTTCTCTCTGGAAAGGGAATATTTTTTATGGCCAGTAGAGAGGAGGAGCAATAAGTACAGGCGGAAACAAAGGTCCATTTAAATTTAAGTTATGCTTCCAACTCCATTGCCAAATGGCTGTAGGACAGGCCGAATTTCTCTCTCAGTGCTTCTAAAGCATTTTCTGTACAAGCGAAAGAGCAGTAATGGGCCGGGTGGATCCTGAAGGTGTGTGATGTTCTCAAGAAAGCCTTCAAACTGTTCTGCTTGAGTACTGTCAGTATGACACACGTCCTTCCATGGAAGAGGAAGCCTGGCATGTTCAGGAAAATCAAATCCTCCAGGTGCTTAAGTTTTGGGTACAAAGTAACTAAAAACCGTCGTTGAACTTTGGTGTTTCTCTGTTTGTCTGTATATTGCAGTCTTTGCTTTTATCAGAAGGATGCCAGAAAGGCTCTATAAATGCATAACAGAAGTCCATTTTGCTGAGTATCTTGCTTTCATTGGCCAGTAGCAAATGGACTTGAAAAGTGTTGAAGAGTAGATACAGAATTGCTGTATTAAATCCTATCTGCTTCTAGCAATCTGTGATCTTTGCATCCACTTCATTTCCTCTAAAAACATTTCTACACCTTTTTGTTCATGAATTTCTTTTTTTTTTTTTTGTGAAGTGGGGGGCCTATTTATATTTTGCCCCCTACAAGATTCTGTGGCAAAGAATTTCTCTGCTTAAATACATACTTCGTAAACAAAAACCCAAAAGCTCTTGCTTTGTTTTCAAACTTTCTGCCAGCCAATTTAACATGTTAATCACTTCTTTTTTTTTCTTTTTAGTTACAAGAAATGGCACTTAGTGTTTCCTTCAATATTCCTTTTGACATGCCATTCATGTTTTTGTGCACCTCATTTGTATTTCCACGCTGTTGTCTCATTTCCGGGCTGGGGAATCTAGTCCTTTTAATCTTTCCAATCCTGTGAAAAATATGTCTTCTTTCTGATCTTTACTGTCATCCTTCACTCTGTCCTTTCCAGTTCTACTTTATCCTTTTTCCAACTTTTGATGAATTTCAAGAGGCACCATTGGAGACACATCCAAACTCACTTAAGGATCAGCACTGTGGAGGGTAATTTTGTGGCCTTTTCAATATTTCTGTTAACAAACTCTGCACTCACAGTTGCACTCACAGTTCACCTTTTAGACGAGGTTTAAAAAAAAAAAGGCTTGATTTGGAGTTTTATTTTTAATTAATTATTTAAAAAGAAAATCCTTTGAGTCCTAACCCCAACTTCTGTCTTGGCTGGGTGGGAGTCTTGGCTGCCAGGCGGGAGGTGAACGTGGAGCCCCAGGGCACCGCTCCGACACCTCCGTTCCTCGGCGAGGTGACACTCCAGCAGTGTTTGCACAGGAGACGCATCACGGCGCCCGGGAAGGAGGGGTGGAGAGGGAAGAGCCTGTCAGCAAGAGGCACCATGCTAATCTTCTCCTCCAAGACGGGGCCCTTTTGGAAACCTGTTTTAATATTCATGGTCTTTAGGTAAATAGTCTCTGAGTCAGGCTGTCAGTTTCTGCAAATGTGGCTGTCTTGCTGAAGCTACTGCACATTTATCAGTGAGTAAACAGTGACAGGAGTAGGGGGATTAGAGAATTAAATTAGTGTGTAACCACTCTCCTTCTCAAGTTTTTGGCATTGCCTCGTGTGTGTTTTGTTCCAAGAAGTTGCTTTTTTTTTCTTTTTTTAATCTCTCTCTTTTTTGCTCTCTCACTCACACACACACCACATACTTACTTGGAATCTCTGAGATTTTGCTCATTTCCCTTTTTCTTTTCTTAATTTTGGGCTCTATTCATGTCTTTTTTGCTCTAAAACCACAAAGCAGCAGGCGGCAGGAAAGGGCCGGGCGACGACGGCTGGCGCTGGCCAGCTCAGCCCTTTCCCTCCTGCATCTCCGAGGTCTCTCTGGCCGGCTCTGCCCGTGAACAGCTCTGCTCCGGGAGAAGAGCTGGCACTTCCCATCTGCACCAGTCTTATTTGCTCTCCTTTCTTTCCCTTCTCCCTGCACTCCCCACCGGGCATGACATAGACTCCGCCACCTGCCTCGCGCCCCTCAGGTTCCACGCCAAGCACGCGGGCTCTTTGGCAGCGCCCTTCTCCTGACATCCTTTGTTGCCCTCCCCTGACGCCACCGTGCAGACACGCGGTGGCCGCCCCCTTCCCCCACGCCATCTGTGAGAGCAGGAGACGATTTACTCCCTCCTGGCAGCCCAGGCCAGACCGATAGCGGAGGGTGCCAATTAGGCCTCGAAGACGCTAAGCAGGTCATGGCCAGCAAATCCTCCCCCGGCCACGGCGAGGGCCGTGTCCCCGGTGTGGACGCTGGCGTGTGCAACCCGAAATGGACAACGCGGGGTTTCAGCACGGCGGGGGCAGGCGTTGCGCGTCCCCTCCTGCCGGTGCGAGTGCCACCCGTGTGGCCCCAAGCTGCAGGCCCCCTCTGAGCGCCGAGCGGGGGAAAGGGGCAAGGAAAGAGGAGAGCGGCCCCTTCCCCGAGTGCCACCGCCCTGTGCTGAGCCGCTCTGCGCTGGCCCGGGCGCCGTGGCCGTGGGGCAGCAGCACCGCGCTGTCCCTCGCGCCCGCGGCCTCTGCCGTGCGCGTGCGTCCGCGGGGCTCGCCGAGGTCTGCCGAGCGGGGTGGCCGTGCCGCGGCTCGTCGCGTTACTGCTACCAGCTAGCTCCAGTCAGTGCACGCTCCTCCTGCAAGTCCGTAATAATAAGCTCTTTCAGGCGCAGCTTTCTTTACGAAGAAGGGAATTTTCACAATCCTTTGGTGGCTCTGACCTCAAATTTAGGGATTGGCCATGCTAGGACTGCTCTCGCATGCAAGTTATTTGGACTAAGCCATGTAAAAAAAAGACTGTGTGTGGTAATTTGTGCATGATCTGGCCTTTAGCTGTAAGGGTTGTCCTGTTTTATGTCCTTTTGGAGGGCTGAGGTGGCAGATGGGGCAGTTAAATTCTCTGCTGATGGGCAAAGCAGGGAGGCTGCTGTAGGTTTCCACGGGTCCCTGAACTACTGAACTAGCTGAACCACTCCAGCTGCCTCCACTTATTATATAAGCATAAACCTTTTAAAAATTACTAATGGACCTTTCCACAGGGAAAGGACATTTATGGAACAGGGAGAGCACAAGGCAGACAGCAAGGGTTTGCTTTGGCATTTCTGTTCCTGTGAACACCTAGCAAACTCGGAGGGCTGCCTAGCAAGCCTCAGACCTAGACAGAAATTCCATCTTTACAGATTTGCTACGGATTGTGTGGGTATCCCTGTGGCAGTTCCTACACCCCTCCCCATACCTCCAGATGTCCGAGGTAGAAATAAAATCAAATGGCACAAGACAAAATAAAGTGGTAGTTGCCCGTGAAGCCCCCTCTCTCTCCACCCTCTTGCGCATTACCCTGATAACGACGTCCGCCCTCGAGGGCTTTCTCCATTTGGAAATTCCACAAAAGATGGAAAATACAGCTGCTGCCCCAAAGCAAGTGCTCAGGCCAAACAAATGGACCTGCTGCCGTGGTGTAAAGGCCTCTAAGCCATGCATGTGCTCCCTGCCCAGGATACGCTCCTCCTCGTGACACATGGCACATCTCACAAACACACATAGACGCCATCCAGCTGGGATGGGAACAAGAGCAGATGCTCCTATTAAAAAGGCCCTAAGACTCAGTGCCCCTGTGCCCTGTTCAAAGGGAAAGTCCAAAGTGGCTTGTACAAATAGAAGCTCGTTTCCTTCTGTCACCTTTTCCTCCCTGGGGTTAGGTGCAATCATCAGCCTTCCCCAAAGACATTTCTGCTTAGTTTCATGCTTTGTGGGACATCATTTATTGTCACTGGTCTTCTCTGTGTGTCTGTAACTGTTGAAGCTGCTGCCAAGACTTCCTGTGCTGCCTGGCTTGTTTTATTTGGTTCTCGGGCTTATGAAAATGTCCTAGTTGAGGAAGGGAGGGGATTATTTTTAAGTGTGTTTTTCTTGTTTTGCTGCTTTTATAGGAGTTCAGCTATGATGCAATTTAGAACCTCCTCCAGGAGCTAAAATGCAGAACAAGAACTTTACTGTGGTGTCTGAAAGGAAATCCTTTATTCTTTGGCGCAGGAAAATGCATCTCCCTGTCTGTGTTGGGTGAGGAAATTGAGATCAGGTGCATGGTGCGTCATCTTAGAAGATGTCTGTGTTTCCAGCCCGCCCCTCTGTGCCTCTCAGAGAGGGACTGTGTCGCTAAGATAGCTTTTTTCTTTCCCTGTCCGTTCCCGCAGTGTCCCTGGGGGTGTTATGGACTTGGGCAGCTCCAGATCTCTCCAGTGTGTGGAGTGCGGCTGCCTCTTGCTAACAACCAGCCTTGCTGTGTTCAGGGCGGGAGAGGCTGGGAGTTTGGCAGTCACCTAAATCACTGTGCCCTCAAAAAGAGGAGGATTAATGATGCAGATAGTGATCTTCTTTAATTCTTACCTTTCTTCAGGTTAGGTGGGAACACCAGCTCCTCTCCTGCATATCTCATTAGCTGTTCCCTCTTCTGCTTTTGGAGAAAGCAACAAAGGGAGATTAGGCTCTTCTTTGCAAATCAGGGTTCTTCTTGGGGATGGTAAGTGGCAAAACCCCATCTCCTCCTATCTCTCCCCTCAAAAAGTTTCTCCGTGTTAGTGCTTTTCTGAAGGTTGAGCCCAGCTAAACCAGACACCTGCCGCTAAAACAAGAGCAAATGAACAAACCTACGAGTAGTTCTGTGACCTGAAAAATAGCATGGGATGGTACTGCAGCCCCAAGGATGGCTCTTAATGTGATGCACTTGAGAGAAAACAGACCTCTGGCATAAGCAGCAATATGATTAAAGGGTTTCTTTGCTTCCAGTAATGCAATATTCCAGCCTAACACATGCAGGATTAATCAGCCTCTTCCTGTACACTGGGAGCGGGACATGTGTGAGAAGTTACAGCCCTCGTTTAAAGCAAACTGCAGAGGATTTTGGGGGCTTTTTGCTCGCTCTTCTCATCTGCAAAATGCCACTTTTGTGGTTTATATCAGTCATATTGCCACCACATAATGTGTTCTGGGCCCAACTGGCCCTTATTTAGGGATCAGGAGGTAACGAAGGTGCAGTGCAATGGTATCCATGCGGCTGCTGAAAAATTTCAGCTCCGGCTCGCAATTTGCCAGCGAGAGCGCAGGCCCCAGGGAGGGAAGGACGGGGGCTTAACTCCTTCCTCCTCGAACGGGGCATCTCCAGAGCCCACACTCAGAGCTCGCGAGTGGGAAGCCGGTTTGCCCTATCGCCAAGAAACTCCAAGGGACACCCTGGCTCTCGGTGCGTCCCCGTTCTGCCACATGGAACCAAAGCCAGTTTTGCAGCTGACCCCAAGCCCCTGGGCCGGACCCGCTGGGGACCCCAGGCCCGCCTGAGCTTTGCCTCTGCTCCCCCTGGACTTGCCAAGACTCCTGGGGAAGCAAAATGCCCACCCTGCGAAGCCGCCACTCAGGCTCCTCAGCCTGATTGGATTAGCAGGGGTGATTGGATTAGCTGCTAATGAGTAGTTGTCACTTGAGCTGTTGCATAGCTCACTTGCTAAGCCAGCATGAGCCGTCCTCCGTCCTCCGCTCGGCCCCCATCGCTTGCACCCCAAGGCACCGCTTGGCTAGTGATTTTTTGGGGGGCAGGCAGGATTAACAGAGGTGCAAAATGCCACACAACTGCAATTTTGGAGGGGTGCAGGCAGCTGTCTGTGCAGAGCAGCAGGTTGCACGAAAGCCTGAGTAAGAAAAGGTAACCTGGAGCATGGCATTGCATATTGCCGCATATTGGACATTAATGTATTTGGAAGGAAACAATGTAATACACAGAAACTAGCGCGTTTCCTGGAGTTCTGGGATTTGGGGAATCCTTTGGATTCTTTTTTTTATTGGATTTCTCAAAAGCTACATGAGCTGCCTAACCTCATCCTCCCTGTAATTCAGCTCATTCTGATGGTGATTCAATTGAAAAAACAAAAATCTTTTCTCTAGCTGAAGGGGGAGATCAGCACATTGTAAGTGTGAATTGCGAGGAGCTGCGCACATGCGCTCACACGCTCACTCATCTTGTGTAACGTACAAACACCTAAATCTGGTAATTAGCGTGACAGATAAGATTAGGGGGAACTGCTAGATAGATACAGTGGATATATTTTTTCTGGAACTTTTTTTATTCTTTCACTCCGCATTTCTAACACCTTTTTTTTTTTTTCACAGTTTCAATATGTTTTTCACTCTGCCTCATTTTTCACCCTGCTAGTTTTCACTCTTTTACCTTCTTCCCCCCACACTCTCTGCTCCTTTATTTGCTGCCTCTCTTAATCAGAACATGAACTCAATAGCATCAGAGATTGAGCAGAGATTTTCAAACACAGGATATTTTAGTGGCTCTCAAATTAAGCAAAAACAATTGCCTTCACCATCCCCACTCATGAG
This sequence comes from Nothocercus julius, assembly GCA_013398735.1. Taxonomy (NCBI): domain Eukaryota; kingdom Metazoa; phylum Chordata; class Aves; order Tinamiformes; family Tinamidae; genus Nothocercus; species Nothocercus julius. The sequence continues at coordinate 4,488,057 of VZSV01000045.1, forward strand.
GAGATCTAGTAGATTTTACAGCATAACAAGCCCCAAAGCTCCTTCCCCAGCATCAGTTTGAGTCAGTATTCATTAGGAGGCAGGGCTGCTCCTCTCAAATTGCTCATGTTATGGCTCAATGCATAGATTTCCTATTCCCGTACGCTCTCCTCTCCCGTATGATATGAGCCGTACAGAGAATACACTCGTGGATTTGCCGAGTCCGGATGCGCGTTTAGATGTGGAGGGGATTAGCGCAGTCCTGGTAGCGCAGCAGAGCTCCCCTGCCAAGGGCAGGCACTGCCGCGTGGGCACCTGGTGCTCGGCTGCTTTGTCGTCTTGGCCCGATAACCCCCTCCCGCCGCTTGTTAAACTGAAGGAACAAAGTCCCATTTCAGCCCTCTCTTCTGCTTATCAGATGCACGCACGGATTCCAGGTCTGCATGATTGCCTTGCCGAGGAAGGGACCTTTGGCGCAAACTGATAAGGGTTTGGCCCATATTGAGGAGCACCATGGAGGCAAGATAAGGTCAGGAGGGGGAACGGAACATAAACACCACGGTTACTGTTTCTGCAGCACTATTTGCCCAGATTAATACAATTGTGAAATGACAATCCCTGCGGTGGCTTTGTCCCTGCAAACGTTTGCTTTTTGGATTAAGCCTCATTTGATTTTATTTTCTGTTTCTTTCCCTGGGAGCCCCAAGCTTGTCTCTGAGCCCCGTCGATGGACCCGGCAACTCTTTGTGCTGTTCCTTCCTCGCCGAGGTGTGACAGGGAGAACTGCTTTTCCCTACGGTTTTCCGGCCATCCTGGAGGAGAGGAGCAGCGGGAGGGGGCTGGGGAGAGGCCCTTTCTCCAGTAGATAACGGTGGCCTTTGCAGCTCTGTCTCTGGCTGTGGGAATTGGAAGAAAAGACCCTAATAACCTGCCATTCCCCTCTTCCTCTTTACATATTTATGCGTGTGTTTTTAAATGAAGCACATGTATGAAACGTAACTGTATAAATATGGCCCCAGTTTAATCATAGTCTGATAAAGTGTGGGAATTTCTTCTCACAAAGCAGCATCCTGAATTAGTTCCTTGAAACTCTGAAAGTGTTCCTAGCCCCATCACGCCTCTCCCTGTTTCTGGGAGAGCTCTGCTCCCCTTCCCCTGCCCCGTGCAAGTGCCTAGGCTGGACAGATCTGCTGTGGTGATACGAGTGCTTGTGTCTGTCGGCCTTCTCTTCTGCTTCTTTTCTGGTGTTTCACCAGTTTGATGCACCGTTTAAAATCAATCCTTATTCCTATTATCCCTATCTTATTACCCTGGCTAGCTGGACTCATCTTCGCTCAGGTCTCTTCCAGTCAGGTCACCCTGTAGTAGCCATAGGATCACCAGGGATGCCCAGGGGCGAAGTAAAAGGCAGTGGAGCCGGCGCTGCCAGGGCTCAGGAGCAGGACGGGCGGCGCCGGAGCGGGGCGCCCGCGCATGGGGCGGGCACGGACGTCCGGGCCGTGGCGCCTCTGCGGCGCTGCTCGTCGGAACAGCGCAGCCAGGTAAACGCCGTGATAGACTAGACCACATCGCCAAGATAGCATTACTAATTTGATTATGTCGCTGTGACATTATTAACCCACTCAACCATCCTTTGGATGCTTCGCTGCATCCTGAACTGTGTGCTGCTTTTCCTTCCCAATGACAGGCTAAGGATTCTTTCTCCCTAATCTATTGTTCTGCCCTTACACAATAATTTCTCATAATACTTGGCTTTCCTAGCAGCTAGCTAGCTCACTTGCTTTTTCTTTTATATTTCTGCCTGTCTGCCTGTTTCTCTATCTTTCTCTTGCCTGTCTAATCATACTGTCTTCTATAATAACTGCACAAAACATTTCTGTCCTCGTTATTGTAACCATATACATAAGGTATATTCTTGAAGAATAGCCCAACCTCTCTGTTAGTCTAGAAGAAAAGAGTCGGGATGTATTTTGTATGAAATCAGCGCTGGGTGAAACGCAGATGTGTTGACTTTGCCGCTCCAAGGTGTGCTTTCCGATCTCTGAGCTGTGCAAGTATGTCCCTGCCACTTCCCATGCTTCAGTTCTGTGTGTTTTTTTCAGCCTTTCTTGACCAGTTCCACAGTGTTAGGGGGTAAAGGGTGCAACACACTCCTCTCTTCAGAATGTAGCTTATAGCTCTGTGGAAAGAAACCTTTCCCAAGAGAAAAGCTTGAGTCCTTTTGAATGAAGAGCCCCATCCAAGGTCTCCTACAACCCAGACAAGGAACTGTCATCTCATCCTTGTAATGGCTAAACAGGTTCTGCCAGAATATTTCAGCCTGAAGCAAATGCCCTGCCAGCGAGGTCTCCCCGCATTGGGTGTAGCAAAGGGTTAGCCGCTAAAAACCAGGCTCGCCGGCAGTCTGAGTCTTCGGCCTCGGCGAGTGTGTCGTGCCTACACGTGCGCCCTCTTCGGTGGGCTCTGCTGGGAGCCCGGGGCAGTTCTGCACGCCGGGCTCTACGCACAGGAGCGAGCGCCACTCGACATAGTGAGGCTCAAGTGCATTTTTAAGTCTGTGCTAAATCAGGACTTCAGAGTGTTCCTGGGAGGGGATTTCTTCTCTAAGGCGTTGTGCAGAGCTGTCTCTTCGTATCACATGAATAACCGTGATATTGGGCTCTTAGTGTTAGAGATGCCTTCCTCTTTTAGTTATGCCAAGGAATCATTTTACTGGGATCTCAGCTCCCCAGACATCTTGCTTTTGCTCTGTCTCTCTGCTTCAGGTCTATGATTTTTCTGCAGTAGGAGCAATGCTGTAGTAACAGCATTAGTAGTCCTAGACCTGGGATCCCACATAGGGACCAGAATCACCCTGCATTAGAGGGAGAATCACAGATGAAAGAAGCCCCTCCATCTGCAATGGTCTCCTATAGCCTTTTGCCCTTTAGTTTGGTCTTCTGATACCTGTGTCCTGTTGTGTCTTTTCGCAGTGCTTAGGTACTTACATTTTCGTGTCCATCCTGTGTGGATTCTCTGATGTTTCTGGCGTGAAATCTTCATGCCTTTCCATAAACAGAGTCTTTAACACAGTCCCTGTGCTCAACATCACCACCTATTTTCATAAAAATTGACCTATTGGAAGCAGTTTATTGGTCCAGTTCGGTAGGAATTGAGCAAAAGTTTCAAAGCAGACCAAGGGGAAGAGGAGAGGCCATGACACACTCACATGCACAGGCAGCTACCACTGCTTCTTTCCCATATGGAGAAGCTTGCCCCAAAGTATTTACAATTCTACTGTAAGGGCAAAACTGTATGTTACTTCTTGAGCCTAACAGCTTAGAGTCACTGTGAGGTGGAAGAGGTTGGATTCTCTCCAGGACACATCCTGCTCTATCCCTTCATGGCACTAGCTCTGTAGCTCATCTGGGCCAAATCAGCTCACTAAATTGACAGAAATTAACAGGGCAACTGGAAAAAAGAGGGGACGGCTATTTACCGAACTAAGAATTTGAACAAGCTCGGTGTGTGACAAGCAACAAAACGGCTGCAGGGGAGACTGGCAGGACTACACAGCCACGGACAGGTTGCCCTGATAGGGACTGGCCTTCCCTTTGTCAGCAAAGAGTTGTTAGACAGAAAACCTAGTTTTGCTATAAAACAGAGGAGCAGACATGAGAAGAAAGGCAAAGGAAAGACACTATAGCACCAAATAGCATGAAAGACAGCACCTCAGTATAGAGCTAGCCTCACCATCGTGCTGCTTTTCCAGGCTCTCTGCCTTTAAGCTTTTGGGAGCTTTTAAGGAAATGCAGCGCTGAAACGATCCCCGGCTGGAGCACAATGCAAATATGAAACAATGATGACTAATATTAAAATGAAGCTGGACAAAGCACAGGGAAAGTAATCCAATGGGGAATAATCTTGCATGGAATTTCTCGGAGCCCCAGTGCGGCAACTTATTAGCTCTCTCATAGCTCAAAAAAAAAAAAAAAAAAAAATCAAAGAATCAAAGATTCCCTTAGCCCATTTGACAATGAAATAATTTAATAATAGTAATAATTGTAAACATAGGGATAGGAATAATAAAAATAACTATGCTAAGACTACACCTAATATAAAAAGAAATAGTTTCTCCATACACTCCTACAAAGAGCAGTGTATAAAATAGCACTATTTGTACCTGGCATCTCTTTGTTCACTAGCAGCCCTCAAGAGAAGTATCTGGCCCTCACTGGTCATTAGAGAGAGAAGGGAGATGTTGGGGAGCTCTGGTGATCCTAGCGTTTATTTCAAATTGCGGATTCCTGTCGTGTGTTCAGCTTGAGCTCTGTCTCATTTGCAGGATGCTCTGAGGAACCAGCCCTAAAGCATTCCTTGGCCTAGCCCATCACAGTGCACAATGTGAAATAAAGGGGACTTCTTATATTATTTACAAAAATAAGCTAGTTTCTCTTAGCTGCTGGTGAGCGCTTTGTTGTTCCTGCTACTGCTGTATCCTCTCCTGAGCTTCAGGGAAATTCAAAGACCAGTTGGTTTTTTTCACCCTTATTTTTTCCCCTTTCAGGCTGAGAAGTGCTACAGCACCAGGGTGAATGTTACCTGTTCCCCTCCCCACTGTTACTGCTGCAGTGGGCCGTGATTTTCCAAAGAGCTGTGTGTGGCCCCTGCCTCATCCCTGCATGTGTAAACCACCCCTCGAAACACAAAATGTGGGAATACTTCCCGGTGTCCAGCATTTCCCCTGCCTTCCACTTAGCAGAATAATTTACACAACACAGAGGTGCCCCGTCTGCTGGTCGCTCTTCGCACACCCGCCGCGCCCGGGACACTGTCCCATGTCACCCCACAAAGAATGTGCATATTCACACACCGCTTTCGTAGCTTACAGCCATATGGAGAAAGTAATGCGCTTAATGCACAGAGCCACGGACAGCGTTTCCGCAGGCAGGCTGCCACGCTGCAGCCACGCAAACACGCAGCACATGCGTGTGCTTGCGTCGCGAGACCTGCGTGTGTCCGTGTAACGTGTGTACACGCACAGCATGCACAGCTTGTCTTGCTTGAGGTACTTTTGTCACCTCCACACACCCTCAAGGACCTACGGATTAGGATATCGCACACCCCCACGTGCACCCCCCCGTCCTATGCAGAGCACAAGTAGCTACACCAGTGAATAAGGAAGGCAAAAAAGGGGCAGCACATTAAGAGGAAAATGCACTACCATAGGTTAGATGAAGAGACATGTGCTCTCCTCTGCTTCCCGAGGTGCCTTCCTCGGAAATCTTGGGAATGTTAATAAGAGTTAAGCAGGTGAGACCGTCAACAGAAGGGGCAGTGGATGTATTGGAAGCCGCTCTGAAACACCTGTCCCCTTTCACAGGAGCTCGGCTCCACTGCTAGTGATTCCTCCTTCACTGCTGAGGGAAAAATCAGAGATTCCAGCACAGATTTTCAGTTTAATTGCTCTATAATGCCATCTTGTGGCTTTTTGACTCATGAAGTTGGTTGTTTGTTACATTAATCCCCAAATGAGGCAATTACTTGGTAAAAACAGAAATAGAGAAGGAAAAAGGGAAAGGAAAAAGGAAAGGGCCCATGCTATGAACATCTGCCTGTGTGGGCAGGGGGAGCGACGTCTGTGGTGGGGTGGCTTTCTCCCTAAATGACAACTTATACTGTGAGGAGACACAAGCAGTGGTCTGGATGCACCTGCATCCAGCTGACCTTAGCAGACTTCTCTGAAGCAGTTTTAAAGTCACCTGGAGGACCAGGTGATAGAGTAAAAGTGTATTATTATTACTGAGTGGAAGGTCAAGCTCAGATAAAGTTGTGGTGCTGTGTGGTTTTAGCTCTGAAGAGACAGGAGTGTAGAGAGTGTCTTTTTCTCAAGAATAAATTGGAGTCGTGGTGTTTGATTCTGTCTCTTTTGTGGCAGGGCTGGTGCCACCATGGGAGCTTCGTAACAGGCATCAGGCAAGGAGGAATCTCGTTCAGAGCACACGGGCCACGGCCGTAAAAACAAAGAACGTGGTGGGAGGGTCCGCAGAAGATCTGACGTGCTGGGTGATCCAGACAGCACACACCGATCTCTTGACACTAGATAAGAGGAGAAGTGAGGGAAAATTACGCGTAAGAAATTGAGCATAACTGCAAATCACATCAGTCACATTATTGGCTTCAGGAGCTCTTCTCCAAAGTGAGCCAGATCAGAGGCCAAACACTGTATCCTAGGGACATTTGTGTCCGGTCGCTTTGTCCACGTTCTTTGTGGGTTTTGTGAATCAAGATAAAGATTCCCCAGAATTAGATTTTTCCTGTCATCAGGGGCAGTGCCTGGGCTGCTAGGAAGCAGCTGCTAACTTCAGTCTCATTCCAGATAAGGGGTGTCTTGCATCAAAAATGGTCCCCTCTCCTTCAAAATGAAAGCAAGAACCAGAGTCATTTTTTGTCAGCTTCACCATAAAGACACCAAAAAGGCAATAAGCTAGCCAGATCTGAGCTGCTTTCTTTTCCTAAAGATAATCCCATTAATATCAGAAGTGTGATTTAATCTAACTAACTCAGCAAAAGCAAGAAGGCAGAACTTCATCCCGGTTAGAGAAGGTACCAAGACCTTCAGGATGATGTGTGCTGGCTCTAGTCTCTGGCTAAGTTAATTGGGTGTGCACTGCAGGTCCACCACTGACTACCATGTAGATCTAATTTGTGCCAAAGAAGACACACACAGACTTTTGTTAAAATATATATTATATGTGCATATATGTATATTGAAAAAAGATCTCCCACCCAAACCTGTGCCTTTCTTAAGAGGACAGGTCACAAAGCCCAGAGAACATGAACATCCCCCCACCTTTTCCCTCCATTGCCTACTGCCTTTTCCCACTAGTTTGTTAAGTGAAACCTGCCATTGTCAGCTGGTTTTATAAAACCTGGACGAGCAATCTACACTCCTATGGAAATAGCCATGTGGAAAGATGGTTTTATTCAAAGGGAAAGGAACCGTGAAATATGTTAGTTGAGATTATCCTAAGGAAACTAGCCCTCGGAAGAAGCCTTTATCCTGATTATTGCAAGGATTGTCCCATTTGGCATGCAGTGGACTCCTTGTATCTTCTGATTCAGTCATATCCATCATACAACTGTCCTGTTTCATCTTAAAACCAGATAGTTGTGTTTTTATGGAGGAGTCAGGGGAAGCTTTGGCTGTATTCATCTCAACCAACTTTAACCACCTACAGTGTAAATCAGTCTCTCTGGATTGTGATTCATCAGAGCTATTTTAGATGCCTCTGTTAGGGTGGGGTGATACGTGAGAGGTGCTTAATTCCCTTCATTGAGAGTAAGGGGACGGGCTCAGCTGCAGGCATCTGCATTTGCTCCCATCACTCCCATGCTTTGATCTATTTTGGAAGGTTTTTCCACATCTTCTCTTCTAGCCTAAATTTAGTCATATCCAGTTCGTACGCATTAGTTTAGATAGGGAGTCCTCACTCATACTGGACAGCCCAGGAGCCAAAGGCTCCAGCCTTAGTGCAGATGAAGAAAGAAATGCTATAGAGTGCTTGGAAAATGCCATGGCAAAGGGTAACCGTGGATTCCTGCATGCGACGTGTTAACGTGATATGAGCTAGTGCAGTGCTTTGTGGTCCAGGTATGACACTTTGTTATAAGAAGTAGCATTGTAGGAAAGTGTCTAAACAGGAAAAAACCACCATGTGCATCACACTGAAACATTAACCTCTGAACATGTGTTGGTTGTTCTTTTGGTTTGTTTTAATAGTGCTCTTTTCTCTTTGGTACTGGCTTTCCCTAGCAAACTACCTGTGAATTACCTATGAACCAGCCAAAAAGCCTATTTACCACCTGTACCTAAATACATGGCAGGGAGTTTGGCACCTCTCCAGTGAGAACAAACATCAAGGACAAAATCATTTATAGGGTGGCTCTAGTCAGAGCTGTCTTGGTCTCTTGTTTGCAGCTGAGAGATTATACGGTGCTGAAACCAAACACAGGCTGCGAAGTAATAGGCCGTGTTATCAGCAGCAGCAGAAGAAAGGTTTTGTTGTTGTTGTCATTGGGTTGTGTTGTTTTTTTTAAGTGTATTTCTCATGTAGATCTTAGTATGGAATTTTTGGGGAAACTGCTCAATACTTCAAATTAAATGCAAGATAAACTGGAAAAAAAAAAAGAAAGAAAGAAAGAAAGAAAAAAAAATCCACGAACTAGAATCTAGTTTAGTTAGTTTGTTTTCATTCAAAACCAGGTCTGGCATCACAGCCCTGCAGATGAAGCCATAGTAACTGTAAATGCTTCTCTGCACCTGGGCTCAAAATGCTTCCTCACAAGGTGAAAGACGGGGTTGTTCTCTGCACTTTACATAATCCTTCTCCCCTGGTGTGACAGCAGTGCTGGTTCTTAATAAATGTGATAGTGACTTTGTTCTCTTAGTTCCCTTGTCCATGATGACCCAGGAAAGGTTATCACACTCCTTCCTACTGCACTTATCAGACAATTCAAAAAAAAAAAATCTTTTTGGTCCACTTACGGAGGCAGAGGAGGGAAAACTGCGCAGAAGCCCTGCTCAGGAGGTGAAGCTTCTGGCATCTCAGCTCTAGGCTCTTCCTGACTGTGATAGGGTCGTTGTTCTGGGTATCTGCAGGTGGAGAGGTTGAAGCTAATCAACACTGAAGCCTCAGTTGCTTCAGGTTGTTCAGTTACAGCATCAGGCGTCATGCAACTCTCTCGCTGCCTCGTCTACCTTGGTGTCCTCCAAAGGTGGTAGAATTCAATGGCTTTCTCATGGAGAGGAGTTCTGCTTATAAGCTGTGTGTTACTGCACTTAAATCCTACATTTCTCTAGTGGTTTGGTCTTTCCTGCCTTGAGTGAGTTGAAAAGGGAGGCTCTCTGAAGGTGAAAGGATTCTCAAATCTATAAAATTTCTGTTGATTTTGTTATTGCAGGATAGAAAGGATAGAGGAAGACACGTTCCTCAGTCCTGCCCTGTGTGTTAGCATCCTGCCAACCTAGAGCTGCATAGGTTCTCAGGGAGTTGTGCGCTTGATACCAGGAATATGGATTTAAAGTGGAAATCTAATTTGGTTAGTCATAACTACTGGGAATAAATTAGCCTGAGAGAATGATAGGAGATAGCACAAGTTTTTGATGGTTCTGATTGCAACAACAGGGCAGCAGGGAAGTTCTTATTTTAGGGAGCTGGTAACAATGCCAGACATTCTGATAAAGTTGAGCTGATTCTGGTTTGTTTAGTGATTTGTCCAGGAGATCAAGCTAAGCCCCAATTTGAAGGACACACCTGGCAGTAAAATGGTTAAGTCCCAATTTTGAGGACATATCTGGCTTGGTTAGACCAGGATGTGCTGTCTGTGCCAGTCTCAGACTTTGAGCAGGGACATGGTAGGGATAGTGGCTTTCCCGGGTGACTCATGTCCTCAGAGATCCCCTCGTGAGGGGCTGATATGAATAATAAACACATGGCCACTGCAAAGGCAGCATCCTGAAGGTGTTTTCCTTACCCTGAAGAGCACTGACTGCTTCACACCCTCCTTCTTCCCTCTTAGATTTGTTCTCCTCCCCACTTACTGCATTTAGCATCCCGTGAAGTAGACACTTCAGCACTGCCAATGAAATAAACTGCCTGCCACCTGCCTACCTATCTGCAGGTCCATTTTTTTCCCTTCTCCCTGCTGCAGATTTGTTGGCCAGAGCCGGCTCCCACCATCTGCATCAGGTTGTATTTCAGCATTGCCTAGGCTTGTTGCAATGAGGGCTTTCGGCTTAGGACTAAGAAGAACAGTAACTCTCAGCTCCAGAGCCAGCACAGCTTTGCCTTTGTGGGAGAAAGTTAGGAGGAAGAAATGTGACTTGGGATATCAGATGTTCCTCTGGGTCCTGAGGCACAGAGGAAAATGCGTGTAGGAGGAGTCTGGCTTGCCTGGACGGGACCAGTGAGACAGGAGCTGCTCGGCTAAGTCAGAGAGACTAGGACCTGTTCTCTGGCCCTGAGGACAGGTGGCACAGAACAGTCCTCATCCATATGGCCAAACTCCCTTCCTCCCGGAGCAGACTGGCCTCATCCAGACTGTTTATCTGGAACGGCTCCTGGTCTGTGCTCTCCCCCATGCCCTCCCAAGGCATTGTTTGGGAGAGCACTGATTGGCGTGAACTAAGCCATGCCAAGGACCACGCTAACAATGAAGCCGGCCGGCTGCGCTCTGGCCAGCGCCCGAGCCCGTGCCCTGACCTGGTTAGTGCTGCTGGAGCCGTGGCGTCAGAGACCGGGCGCCTCGGCGCTAGCTTTGCCTCAGAGCCAGCGTGATGAGCTTGGCTTCAGTGCTGCTGAGAGTAAAATCCAGACTACCCAAACTTCTGTGCACACCCTAAATGCCCAGACTGCAGTCTTATGAGCTTGACATTTGCCCTTACCTCATCATGTTGTTTTGAATTGCTTGTGCAGGTTCAGGATGAAACGCTATTGGGGTAAAGGTTGAAGACCCATCAACCTGTCCAGGACCAAAGGGCAGAGTCTGCCTAGAGTTGTGATTCCACACCTCTCTGGAGCTTAAAACATTGGGCCCTGCTCTGTCCTTTTCAGAATTTAGCTCAGAGTTCTGCCCTACTAAGCCAGCCTTTGTCTGGGAGATCATGTCTTCTTTCAGAGCACAACAAGAGTGACTTGAGCAAACCATGTGGGATTCACCTTTTCTCCACTTTCATTTCATACTCCAGCACTGCGATTAAATTAATTTTCTGATGATAAACACCTCTTTGCCTCTTCTGAGGAGTACACCTATTTCATTGTGCGGTGTTGTTAATTGCCAGCTCAAGTCTACTGGGGATGCTTACATAAGCCGCACAAACACGGCACAAGTCACTTGCCCGTTCGTAAGTAGATGGACCATTAAGAAGTCGGGTAGAGCTGTAATCAACTCATCTAATCTCAGATGTAGGCTGCTTCATCTAAGCAAGCGACCCCAGATGCCCTTTAGAGCTTGTGGAGGATTCCTCTGACTTTCTTACATGTCCACCATGAGCTGAATCACCTCCTAAAACTGACCATCGCTTTGCCTCTGAAGGAGCCATACGTGGCTCTCTTCCTTGGAGAGCTCCACATCACAGACACCTCTTTAGTTCAGGCAAACCCCACCCTTGTGGTGTAAGCTGGTGAGAGCCAATGTTATGGCTCAAGATGAACTACAGATATGAAACTGCTTGATCTTCTCCCAGAAGTAGTGACAGATACTGAGCAACTTTCTCAGAAAGTCTCCCCTGGCAGTGGAATCTGTTTGCTGAGTTACGGTCCAAACCAGAGAGGCTGTCACTGGGAGGCAGAAGAAGATGCTGCAGGGAAGGGGCCAACAGCCACAGTTTATGCTGATTGCAGAAGAAATAAGCTATGGATTTGGCCTCCCTCATCTGTTGTTCTGAAGATGATCATGCCCAAGATCTATAATCTACTGAGCATGAGACATTGTCTTTCAGGCCTGATTGTGTACACAGACATAGTTTTCCTCAGATGGAAGTCAGAAGTTGACCTGTTTTGCTGTAGATTCAGAAAACCTAACTGACCTGAGCCCGGTAAGAACCCACCTGAGACTGCAGGAAAGTTCATGGGGTTGGGTCAGGCTTTACCTCAGTTTCATCGTGTCAGCTATCCTGGGGACAGCTGAGATTTGCCAGGAATAAGCATTTCTGTGTCCAAGGCCTCTCTGAACTGTGATGGCCTTTTCAGAAGGCGAGGTGAAATCTGTGGGTCAGAAACACGGAGCTGTGGATCTGCATGGATGTGCAGTACATGTGCTTGCTTGTAATGCCACTTTTGCTCTCATAAAGACACACACATGCAGCTGGCAGCAGGCTTGCATGCACTCTGTTGTGTGCGTTGGCCTCGTTTTTATGTGCTTTTCTTTCTTCCATCAATTTATGTTTTTCCATCCCTAATCTCTTTTCTTCTCTCTTTCCCCGCCTTTTTTTCCCCTCTCTTTTCCTTCTTTATCTCTTCGTCTTTGGTTCATTCTCCCTCTCTGTTCCTCATTCATTCTTTCCTCTCTTTTCTCATTTATTTGTTTAGAGCAAATTTTCAAATCTATAAACCCATTACGGCAAAGAGACTGTGTTGAGGCAGCCCCTGAGCCTGCAGATGTGGTGGGTCCTGGATTCCAATAACTGAACTTATTTGGAAAAAAACATTATCTGTAATGTGGAAATGGTTTGGCTTGAGGGTAAAATTTATCATCATTACCCTAATATCATCTCAAGCCTCAGCTCTGGCAGCAGCTAAAGAAAACACCAAGGCTTAATTCAGTCAGTGCAAGGAAAGAGAGACAGAGGATGGAAAATATGATTTATGATGGAAATCAATGCAATCATAATACTTTATGCTTGTAAAATTGGGCTGTTCCAACAGTGCTTGTGGGTTGCATAGGCAGTTTTCCACCCAAAAAAAATTGTGGTAAGATAAGGCATAGTAGTATGAAGGTGCAGCTGGCACAAAGGGACCATATTTCTGCTTTGGATGTGAATGGAAGCAGGTTCTGTTTTTGATTTTCCTGCTACTTCAGGCATCAGACAAAAATCAGAAACCTGAGGTCTAACTCTGTAGGGCAGAAGAAAGACGCTGTCCTGCTGCTCCTGGAGGGTGAAAGAAAGGAGAAAGAGAAGAACAACAGTCTGGAAAAAGAAAGATCCGTAACCTGTCCTCCACATAAATGGCATGATTCTGGCAGGAGCAGTCTCCCCAGTGGAAACGTGAAAGCAAAAATGTGACTCATTCCTCTGCAGTGCGGAGCACCTCTCCGAGCCCAACCAAAGCACATTTACAAAAAATTGAATCCCTCTATTCACCTCAGCTAAAGACAGACAAACCTGATAAGGTTTGGAAGGTTTGTTTAGAAGACTAGAAAGCATCTGAAGTTTCAGGTTTTACCAAATCATTGGTGTTTTCATCCAATAAACAATTTTAAAAAATTGCAAGGATAACAGATAAGCAGATGATGTGAAGTTGAGTTAGTTCGTCTGTGGTGTAAAGAACATGCCCAGTCAGAATGCTGTGTGCAGTTTCCTTGCACCACGTTTGAAGTGTGTTCTGTGCTTGGGTAGCATGGGGTAGGGGCAGAAGGGGAGATGCTCCTCCAGCATTGCCTGTTCCTGGAGAAACAGGACAGTTTAACATCCCCAGCAACCAGGATGAAGAAATACAGCCTCTCCTGGAAAAGCAAAGCAAACTACTTACTTATTCATAACGCTCCATCAAAGGTAAAGTACTTTATATCCAAGGCTTGTAATTCAATGTGAGCTAAGTCCAAAAGCTGGTCAAGAATGATCATTTTCAATATTCATTTTATGAAAAATATCTTTCCAAACAAACCTATCTTTAGTAAGATACTTTTGAAATCCTTTTGCTATTTCCTGATTTCTAAAGAAAGCTCAGTGTCTAAAAGTTGGAAAAGTATTTTCTAGGGATTTGTCCTTAAAAATTATCAAAAGCTATTTCTAGGTATCAGCTTATGATTTTTTTTCCTCTTCTCTCTGCTTTACTCCTCTCCTCTTCTCTCCTCTCTGTATTAAAAGAATTAGGTGTTGGGAATATTTTTCTGGGTTAGATTTTTTGACCAAATGAAAAAAAAAATCATATTCAGAAAAAAGAAAATATGTAATTTCCAACAGAAATAGCAGCAAAATTAGCTTCTTCAACAAGATTTAACCACTGTTTAAAGAGACTAGTTTGTGTGATAGAAGTTCTTTTGAGGGGCAAAATAGATGAGGGAATACTTCACCAACCTGAAAAGCCATATGATAAACGGAATCTTTTTATAAAATTCACCTCCATTTTGTAGTGTCTGGTGGCACAAATGCTTTTCTCTGAAATACTTTGCTTTGTCACTTACTTTCTTCTGTGTTGCAATAACAAAAGGAAAGGAGCTTATAAAGGGCTTAATAGCAATTCCTCCACGTTGGTGATCTAGTGTCTGCAGGAGCAGCCCAGGAGCTCCAAAGGGAAATGCCAGGTGATTTAGATCTATAGGCCGTACAGATTATGAACCTGTAATGTGATCCTGAGTTCCCTGCCCCTTTCCGGCTCTGAGTAACTTCCCTGGGATTACATGGTGCCTATCAGTATTTGCTGCCTACAACTATCGGACAGGAAATGTTATTTATGGTGACTCTGTTCCTGGCCTCATATCAGTCAAGGTAAAGTGTAACTCATCACAGGCGGCTCTCGACACACTCAGTTTCAGGTAGATTTTTTGAGTTTCAAAAGGACCATCACAATGAAAGGTGACCAGTCCTAAAAAATTCTGTTCTGCTATCCAGACCAGAGCCAGGCTTAGCAAGGACTTTGCTTTGTGCTGGTTGGGACATCCTAGCTTTAACATAGAGTGTTTAAAGCCTCCGAGCACTGCACTGTTTGCAGGAATAGATAAAAGGATAAAAGGAAAAGGCAGTCTCCCTCTGTTCTTCTCCATCTCATCCCGCTGGTGCCCCCAAGGACATTGGTAGATGGAGCTCTGTGATGCTGAAGGGAGAGTATCCCTCTCCGTGTTGAGGTTTTCAAATGAACTTGGTAGGAGGCTGGTCTGGGTCATACGATGTGTCTTGCTCTTTTGGACACCCTGTTAGATCCTCGCAGGATCTGGTTCCTTTTTCCCCACTTTCCACCCCAGGGCTCCCAAGCCAGTCCTCATCCTGCCCCGCTGCGTCGGCAGCTTTCCCTGCACACCCGGCACATACACCCGTCTCCCAGAGGTGCAGTTTGTGAAGCAGAATGTTGGCTGATGCACTAATTTCCCTGGTGGACTAACACATGGCTCTAGCACCTGTACCTCTGTCACATTGTCCCCATACTCTTCCTTGCTTCTGGAAAAGTTTGACGCAGTAGCAAGGGACTGAAGAGCAAAAGGTCCACGGAATGAAAGTGGAATTAAAAGTCTTGGACACCTGCGGTGTCGGTGTTGGACAGCCATCTGTCCCTCATTTGGAAGTGCCGTTACTGTCTGCCATACCTAATGTTGCTTGTCCCAGACAAATGTTACGATGCTGCATGGAATAGGCTGATGTATGAGGCCCTTGCTCTGGAAAGCCGTCCTTTATTCCGAAGACAGAGAGACAGATATTCCACTGGGTTACATTACTGAGATCAGTAGAGTTACACTTTAAATTAACTTCTTTTCCTGTCCAAGAGTGTTCCTGTAATATACACCTTCTTCCTTAGTGCACACTGCTCTTCGTCTCCTTGCTGCTTTAGTACACAAACCTCTAGACCAGAAATGACAGTTTTCCTTCTTAACACAAAAATGCCCCCTCCACAAACATGTGTACAAGCACCTGTGTATATAAAATGGCTAAGAATATACCAGACTATACATCTGCATACCCTCACACATGCACACAAACCTGTCTGTCATTATCCACCCCATATATACCTTCATCATCCCAAATACTTCATACGTAAAGACCAGCTGTCACCCTGTTTGGCTGCAGTTTCTCCACTACACGTGCAAACGGCTGCTTAACCCAGGCTCAATCCCAGGCTCAGTCCCCTTCACCCAGGTCCACACATCCTCCACACACACAAATAATGAAATTTCTCAAGAGATCAAATATGCTGGGAGAAAAAAGTAGAACAAGAGAAAGTCAGTTTGGTGCTAACTTTTTGAGTGTATCTTCTATTCAAGAGAAGTGAGTCTTTAAGGACCTGGTAGGTCTCAAAAGTTCAGCTCAGCTTTTGTTTGTGAAAATAGAAAGAGAAAACCCTCAAGGGTCAGGAAAGGAAGCACAAAGGGATTTCATTTAGGTTCTCTAATATCTTCCTTTAATAGAAAGTCTGGTGATCTATGTCCTCTCTCAGTCATATTTGCACTGTAGTTTTGAGTTGAATTGACAGAAGAACTACCCTTTCAGGAAAGGGGGAAGAAAGAGCAGATTCTCTCTGTCAATATGTTTGAGAACTGTATTCTGTTACTCCATTTGATAGTGATTCTTGGGCTATGATGATATGGAATCCAAAAGGTATTGAGTTTCTTCGTTAAACTATGTAGCTCTAGGTGGTAGAGCAAGTCAGTGCCACTGAAACAAACATTAGCACAGTAAGTGGT
Source organism: Nothocercus julius (assembly GCA_013398735.1). NCBI lineage: Eukaryota > Metazoa > Chordata > Aves > Tinamiformes > Tinamidae > Nothocercus > Nothocercus julius. The sequence goes on from VZSV01000045.1 coordinate 4,504,131, forward strand.
GGTGAATAGTAGCAGGAAATGTTGTTTACTTCTAAAGAAAATGGTTAAGATTAAATGGTCAGAGAAACTACAATGTCTTTATGTTCGTGGAGATTAATGTTCAGCCATATGAGAAAGGGAAAAAACACCAAGGTCTCCTTGGTCAATAGATGACCACAGGTGCTTTCGCTCCCATACTATTCTCTGCTGAAGTCATGAAAACATAGCTGGTTTGGGTTGCTTAGGTTTGGTTTTAGGTCAGCATGTAGCTTTAAACTTCAGTGCAGTTTTAGGAAGTGTTTTACAGTGTCTCAGGAATGGGTGTTTGCAAAACCAGAGACAAGGTGCCTCTTGCTACCACCACTGCTTTCTCAGGACCTCCTGGGGAGGAGGCTGTAGAAGCGACATGGCCAAGCGAAGTGGAGAGTGACAGTGTTTGGAGGAGATTTTCTCGGGAGGGGTGTTTGTTTTTTTGTTGGCATGGACGGAGCTTAAGATGTTATCTGCAGGCGACGTTGTGTGCCATTTTAAACACAGTGCTCTTAATAAATACCGACAGCAAATCAGGACAAGAACAGACGCAAGTTGTTTCAGGCGACTTCTGTCAAGTGAACAGTAATACGCCAGGATTAGTGGCAATCCTCTCCATATTGCGGGGAGCAAGTCGCCTGCAGATGAAGTGCTCCAGGCATTGCAGTGGGTTTGTCAAGGGGTCCTTGATATTCCGGAGCAGGCGTGCAGGCCACAGCGTTAGCAGCAGCTTTTCCATTCACCCATCTCCAGCTGACAGTCAGGTGGCAATAGCGGTGGCAGGGGGTGGCTGTTGATGTTAATTCCGGGAGCACCCAAATGAGCCGGCATCCTAGTGGCTTCCAGACTCCTCCCTTCACCCCTGTGATGTTGCTGATGCAACTGGACTTGCTCTTAATAACCAAAATGTTAATAGGCCAGTATCGTTAGGACAACAGTCCGAGCCAGTGAACCATTAACTTCCATTCCATCGAGTGCAATCAAAGTCAAGGTGAAATGGGGCTCAAAAAGGCAGTGGCAACTCTCTGGAGTGACAACATGCTCCTTTATATTGGGTAGTCCTTGAAAATGTGAGGGCAGAGCAAGCCCTTTAATAAAATAACATTTTTTGAAACTTGTGCTAACATCCTGAGGTGCATCATTCTTCTCTCCATCCTGAGAAAGGGAGTAGGTGCATGAGTAGGTGCAGCTCTTTATACACGGGGAAAACACCTCTTGCAGATTTCCTTTCTGAATATGGACCCGTTTGAATCGACAGTGCTGAAATGTTACCTGGCAGCTCCAGGCTGCCTAAAAGCTAGAATTACCAAACATTATTGAGTTATCCCGGTCCAGGGAACCCTCCCAGCAGTAGCTGCAGAACCTGTCTGGTCTCTGGCATCTGGCTTGAATTACCTTCCCCATTAGCACCAGGAGCTGACTCAGTCCCTGGCCTGGGAACTTCAAAGGTTCCTTCCAGGCACTGACCGCATTGCTTGTTAGGTCCTGGCCTGCAGCTGGGCATCTAAATTTGTATTTCAATTCAATTGAGAAGTAACGTCATGAGCAAAGTCTCTCCCTGTAGAACTTGCAGACTGGGCGATACTGGAGTGTGAGATTAAATTAAAAGCAACATCTGACCTTCCATGGAAGCCATCTCTACAAAAAAAAATAATCACCACTTATACTGCATCTGGCTTTTCTGGGATTTTTTTAGAACTGTGTAAGATAGTTAATGAATCTTTCCTGTTGCCTCTTAGAAGCTGCACGGTGGCAGTCATGCTCTGCTAGCAATTGCTATGGAGCTACTCTGTTGCCCCATCTCCATCTCGAGCTCAGAAATCATAAGCAATGGGAAGCAGGTATGGAACTCTTCCCTAAGTGAATTTCCTGTTCAGCAAGAGGGTCCATATGGACTTGTTAATTTTTCACCTGCTCATTCTCATTTTACATCTTAGGGGAACTTTTCTTGCTTTCCCTCCCCGTTTTTTCCCCCCTCTTTACTCTGCCAGCAAAAGCCCTGTGTTACACATCATTCTGAAACAGTCAGTATCCTCCTCCATACAGGTTTTATGAAGTCAATAAAATGACACACATAGCAGAAGAAACGTAGACACACACAGAGTGAGAGCAGACACACCTGAGACTGAAGTGCATCCTGTTCATAAAGAGAGATATAGTGCTGATGGCATTTCACACCGAGGTGTCCAGGGACCATCACATGCCTTGATGAGACCAAGGAAACTCAATAGACTTTCCAAACCTAATTAGTACTTAATGATCTGGAGAGACACGGATGTCCATCACCTCTGCTTCAGCCCCTCTGTTCTTCCTCAAATTCTTAATTAACCTTTAAGGAGATGATGTGCTGATGAGTTTCCTAGGATATTACATTGATTTTTTTTCACACACGCACACGTACACGCTCGGGCACACGCTCGCACGCACTCCAGCTCACACGCTAGAGAAGCTCTGGTACAAATTCTCAGCTCCAATGCTCTCCACACAAGGGTTCTGCTGATCAATGTTTATTAATGAAGCGCTGCCTCGAAAATTGTTAATTGATGGCAATGTACAGAATGTTGTCTGGAATTTAACCTTATTCATCATTTAAGTATGTTGGAAGCTAGAGCGTGGTGTTAATTAATAGCATAAGAACAAAGTTGGATCGTTCTGCTGTGGATTTGAAAAGCAAAATCATATGCGCAAAGAGGGAGAAAGAAGCTGTGATTAAATATAAAACTAGAGCAAAAAAAGTGAGAGAAAATGGAGCCAAAGTCAGTGTCATATTCAAGATGACTCACTTTGTGCCTATAATGAAATAAAAATTTGCTCGTGCGCTTATGTAATATTTTACTGTTGTGTCATATTTAATCAACTCTGAGTTTTAACAAGCTAAGTAGAAGGTGGGGGGAAGCTGCTACGAATGGAGTGAAAACAGATTAATAAGTTTTGAAAAGTTAATAGCCAAGTTTTCTGATTAAAAAAAAGAAATCAATGTTGGTAGCTGAATTCACCAGGGGGAAAATGACAAATGGAGAATGCCTTACTTAAAGTTCACTTAATAACAATCTAAATATGTGGTGATAATGTAGTGTGCAATGCTAACAGCTGCACTCTTCCAGGCTTGTCTAGGTGTTTTCAATGACTATTTGTTCTCCAAGCCATATCCCAGATTGATGAAAACCTACCTACCCAGATATTCATTTAGCTGATTGATTACCTGAGGGTCAACCCACTACAGTTTGAATGTATTCAGCTGCTCTGCAACACTGCACTGCATAGGACTGTTGCCCTTGAACAGTTTTGGGTTTCTGGACTTGAGTTTGGACTCTAGGTCTCAGTCTATAGGCTCGAGCCAGTTGTATCCAGGTATGTGGCTCAGCAGTATGAGCCAGTTTTCTGGTCCATGCAGGAGCCTCTCTGCCTGCAGGGACATGTGGTTTGCCTCTGCTCAGACTCAGAGTGTACATTAACAGACAGTGTAGGCGGGGATGAATACAGAGCCGTGTGTCTACATGCAGTGTACTGTCTGCTACCCTTAACATGTAGGGAAACACGATGGTCCAGAGGAAGCAGATAGACACACAAAATTTTCTAAAAAAAAAATTACTGGGACAGAGGTAGAGCCAGAAATAGTGCCAGGTTTTCCTAAGTTCAAATGAAATGTTATTTCTCAATTAGTTCACCTTTCTTCTCAGTTTTAAAGAAAAAAAAATATATATTTTGAAACACACAAAACTTCCATTAGTTATCTGTATTTCAAAAGCCCTTAAAACTCATTTTCAATTGACTTCTGTTAATTGGGAACATACTCATTTAGTTCTGTTTGGGAGGATAAGGCATGAAAATCATAAAACATGGAGCCAAAGGTTGTCTAACCTATCTTCAAGCCTGAAGGAAGGATTAATTTTACCTATGTCTTTCCTTGAACCTGTAACCCTTGAGTCACTCACTCATTGATGTGATGAGGCTGGATAAAACAGAGAGCCCGCAGGTGAATGGAAAATGGGCAACTTCTCCAACTGGGTGATACAGCACAAGAGAGGGGAAGCAAAGCACAGCATTAGGGATCACAGAGGACATCAGTGGTGGGAAGGCAGAGATACTGGGTTGCCTAGATCTCTGAAGATGAAAACAAAGGACCTGGTATTGCCTCTGCAATTTGAATTAAGCTCAGATTTCCTGTGATGCAGTTGGTGACTGTTCATGTGCGGCACATCTCAATGCCTGGTTGCAGGAAGCTTTCCAGAGGGTACGGAAAGCTTTGGAGGCATCTGGACTGTATCAGTGGCAGGATGGAGCTTTGCAAAAAAGCACAGTAGAAAATTTCCTGTTCTGTGCTTCATGCTGTTTAGCTGAGGTCTGGGCTCCTGATATCACTCTGCTGGGTGGTTTGCCTTGAAAGCCAATTCATGAATTATCATCTTTCCTGCCATCACAGGCTTGGGCAGGGAAGGAGGGTGCAAACCATCAATCAGGAATCACAGAAGCTAGCACATACACAGAGTCATGTAAGAGCAGATATCCTTGCCCTCAGCCAGGAAAGCTCTGGTGTGGGTTGCAAGAATGTCTTCTTATTAGTGGCTATTAAGTGAACTATGTATTATTCAAAGCTATGTGACTTAATTGTTCTTCTGGGGGTGAAAGCAAACAAATAGCTGAGAGGCCAAGCTCCTTTCACTGCCTGTCTTGTAGGAAGCCTTGACTGCAGAACCTGACAGCGTCTGGGCAAGTGGAAGCAAGCTATTTTCTCCATCCCTTTCAATTCCTTGTCTTCTACTGCTTACTGAGACTGGGAAAGACTTTTACCCGGGCTGTGACAATTTGCTTAGAGGAGCAAAGAAAGAGAAAATATATGACCTAAATCCAGGTCAATAAGAGACTAATTAAAGAGAACAGTGGTCTGATATTTAGGAAGAATGTTCAATGACACATCAGAGCAGCCTTATGAGGTACAAAATCAAACAAATAAACAGAAAAAAAAGGGGGGGGAGAAAGAAAAACACCTCTGTAGAAGCTCAGGGTTGTTATAGAGTCAGAGGTGGTCATGTAGACCACCAAGGGCAACCCAAAGCTGGCAGCTTAGTTACTCTGTTCTTAGCAGTGCTTACACCCAGCCCTGGACATTAGAATCTGTTTAACTGAGTAAAATAAACATGTTAATCATGATCCTGCGGATTAGCTTGTGGTATACTTGCAATCACTGAAGCGTTTTTGGCCACCAGTGCTGCTCTTTATCAGAGCTGGTTTCACACAGGGATTAGGCGCTGGCAGGGCGCTCGGCGGTGTTCCTGGCGTTCTCTCGAGGCTTCTTGGTGTCAGCGGTGAAGTACCTTGCAAACAAGTTCCTGGCATGGGTGTCTCAAAGAGGCCCATGCCGATGTAACAGGGAAGTCACTAACTTGTGGACTATATCTTTGGTTCAGCTCCTTACTTCACCTTGATGGATGACATGACTGTGAAGCCTGCAGTGTTCCCCGCGTTGCTCCTCCTTCTCCCATCCGTTGTCTATTCAAGTGACCTTGCGTCAATGTTTGCCTCTTAAGGCTTCTTAGCAGTGAGAGAGTTGTTCTCCCTTCTTGTCCAAATTATCTTTAGTACTTCTAATCCCTGCTTTCAGTGAAGAAGAGTGAGATGTGAGATGTGTCCTTTGATTCTGAAACTCTTAAAACTAGCAATGATATTGCAACATTCAGCCCAAACTGGCTTGATTAGGGAGCTTGCCTTTAAATGATACAAGGTCAGCCACTCCCAAAGTGACTTTGAGTAAGCAGCTAAGCCAGGAAAGTGTGGGTGATGAAGGCTTTGTTGTCCCCTAGCCTTAGGGAAGCTGGTGATGGTAGTTGTTGCACAAGCTGTTCGTTGCACATTCGGATGCATGGAAGGTGTCCAGGTACTGGTTTGAGCAGCTCCCTCATCGCTAGCAGCATCCTTTCAGTTTGCAGACAGGGTCTCCTCCATGCATTTCAGCCAGTTTTGCCACAATATTGTCATGCCCATGTCCTTCCCTTCCTGTAGGTCTCCCTCCACTGACTAAACCTCTGCGTGCCCATTAGCAAACATCCCTTGTGCAACTTGAATAGCACGCACACACACACACAAATAAAGACCTGTACTTGACGGGGGATCTGTCTCTTTAGTCAACTTTTCTCAGTCACTCTTCCTCGACATGTAATTTGTTGACTTCATTGCTTTCTTCCTTCTGCTGTTTCTCTGGCTGCTTTCCCCCTTCTCCCTCCCTCCCCACTCATCCCTACAGGTATAAATAACCAAAAAAACATGTAGCTAACCATGCTGTGTCAGTCCCTGCTGTGCCAATTTCCCATCTGCTGCATCCCTGCCCCATCCTGCAGGTTGAACAGCTCCTGCCATGCTGAGTTGAATATGCCTGTGTTTGAAATTAAGCACGTGCTTAAGATCTCAGCTGAAGCTGAGACCTAGGTTAGGATGTTGGTGGTGAACAGGCAATTGTAACTCTACAAATGGTGGACCAGAACCCATTTCAGGATGCAAATGCTTAGTATTAATGAGACTAATAGACACATGTGTGCAAGTCATTGAAATAGCAATGTCAAGAGCTGGCTAGCGATAAAGTAGAGAGAAGTCTCTGCTTGATTTTTCTATGACTAAGCTAAAGGCTGCTGGCTTGTATGAGCCTCAAATGCATGTTTATCAATTCCCCATCCTTATTGTGGGGCTCCTCTGGAAATGCAGCATTTGCTGAAATAGAATAAAGCAGTCATTATAAATGCTAGTCATTAACGGCGTGAACCTTCATAGTCACCTGCCAAGACATCAGTAGCGACTCAGCAATGACGTTCCCTGAGCACTGACTGTTGGGCTTTAATAACATTGTTCTATTAAAGCTGTTCAAATCAACCATTTGAGAGCCGTCTGGCTGCTGTACTCAAAAAATACTAATAATTTGCCCTTGATATCCTCTTCCATCCCTTTGTCCTAGTCCTCTTTGGAGGCGGTTTTCATACAGTATGCATCCTGTACATAGTCTGCCGCCAGGTCCTGAGGTATGTGTAGCCTCCCAGGATGTGCAAGCTCCCTTATGTTGCATTTACCAGTACCTTTACTTGGCACCTAAATACTACCATCGTTGTGGGTGCTTTATAAATGATCATGTAACGTGAGGTTCCTACTGTGGTTCTTTCCCTATGAGCACTGTGCCGCCACACGTGTTACCTCCTTCATGCTTTATTATGTAGAGTACACTTGTCTTTAGCAGCATGTGACTAGCCACATTTGAAATTTGTCTGCTCATCCATCTACTTGCCTGTAATCCAATCTCCTAGCTGACAAATACAAAAACCTTTACAAATGTCAGGGTTGGGCTAACAGGATTGTGTGGCCCTCCCTTACTCAGAATAGTTGTAGTTCTAGTGTTCCCCTCTCCACCCCTCAGCCACAGCTAATGAATGGCAGGAAGGCAGATTTTTAGAAGTCAAAAGATGAGTTCATGCTGGTCTCTTAGAGCAGAGTTCCCTGCCAAAGTTACCATTTCATCTTGGTTGACCATCAATGCGATAAGAACTACTGATAGTTTCGAAGTTTTGAAAAGGAAATGAAGATTTGAATGGACTGACTCTAGAGCTCAAGAAGATGGTTTTATAACTAAAGGCCAGTTCTGTCACCAGACCTCCCGTCTACTGTAACTGGGAATTAACTTCAGATAAGAAACAGCTTATTCCAATATTAGCTCGTAACAAGGATTTAAATGCCACATCAGTAGCAACACAAATAAGAGAAATTAGCTCCACAGCAAAAATGTAAACAATTCATTTTAAAACCAATTTGAAAATGCCCCTTTTCCCCATTAAAAAAAGATGTTGACAAAAACAATTATATGAGGTCCTTTCAAATTGTCCATGGAATATTTTGATTCCATGGACAAATAATGAGTGAATGCATAAGTAAATATTTATTTTTGAAAAAGCATCCATGCTGTGAATAGCAATTTGGGTAACTCATGCTCACATCCTCTTCCACCAGCCATAATCCTAAATTACATTACATGGGTATGGTACATATAATAGTCTGTAGTCTTAGTGGAAAAGATAGTCCATCATGGGAACTTTTGCCTACAAACTATCCTGGGAGTTTTAGCACATCAGGGGAAGCCATCCCTTGGCAGAGTATGGCAGCATTAGGAAATTAAAAACCTCCTCTGGCAGCATCTCCGAACCGAAATCTTTTGGGCTTTCATGATGAAAAAAAAAAGAACAAGATCTTCGTAGGCACCAAATCTGTTTCATAAAGAAAGAAATAGAGCAAACAGAGCTCAAGCGCTAAATTTGTGTGAACATACACCCTGAATTCCACAAAAAAGCAAAACGTGACTGAGATGCCAAGCGGACAGGCACTGCAGAGGGACGGGAGGACAGGCTTCCTCCAGCATGCCCTTCCACCCCTTCCTCGTACTTCCAGATACAACGCAGTCCCAGCCTTCTGAGAGTCCCAGATCTTCTGAGAGACCCTGAGGATCCCCTTGTCGGCCTCCAAGTCACATCCAGGAGTCCTCCCTGCGTCCTAGGTACTGGATCCCTCTGGCCAGTTCCCCTAGCCATACGTACAGGGACTGCCGCTAAGAGCACAAGGAGAGCGGGCGCTTTGTGCAACTTCTGGAGATGTTCAGCCGTCTCCATTCACACATGGCATCTCTCGCCACCAGAAAGGCAGTCTATTTTTTAGGTCATTGCCAACTTGGCTTTAACCTGGGCAGCACCCACAACAGAGTGAAAAAAACCCTCTGCCTCTCCCATTACTATCCCTTTAGTTATCCTGTGCCAGCTGCAGCAAGAGACCTGCCACTACCAAATTCCCAAACGGCTCATTTGTTTGGAGGCTCTGCTCTGAAGCCTCATAGTTCAAATATAACAAATCCAGCAACTTCATGAGCTGAGCTACTGCAGATTTCTCCCTGTGACTGCAGATGGGAATGTGCTGTACAAATGAAAGCCCAGACCTCTGCTACTGCGAGTAAAAGAGTCTGAGTGAAATATCAGCTGAGGAATATATTTTATTTGTTTTTTTTAACTGTCCATCCGAAAACTGCTGATAGTCGGGTGGTGTTAGGAGTCAGAGATAACAGCCTCACATTTATCTAGTACCTTCTATCCAGATGGACCCCCAAACTACTTTATAAACTTTACTAACTGGTTGTTTCAGCTCCATACATCACCTTATATCTATCCATCTGTTTACAGCTATAGCCATATAGAGAGCATTTCTCTCACCTCTGAAGGGTGGCTATTTCTGATTTGGGATGTAACAGATGTTTAAGAGCTCACATCAGTGTGAAGTAACCACTTCATGGCTTAGCCCTGCTTCTCTTCTGTATCTCTGTTGACTTGAGCAAGAATAAAAACTAGGGGACAGGAAATGATGCTTCTAAGAAATTAGGCTGAAACAAAGACTGCAAAGTGACTCTTCATGTGGCAAGTGATGGAGTTTGTGGCTTTTATTGTCACCAGATGCTGAGGATGTTAAAAGTTTACATTCTACATGGGTAGACTCATAAGTTCATAGGGCAAAAAAAAAAAAAAAATGTTTCTAAATAAAAGCAACCCACATGAGTGTAGAGAAAATGATTAATAGTAATTTCAACTTGAGAGGATCTTGAGGAAGTACCTTGTGTGTTTCCACTCTTCCCTGGACATTTGTCCTTGCAGGAGGCATGATACTAGGTTAGAAAGTCTGAGACCCACAAGGGTTGTTCCTGTGTTCTCAAAACTACCCAACACCTCACAGAACAAGAAGAATAGTCTGAGCCCTGTGCTATCCCTGTCTGCAGTGGGTGTGGGGAGCCAGATGACCTTGCTGATCTGTCAGTTTAGCACTCAGATGTCCTAGGCTCCTCACTGATCTTGGCCGTGGAGATTTGCAATGGCCCTGGAGAAACTATTCCTGGCGGACCCAGCTCTCCTTACATCACAGCCTCATTTAGGCGCCTTGGGAAGTTTTCCTGGTGCATGTGTCCAGAGAACCTGGCAGAGAGGCTTCTTGGTTGGAGAATGGCAACTGGAAGTCGGTGGATGTTGGCTCTATAACCGCTCACTAGAAAGTCATTTTGCCCAGTTTATTGTTCCTCTTCACTGCAGGTTCTGTGGCAAAAAACCTGAGCTAGTGCTACCGTTTTGATGATTGCACAGGCGCTGAACAAGGAGATGATACAAGGAGACTAACTTCGATCGAAATAACTAAGGGGGATACAAGTGAAGATAAAAAACTGTCGGAGGGAGAACAAGGCAGCGAGGGATGTGCTGTGAGCCGGAGGGGGAGAGATGTGCTGGTTGTCTGCACAAGCCAAAGGGAGAAGGTTTACACAGCTCTTCCTCATCCCAGGAAATTTTTTACACAAAAAGTGCACGTTGCTTTAAACAGCCATTTGAAGGTTCGGTTTGCATTTGGTTTAGATTTAGATAAAAGTCAGATTCTGTTAAGTTTTGGTTAGCATTGGGCGGTAGGAGGCATTCAAAATAGACAGGCGTTGCACTCTTGGAATTTTCCTGAAAGATTTGAAATGATAATGGGTGGTCAAACTATGATTTTTGCTTTTTTGTCCTGAGGACACTTCCTGACAGCAGTCTCTGTTTGTGTGAAATCAGCAGCCCTCCAGCATCCTGTAAAAATCTCAACTAAAAGATTAATTGTTAGCCATGATTACCGTATTATTTATTATTATTGTGTGATGTTGAGACTATGTTTGGAACAGATGGGAATCCAATTAGCTTAGTTCTGCCTTTGTCCGTTGGATGAGACATTAATTTCAGGGCCACTCTCCACCTTGTCTGAATAGCTACGAGGAAAAAAAATGTGTTCATGGAACTTTGTGTTTTTGAGATGGTTTGTCACATATATTTTGTTTCCCCATGAAAGGACACTACTGGCTGCTAAGCAACAGAGCAGCTATGTTTACATATATATACTTTTATGTATATATTTATGTACCGACGCACACATACATGCAGACAGAGAGTATTTATTCAAGGACAACAGTCCTCGTCAGACTGGCTCTCAGCTGAGAGTAATTCTATTAATTAGGGCTGCAGTTAACTTCCCCCATCAGCTTCCCCCAGCCTACCCATCCTCCTCTTTCTTCTTTGCAGCTATTACTATTTTTAATTAACAAGCCAAAATGTGCACTCCTAACTACAATAAGAGAGAAAGACAAAAGGGCAGAAACGAGGAGCTCTGTTGAGAAGGGCAATTTGTTTGGCTGACTCTTTCAGAGAAAGGCGGGCTCGGCAGCGGTTTCTCTGCAGGATGGTGTCCCGTAACCAGGGGAGGGAGCAGAAGTGGTTTTTAATGGGGCTTTTCTCCCAGGCAGGGATAATCCCACGCGCAGAGAAGTCTTGGAGCTGCGCGGTGCTCGGAGGCAGCGCCACTGCACATCACCATGGCACGGCTTTCCTTTCCTCTAAATGTCTCAGTCTGGAGGGGTTTTGCTTTTTTTTCAGGTGTTAGGAAGCCTTAGGCTAGGAATTACCACTGATTCTGCCTATGTGTTTTTGAACTCTGTTGATCGTTACGTTACTTCTCCAGCAGAAATCTCAATGCATGGATTTTAAATGTTACTTACATCAGCTACAGTAGTCTCTACACTTTAAAATTCAGATCCAGACCCCAAAGTTAATGGGTATAAAGATTCAGGGTTCAAGATTGCCCCTCCGCTTCTATAGTGCTCTTCATCTTTAAAGCAGTTTAAAATGATTAATTGATCTAAACCTTGGAGTAGCTGCGTGTGTGGCAGGAGGGAGGTGATTAAGATGTTCACTGTAGGGAAATTGAGGTATAAAAAGACATTGCTGGTGCCGAGGTAGAAACACAGGAGCAGCACTGGCAAAAACACTGACTGAAACTCTGTGTGTGTGTGAAAACTGGCTTTTCAGCCAAAATGATCACTATGAAATACATGTTTTGGTTGTTTCTGTTTTATATAAGTTGAAGTTGTCTGGGTGTTGTTGCAATACCAGGGCAGGGGAGTTCATAAAAAGAAAGATATCAGCTTTCAGCTAGAAGAATAATGCATTTGCATTTTCAAATGTTATCCTTCTTTATAGAAAGTAATAATCAAAATGTTTGCCAGAAGCTAGAATAAAATAATTTGCACATTTTAGTTTTCTGTTGAATCCTTCCCCTCCTCAAGACTTCTCCCTATCCCTTCCCAAAATGTGCACAAGAAATTAAAAACATCAGAAACTCCTGCATCATGAGCCTTGTCCTTCCTGGCTCAGGGAAGATGGGGGTTTTTAAAGCCCCCAGCCGGCATCCGCCGGCTTTTCCGGACAAACTGTGGAGCTCGAGGCCGCCGCTCCCGAGTGCCCTGACTCAGGCTCGGTGGCTCTGTCGGTGGGTGGCGACTCCTTCTGCCCGCGCCCCCACACGCACAGATCGGCAGTTTTCGGAGCCTCTCCGCGCAGAAAGCCATGATCCCATTCACATGCGTGAGGCAGAGTCTCTCGTTTCACACGGTATCCGCGCATTTGACTTTCAAATGAGAGAACTAAGTATCATGAACAGATGAAGAGATAATCAAAACATCTTTGTCCAGGTTTTTGGAAGCTGATTTTGAAAACTGACACTCCTGAGCAGTTCTGTCAGTTCTCACAATATTTTTATCATTAAAAACAACAACAGCAGCAACAACAACAACATTTGCTAATCTGTTTCTTAAAGCTCCTGCCTTTGGAGTCATGTGAATCTCTGCTTATTCACCTTAAAAGTAATTAACTGCAACATAAGTTTCTATCTAACAGTGTTTGTTGCAAAGCTTGAGAAACATTTACTTTCAAACAGAAAAAAGGCAAAACCAAAGGATTTTCCAGTCCAGGCTTTTGGAGTCAGTGGCTGGTTACAGTATTGCAGGAGAAACCCTCACTTTGATAGCAACAGCATAAACTCAGAAGCAAAATCGTAAAGAAAAGCCCATGATAATGAAAGACAGCAAGTTTGAGCCCACCCTCATTACTACCTAAAATTATCACCTCCCATCTTGAACGTGACCTGGTTCCCTGTTCCTTGCTTTCCCACTTGGGATCCTAGTGCAGGACTTTATTTATGGCAGAAACCTTTTTTTTTTCTTTTCTAAATCCTAGGCTAAATATTCTTGGCTGGTTGGTGTCGTACCTCATCCTCAAATGCTTCTGTTAATGACTGGCTAATTGTTAATTCACCCTTGGTAATTATTCTAAACTCTAAGATACATTTTCTCTCTCTTTTTGGATATTTGGATGGTTATCTATGCATATTTGCTCTTCAGGCCGTGTTGGTGAGCTGTGATTGATCACTGAAATTGCATGGTGCTGTTTCATTTTCCTGATTGAATAAGCAGACAAAATCTGTGTGCAAATGTGGCATCCAGCATCCTTTAATGCTTACATACACGCCTTGGAAACTTGCCTTTTGTGAACACTCATGGCTGTAAAACACAAGTGTCTGCGTATTCCTACTAAGTGACTAAATTGCACACAAAATGAATAAAGAAAAAACTGTAAATGGTTTGCCCCCTTCCTTTCAGCAGGGAATTCACCTTCCTCCAGTGCTTTTAATTTCCTGTACAGTCGAGCAGTGCGTGGTTAAAGGGCCCTGTGTTACCTCCCAGGAATGGCTGCATTTCAGCAACCTAATGCAGGAATTTTGGAATTTCTGTGTGATTTCTGTGTTCCATAAAATACCACGGGACTCTCTGGGACGTGGCCGTGGGTGTTATGCACTAGCTGCGTTGTGTCTAGATCTGTGTTTTTTAAACCGGCACCAGGGAACAGAATATCCCCAACTTAACGGCATTCCACGTGGACGGCTGAATACCGTGGAAATTAGAAGGTCCAGAACCATTTCTTAAGGGATTTTCAGTACTTTGTCAGGCTGTTCCAGAACTTCGGGCTTTGTTTGCTCGTGGTTTTGGTTTAATTATCTGGAGTGAAAGGACATCTCTGCTTTGTATTTGAACAGCAACTCATCACCTGCCCTTGCTAACCTCAGCTAACAGCGCTGTCCCCTCAGGTCAAGTGAGAAGGGGCACTGCTCTGGTTGCTGAAGGTGACAGGTTCAAACCCTCATAATCATCCATGGCAGCACTTGTTATAATTCTTTATGTGACTTTTTCAACCTCCTCCTTTCAGCTCCCTTAGCCAGCACTGAGTCTTTGGTTTTTACTCTCCACTAGTCGCAGTTTTTGCCTCATTTCCCTCTTCCTTTATCAGTGGTTTTGTCTTTTGTTTTGCCTGTCTGCTTTACACTATTTTCCCAAGTATAACTCACATGAGGGTCAAACTTTCAAATCCGCAGTGTTACCTAGATTAGAAATAAAGCCAGAAGCATGTTAGAGGCAAGTGTGAGCATGCACACATTCCTCCTGCTCCCTTTTTCCTCTTCATGAGAGCAAGTATTCACACACACACGGTCACCGAGACACAGCTGTTCCTCAGAAAGGACACCCGTGTCCTGTTCCTTCAATTCAATATGTATCTCAAAGAGTATCAAAATTAACACCCTCATCACAAAGCCCTCTACTTGTCTGCAAATCAGCAGTTATTGGTCTGTTTTCATAGAGCGGAAGTAAATAAAAGAAAGAAAAAGGAAAAAAAAAAAAAAAAGACACCTTGCCCCTGTTATACAAGCTGCATGCAAGCTTCTTGTTATTGCTATGTGGCTTAAAGTGCGGGCTGGCTAAGAAAAAGCCATGGCGATAACAAGATAAGCGCTGGCTCCGGCGCCTCCTGCGAGCGCTTCACTGCGCGGCCCCGGCTGCCCCGAGCGGCTCTCGCCGCCCCTCGCACCGGGGTAGCGGCGCCCTGCGCAAGGAGCCCGGATACTCTTCCCACCTTAGCTGTGCTCCACGAACAAGGGCTGGAGCCGCTGCCCTTCTCTCCCCCAGCTTCTCTCCTGCCGTCCTCTCTGCTGTGACGGCCGTTTGCTCCTGCTGGGGAGGCGCAAAGGAGGGAAGTCGCACAGTCTGAGGGTGTGAGGTTTGGTGTTTTCTGCCCAGAGCACCAGGAGATCTGCACAATGACAACATGACGTGCAGTGTGGCCACGTTGACCTTGACCTGCTGGTTGCCTAACAGCTTGTAATGGGAGCAGGGAGCGCTTGGATGCCAGTGCCCAGCAGGCACCAGCCAGTATGGGAGCCTCGTTTTATGGAAGTGCAGCCACAAACTCAGTGTCCTGCCCCAAACACTTGGCTCTTGTGAAAACTTCTGGTGTCATTTGATAAAGTGACTTACAGGCAGGTCTGCCTGGGTTGGGGCAAGAGTGCAGCTCTCCTTGGGGGTGAAAGCTGATGCAGCTTTCCAGGAGGATGAGAAGGGTCGCCACGTGAACCCAGAGATAAGCCGGTCTCTTTGCAGGGCGTGCTGAGATCTTGCCGCCTGTGCCACAACCTCGTTGTTTTTCTCGGGAGGTAGTTTGTTGCATTATTGTTGTTCCTGCTGCTGTTGTTTTAATCTTTCACGGGAGATTATATAAAACAGCCTCTCCATGAACCAGAACACATCTCTGGGGAATATGATGACAGCATCCATATCTTAAAAAGCCATGAAGTAGAGACATGCTGTAGAAAGTAGTCGTTCCCAGTGATAAGTGCAGTATGACATTTAGGAAGGATACCCTATGGTGACAAGCTTGCACACTAGTGCAAATCTGGAAACAAAAAGAAGTGCAGTTAAACCCCTGGATTTTGCCATGCTTGTTATTTGAAAGAAATTTCCTTCTCTAATTTACTTCTGCAGGCAGAACAAAGCCCCTTAACTCCTGGCATGGTGCAGTCAGTTCCCGGTGCTCCTCAGCTGTGAATCTTGTGAATCTTAACCCGATTTCTCTTGAAGCCTCCATCCCAGAGAGCTGCCCCCAAAACAGCCCCTCCCTGCGCGTGGCAGAATTCATTCCTTGGTGTGCTCTGGTCCGTGTGGACCCTGAACTTGAAGTGTGGAGAGGCTGCCCGGAGAAGTCTTCTGCCTCCCTGATCTCACACAGAAATTACTTTCTGAATTATACACAGCAGATGGAGAGCCTGACCACAGGCTTTTTCTTTTCCTTTAGGATAGCCCTCTGCGTCCCTGTCCTTCCTGTGACTTGGAGGCACAGCCCTGCTCGTGTGGAAGGAGCCCGGGCACTCCCAGGGAGATGAGCCCAGCTTGCTTGTATCAAGTCGAGGGGCAGCCTTGGGGCTCGAGGTCTCGCAGGTCCTGCAGGGCTGAGGCCGGGGAGATGCTACGCAGGGCTCTGCGGCGGCCGGCCGCGCCGGGCAGCCGAGAGCCGGGAGCGCGCGTTCGGAGGGCGAGCTTCCCCACGCAACAGCGTGGGCCTAGGCATGGCTGGGTTTGCACCTAAAGCAAAGAGCACGGAGCAACATGCAGCTGCTTCACCCGCTGGAGGAGAGAGGTATTTTCTTCCTCCATTCCTCTGGTCCTCTGCTATGAGAATTCAGGCCACTGAGCTGTAGGCACCATGGACCACATTTGCACAGGTCACATGCGTCCCTCAAACTGTTTAGCAGAAGGGCAAGGGTTGCCCAGGTGTGCCTGAGGGTGCCTGAGGAAAGAGAGGTGTTCAGAGCCAGCTCGGGAAGTCTCTGGGCTCGGGCTTTCCACGTACGGCCTCTGTGCCTCAGTTTTCCCATCTGATCAGTGGGTGAATGATGCCAGCAGCCCCTGCCCTCAGTTTGGTTTTATTAATGAACTCTGGGGCCATTAAGTCAATAGATTCTGGGGAAGTGTCACTATTACAACCATCCACGGCAAGGGAAAGCACATTCCCAAGCAGGGAGAGTGTGGAAGGCCTAATGAACATTGAGTGGAGTACTTGCTCTACACTCGCTTTGTCACTGCTGGGCAGCCTTGCCCTGACAGAGCTCCTGTCCAACGAGGGAGGTACATCCATTCATCATTAGTCCTAATGCAAGCTTGGGAGTTTTAAAGCCAGGGCTAAATCAGACCATCTTAATTTGCAGGCTTAATGCATTGCATATTATCCATATCCTTCCTATGGGATTTATCTTGATTAAGTGCTAATTTGTAACTGGTGGTATACCCAGTGAAGTGACTGATGAGAAGGATGCCTGGACAGAAAGGCAGTGTTTTGGCGGAGGTGCAGGCTGAGGATGGGAAGTGCTGTTCCCACCACAGACACGCACACAGCAGGCAGCACATTTTACGTACATCCCCACCAGCCTAATAGGTGAGCTGTCCACAAGGGTTTAGCTTAGGCTATTTTTCAGCTACGATGGAAACCAGAGGTCTGCTGTGAGAGAAAGAAGCAGATTTGTAAAGGCTTTTTCTGCAGTGCTCAGAGAGCCTGCCCTGAGCTGTTATATAGCCCTATCTGTGCAGAACACCACGGTTCAGGAAAGGCAAAGCTGCTTCAGTTAACCAAGCGCATGGCACAGCTTGCACTCCTAGGTTGCACCGCCTCCGTTGCACACTGAATCCCTCCTGTGCTGCCCGCAGCTGAGGAGCCCGATCCAGCCATTGCACTGACAGCAGCCCCTGGCCAGACCCTCCCACCATGCCACCAATTCCACCCCGAGACCGCCAAGAACAGGGGGAAATACTGAGGAGTAAATGCCTGAGACCATTTAAGGTACCGTCACAAACATAATGTGACCAGAAAACAACTGGAAAAGCCCATTGCCCATAGAAGGCATATACTAGTCAGGCAAGGCTTTTCCAAAGAGCTAAGAAGCTGTATTTCAGGACATCTGCTCTCCACTGGCTTCCACTTCTGTAAGAAACAAAACTTCCACCTCTACAAGATGCAACAAATCTCAAATGAATCTACATAAGCATGTAGATTTTGGAGCGTCTGAGAAGAAGTGACCTTTAAGCAGAAATGGGTTCTCAACTTCTGCTATTGCAGCTCTGGCATTTCACTAAAATAAAAGCCTTTATTTTAGCTGCCACTTTGCTATCTGGAACTGTGTCTGGTTCTGTAAGCACCTCTCCCTCGCAAGTCATAAAAGCAATTAAGTGAGTCTTATGCCCAGAAACATACACACCCAAGAGTCAAAATGCTTCATTGCCCCATTTTACAGAAGGGTAGAACAAAACTTTACTCAACTTTCTCTGGCTTGGTAATAGGAAGACATCCAAAAGTCTTAATTTCTGTCTTATGGCATGCAGAGGTGTTCTACAATAATTGTGTTTTTCCTCTTGGACATTTTTCCTGACGCTGAAAATACCGGACAGTTTCTCAGCTGATGGGTACTGCTTCCTTTTACTTGGGTAACTAATGACAGCAGTTGAGGAGGAAGGGGGGTGTTGAGTAGAGGGAAGTTAATTAATTTCAGGGTTTTTAATCTCTTTTCTTTTGTACCAAACCATAAAACAAAAATTCTTCGGGAGCCAGAACATGTACCTCCAGTAATCGAAAGAGAGGCAAGGATCTGACTAATAGATATTACGTTCCATTATATGGTCTTGAAGTCAATAAACATTAGGTTACCTTCATGCAGTGAAAAAAGACCAGATTTATTAAAAAATCTTATCTGGAGGGTTTGCATTTCAATAGGATGTGAATTTGCATATTTTAACAATAACCTCCCATCATTCTGTCTGATCTGTGCTCAGTTGGCCATACAGATCACTTTATCTTGAATAGATTATCACCGGTTTAATAAACCCTTCATAATATGCAGGTATAACAATGGTACTTCATTGGATAAAGGAGGTATTAAAGTTCTTTTTCTGGAAATAGGGGTGGCCCAGCTAGTGATTAACTTTATACCTCTGTACATCCCTGTGCTGAATACGCGATTGAAGGAGAGTATTCCCATTATTCACATTCAAAACGGAGCGGCTCTTTGGAGCTCCCGTTAACTCCTCCGTGCCCGTGGCAGCTGCAGACGCGGGAGTCAGCAGTGCCGGCGGGCGCTACCCCTGAGACAGCCCGAAAGGGCAGCGCTTTCCCCCGTGCCGGGTCCCTGTCCGCCTCCAGCGCGTGGTCAGTGCTGGCCTGTTCGCCTGAGGAGGCACCTTCCTAACGCTGCACGGACGTGGGGTCGAGGCGCTGCTCAGCAGAAGGCCGAGAAGGCCTCCAGGCACGTGGCTAAGCTGCCTACCCAGTTTTCTATGAAAACGCAGTGTTATTCTTCCTTGTTTCCCCTCCCAGGCTTTTGTGTCTTCCCTCCTTCCATTTTCCAGATGGAAGCTCGTTTTCCACTGGTTTCTCTTGACAAGAGGCAAGTCCATCTGACAACTCCAGCATCTTCCCTTGCTCTGCCAAAATATTTGGGTGGGATAGGGCAGAGCAGCACTCATGACTTTTCCTTTCCTGCATTTTTTGATTCATTCATTTTTGTTTCTTTATCAGTATCTACATCCCATCTACAATAAAATAGATACTCTTTCCCTACATCTTGGATATGCAGAGCAGAGTGGGCCACTAGGAGCATTAACTGTCCCTACAGAGAGCTTACGCCGCTCTCGCTCCCCCAGGCCATCGTGGCATTTAACCCAAGCTGCAGGCCTCAGTGAGACGTAACGCTAGCTGAGGATCAGTGCTGTGGTCGCGCAGCCCTGGGATCTGGGCTGCCTCACACCGGACCAGCTGGGAGCACAGGACTAATGAATTTTGGGGCTGCGTGTGCGAGCACGTGTGAGAAGCAGAGGGTATGTCACACACACTTTCCCCAAGGCACCCTGGCGAGCAACTAGAACTTTTCACACTCCCTCTCTCTCCTCTGTTTTCTTTTCCTCAGCTCAAGCTGTGTTCGTGCTTGCTTTTCCAACGCTCCCATCACGAGCTCTTTGCTTCTTCAGAGCCGACACGCCGGTGTGCCGCCTGACAGTGGGAGCACAGCAAGGCTAGTGAATAATTGAAAGTTATTGACCTATAATAACCTGTCATTATTGACCATAAGTGATTTAGTTAAAACACACACACACACACACATCTCATGTGAGGGAGCTGAATCTCCAATTCCCTTTGTCCAGCACTGGTTCAATGGAGCTTATCACAGAGGAGAGAGGGACCTTTTGGCCTGGTATGAGATTCATGTTAATTGAAGCAACGATTCTGATGATCTGCCGGAGTAAATCTTGTGAGGAATCGAATGAGCACAACACCTGTAGCAGCCAGCAAATTGTCCCGAACCTTTACTCAAAGGTCTGTGAGCCTTAACATTTCCTGAACTGCAGCAAAGTTCACAAATGTTAAGAGCAGGGAGGATGATTTTAATCAAGCAGCCTGACCCTGCCATAAGGCAAGCTAGAGAATGAAGAATTCTCCGTCAAGACCAATAACCTGTGGTTGAAATGGAGCACAACACTTAGGGAGAAGGAAAACCATCTAGTTTTGATGTCAGACCCCTCACTCACCTATTATTTTTCAGTTCTGCTGAGATAGCTCTTCCATTTCGCGTTTCCCTCAGAAGTGGAAGTGCTGACTTTAGCTTCTTGGGAAGCATGAAATGCTGGTCGCCCTGCCAGAGAGCTCATCAGGACTCACCTCCAGCCTCAAGCCCCCGTCCTCTGATGGGTTCTGCTGGGCCAGGCAGTCAGATACCTGCATGAAACCCCGTTGGCCTCCCGTGTTTAAATGGAGCCCTGTAGACATGCAAACGCCTGGGCTGGCGAGCTTGGCCGGGTCAGATAAGAATCGGGATGATTAACTGTTTAATTGAGCCAGGTTTCTGAACGACGCGTGAGCCCAGCCACTAGCACAAGCACTGCCATATGCCCGCAGAAGCTGGCTGTGAGTGAGGCAGGATCTGAATTTTGTGGCTGGCCCTTGTTATGGAAAGTTTCTGTCCAGCTTTTGACAGCTGAAACTGTAGAGTTTGGACCCGTTCCTTATTATCTTCCAGTGTTCAACCAACAGTCGTAAAGGCTCTCATTAGCTTGTGGGTGCTGTTCTTTGCAAATGAAGCAAAGAGGCGAGGTGTTTATGGTGTATTCACGTTGGTCTTGGGGTCAGAGGGACATAGATGTGAAAGCAAGGCTCTTTTTTGGTTTCACATTCGCCTAATTTGGGCTCTCGAGGGATGATGCAAGAGCAAACCTACTAACTCTCCATGGTACAGAAACAGCAGTAAATTGGCATTTATAGCACAGAAAGGCGGGAAGACCACCAGGATGGAGTTTCACTCCCTGGCTCCTCAAAGCTCGTCATAGATTTTTCCTACTGACTCCAACAGTCAGTGCAACCAGCTGGAGCTCCTCATGCACTCCAGGATCATCGCAGAAAGAAAATCTTTGAAGTCAAAGGTGTGATCCAGTGTGCACACTGAAGTAACTAACTGTTGCATGCATTTTAAGTTCCTAATGAAGCAGGCTTCGCAAAGTAAACCCTTAATTTCTCCATCTAGGAAATTAGGTCTGCCTAATTTAGACGTCTGCATTTAGGCAGACACGAGCTCCCTCTGGAGGTCTCCAAAGGAGGCTGGAGTTTCACCAGAGAGCTACAAGTTAGGTGCAAGTGGAGTTGCTGTGTTAAGTAAAGAGGATCTCTCCGCAGGTTTCTGGCTTTCCTTCCAGTGTTACAGATATGTCAGGGGGAGGGAGGAAGGGGAAAAAAAAACATCTGAAAAGGGCGAATGTAGTTTCTCTCTGCAGACAGCAGGCAGGTATAATCAGACATAATAATCTATCATTTCGTTTGCTGTCTCTGAAAAATTACTGCAAGTGGCAGGAGAAGCCCCGAGTCTGATCTGTATGTGCACAGTGTCCCCTCGGAGCACACGCCCTGGAGACCAGCCCAAATTCCCTGACTTCAGCTGTACATGACACCACTGCCCAAGATGGCTTCCCCTCCGTCCTTCCTTCCTCTCCGTATAATTGACTATTATCCTGGCATTATCTGTGCCTTGATACCTTGGATTTATGGAGGCTCTAATAAATATAAATTCCCCTTTGCACACATCCCATTTAATCAAAACCTTGCTGGTTTAAGCAGTCTGTTATATTAAATTACCAACGTATGAAGCCATTAACTCAATTAGAAGCAGGAGCTCTGTAGTCTTGAACAACCAAGGGGCAATGCTGCAGTGGTGTACGTTCTGCGGAGTGTGGCATGTTGTAATAACACTGAGAGCTTATACACCATTTTACGGCTATACATTTCTGTAGGAATAATATCTGACGGCCTCACAACAGCCCTGAAGGTAAAGATTACTATCTAACCCCTTTTTCTAGGGAAGAAACTTTGTGGGGGAGGAGATGGTAGGTAACAGTCTTGTGAAAAGTTCGAGGATGGATCTTTGCACAGGCTGTGTTCACAGTGAGTCAGGTTCAGACTTCCCAGGCCACTCTCTTCCCTTCGAGACACTTATATGAAGTGGCCATTTACTCCCTTTCTGGCCTCGGTATCATAGCATGCGCTGGGCTGAGTTTATTTATAATCGTCTTTCTTTTTTGGGGAGGAAAAGGTGTAATGGACCACAGAAATCTTAGACTGTTATACTGAAGCACCTTGAATAACTGGCTGCCTTTTGTAGTAGTCAGGGATTGATCTGCTGTGATTCAAGATGCTTTGGGGAATCAAACTGGCCTGATTTAAAATGCAGTGTCAGGATGTGTCCATCGTTGACAAAACTGCCTTAACCCAACGAGTTTCATTTTTCACTGTCAGGCTGAAAACACCCACAAGTTTTCCTGTGTCTCCTCGGTCCTGTGGTCTGAGAGCAAATGGGAGGGTGGTCATTCCTTCCACAGCAGCATTTCGAATTAGACCTGCAGTTTCCCTTTGGGGTAACTATGGTCTTTTCTGCAGAGAATGAAAGGATAAATGGATTCAGGTTTGAACAGTATTCTATAAATGGAACAGAAATTATTGCTAAAAGTATCTTGGTAGCAAAACAAAGCAAAAAGGGCTTCTTGGAGAGCAATGGTTCATATTAAAAACAGACCTGTTGATCCCAAGTGATCGTAACTGCTATCATGAGAGAGTACCTTTCTGTTATTTATTTCTTTGCTAAATAAACTAAATAGAGTGTTAAGTCCATCCATACAGAAGCGGTGATGAAATGTTGACAGTCAGACCAAATCCTAAGTGTAAGAAATTTGTTCTGAAGACTTAGGTAGGAGCATCTGTGTTTTATCAAGTTTAATCAATATTTTTTTTTCAGTTTTGTTTAGCTTGCAGTAGAAAAAGTTTCTTGGGAAGCTGCAAGTCTTTTTACTGTCTTTGAAAGAATAGTGCAGAATTAGAGACAATGAGGAGAAATGGGAACTGGAATAGATATGAAGTTGAAGAAGAAAGTGACAGGTTTAGGATCAGTATCCATTATAAGCAAAGCACAGAGAGGGAAGAAGCAACCTAAAACAGTGAAAAACAAATCATGCTTCCAATAATCAGCATTGCCTATTGTAAAGATGCATCAATCAGAAATTATCTTGAGCAATCATGTATGATGTGATAATAAAAATAGGAGAGAGATTTTGTTTCCATGTGTTTGTTTTCCCTGAGCTATATTTTGATCATGAATAGCTTTCTTTCCTTTTGGAACTAAAACTCTTGTTTAAAAATCACTTGTGTCGAGAAGCTGAGGATTTAAGAAAAACACCATATGCGAGAGGACTGATGATAGCCTCAAAAGGTAGAAACACTGACAGTGCTTCTAAGCAGGTTATGTTAGGGTTACCTTTAAATATAGAGATGTTTGTGTTATACCCTAACTCAAAGAACGGAGGAGTAGATTCTTTAAATGAGACGATCCAGAAAGATGCATGATTCTTCTCAGTGGGCATGGTTCCGATTTCTTTTATTTCTTATTTATACCATGTTACAGCATCTAACTCACAATGGGGGAAGTGAACGTTAAGTGTAGCCCAAATTTTCAAACACACTCAACACCCAGCAGACCAGAATTTTTTAATTATCTGTCTGTATATTTGAAAACATTCAGCATTTGAAACGGAGCTTTCCTTAAGCAGTGTGATTTCTTGCTCGGTTTCCCTCTCTGTGTTCTTTTTACTCTGTGTCACATCTTGAAAATACTTCTGTGCTGTGATTTTGGAGGGATGCTGCTAGAAAGCAGCAAGCCTTGTTCTTCTCTGTGGTGGTTCAAACATCCCAACTTTGCTTAGACGCGCTCCTCATCCGCGCAGAAGGATCAGACCCTGGGAGTTCAGACACATACTGTAAAAAGGTTAATGGCTAATTCTGCCGGAAAGTTTATGGCTGAACTTCTAGTGGCTCTGATCAACGCTCTGTCTTTAATCAAATGCCACAGCACAAGGAAGAGGAGGAGGGAGGAAAATGCTGTCGAATGAGTTGTCTCTTCCTGATGAAGCCTCTCTGGTTTGTCTCCTGCAGCGTTACCCAAGCTGAACATGCTACAGCAGCAAGTCAGGGGGGTGAGGTAGCAACCAAGTGAAACGCCAACGGGGGCGAGGGAGCAGGGAGTAAATAACTTTGAGCTATGGGCTGTGGTGCCAGAGGTGGCTTGCTGATTCCGGCCACTAACAGATGTGGACAGGTGAACCTTTACACCAAATCAATCATCATATTTATTCTAATTGTATCGTAATAGTCCCCTAGGAGCTCAGTTCAAATGAGCTTGACATTATTAAAATTTTAATGCCCAGTTTTCATAGCTGAATGAATATTTAAAGGGTATGTCCCAGGCTTAAGTTATGATGATGAAGAAATTAATGGAATGTCTTGTTTAATGCTTTGGTACATGTTGACGCAGGGAAAAAAAAAGAGTGGTTATTCAGGGAGAAAAGGAAAGAAAGGCAATGTTTGGGCATAATTAGACAGAGGAGGAAAGCATCAGCAGTGCATTAGTATCAGGCATAGCTCCTGTTGGACAGCCCTCGGCAGAGAGGGAATATTTATCATGCGGGAGGGGGAAAGCAGGGTGCAGTCAGAGAGCGGCAGGAACCGGCCCCCCGCGAATGGCAGGTCGGAAGCGAATCCCGAGTTGCCGCAGACCAGGGTGCTCTGCGGTGGGATGAGATCAACGGCCCGCGCCCGCTGGAACCGCAGAAAGCACCTTTGTTACCCGAGCAGGGTGTTTGTTTATTGTGAGTACCCAGATCAACTTTGAAGGATGGCATAATTAATCAGCGATACTCATCAGTCTGGTAATTATGCTATAGATAATTGTCAAAACACAGGACCAGATGATACCAGTTATACATGCGTGGGGGTGAGAGGTGGCTCCCTGCAGCCCTGAGGGCCTCATTCTGAACAAGCAGGAAGCAGCCCGGGAGGAGCCATCCAGGTTAGCCCTGCTGAAGATGAGGCCCCGCACACCTTGGGGCAGGATCAGGCCCTAGTTTGTGTTGTACTGGAGTCTGCAAAGATCTCAGTCGCTATTTTGTTTTTAAAAAACGCTTTTCCCAATTAGAGAAGTGTTTGGGAAGCTAAGGATTTTTGTTTTGCTTTTTTGGAGGCTCCGCTGGTATTTTCAGGATCCTGTTTGTGCTCACTTGTTCATTACTAGGAACAGAGGGTAACTTAAACCGCCCTCCAATATGCATTTCCACTTTGTGGAAGAGGACCGAAGCAAAAGCTAGTGCTCTATAGAAGCCCTTCCACAGGAGGTTTTCTTTGAAAGGCCACTGTCAAGATTAAGATAATCTTATTTTTTTCCCTTGAGTCTTTCCTTGTTCATTTATTGGTTTGTTTGTTTGCACCTTATTTTTTGCCAGCTCTTTCACGAACTGCAGCCCTGATCCAGTGCATAGCTAAGAGGGTTATCTCTAGGCAAGGTTTTCACACATCTAATTTGAGGTGTGAATTCAAATCAGCTTAGACAAACCAGTGGAGAAGGTGGCATAGTTCTTGAGGACAGGGTGGGGGGGTTGTGTGTAGTCTGGGGTTTTTGTGTGTGTGTGTGTGGTTTTTTCCTGCTTGAACAAGGCTGATTTCATATTATCTTAAAGCAAGTGCAGGCCACACCTGCACCCTGATGGAATTGAAGGGTGTAGCTGTACCACCTGTACTATGATAGTGGCATCCCTTGTGAGGGAAGTGTCTATGCTCTAGAAAACCCATAGCTTCCCATGTGGAATAAATTTAAATCCAGCATTTCTGGTGTGCAGGACTGAGGTAAGAACCTGCTACCTTCTATCTTGCAGCAAACATGCTCCACAGATCAGCTACACCCTTAGGAGAGGGGAAGGTAGGGTAGGAAGAAGAGAGGGGTAACATGTTCCTTTGAAAGCAGGACCAGTGCTGTGGCAAATTTGCTTTCTGGCTCAGAGCAGAGCTAGCCTAGTACCAAGGAAATCACTGCTTGCAACTTTAATGCTGTGAATTCCTCCTTCAGTTCCTGGGGATACTGTGGTTGAATTCAACCTTGAGGCTACTTGCACATCTGTACCAGTGAGAGAGCTTTAAGTTCATGGTTGTAGAAGTGGGTAAAAGTATCTAGTTAATTTACACTGCTTACTTAGCTGTTTATTGAAAGGCACAGCCATGGAAAACATTTCTCTGTGGGCAAAAAGGCTGGCTGTGGTTCTTATCTTTGTGGCCAGGCATGCAAAGTCACATGTAGAGATGGTCTAATCTTCTTGGATGGATGATGGCCAAGCTGTTTTTAAACTCAAAGCACCAAAGTCGATGGGAGCTTGGCCTTGCCTAAAGTCTGCAGAGTCAAGCCAAGCAACCATCAGTGGCAAAGGCAGCATTTGGGTCTTGCTTCAGAAGAAGAGATAAAGCTTAGAAAATGAAGAGTACAGCAGGGAAGTGCCAACAGCCAGAGGTTATTGGCTCAGGATAAGGAAATGGCTAGAACATCTGTTCGTCTCTAAATGAGGGGGCAGAGGTTATGTCTGTAGTGCCTAGAGCAGCACACCTGTCTCCCTGGCCTGCCCGCCTGGCCCGCTCACATCCACTCTGAAGAGGCCTCCGGACTCTCTGGAGCGGACCCAACACCAACAAAATCATGACAGGCCCCGTATGCAGATGGCACCTTATCCTCTCCCCTTCTCCGCACCTCCTCTCCAAGACAGCTAGCGAGCAGACTCAGAAGAGCAGCCTGGGTGAGTTCCAGCTGCAGGCAGTGGTGGTGCGTAGCTGGGGAGACGCAGAGCAGATCAGCATGGAAAGAAGCTGGGAGATAACCCAAATAAAAGGTCTGTGCTAAGCAAGTTTTACTCTAACCAGTTCAGGAACATATAACTGTACCACCACAACCACCTGACTGCATGTTTTAAAGCTCTAGATGCAAAGGGCCTAGAGTCCTTGGTACATGTTAGTATCACTCATATAAGCTCTGCATTGCTACCTTGATACTGCTATTTGTTAGTCAGGCTGGCCATTCCAAGGTTATCTTTGTTGTACCTGCCTGGGCTACTTTCACATGGTAGCAGCAAGGGAGCAGATTCAGTGAGCAGAATGTCCCTTCCAGACTTGCAGCTCCTTGCTCTCAGCATCCTCAGATAAACTGTTTTTTATATATAGGTTAGCATCACCAAAGGACCAAACCCTGGGACTCTTTGCATGCCCAGGTATACTCACTGTATGCGCAGGGACTTCTCACGTGTAAAGGGGGTAGGAACTACATGTACTTTTCCAAAACTAAAAGTGCCTCCAAGTTGTACATGTCCATGGTTCCCTTTGCTGTGTGCTGACTCCATAAGTCAGCTTCCACCAGGTCCCCTTCTTTCCAAGGAAAGGAAGATCAGGTGCACAAGCCAGGCAAGAGCCTTGAGCGCAAATATGTGCCCATCTGGATGAGCTCTTGCAGGGCTCAGGACATACTCTGTGTGTGGTGACACATCCTAGCATAGCAGGTGACATTAGACCAAGTCACCATCATTTATAATATGTGGCTGCCCAGAGCTCTAGGCAGATCTCCTGCTTGGCTCTCTGGCAAGCAGATTTGCATATGAAACATTACTTCTAAGTTATGAATACTCAAAAAAACAACCAGTCCTTCTTTTTTTCCTTACTCTAGAAAAAAAAAAAAAAAAGGCCTTGTTGCAACCTGTTTTGTTCCTCTTTTTGTCCTCAAACCTACCAAGCTCTGTGCTCTTCCACAAAGTGCTGAGCTCCATCAGCCCTTTTACCCTTCTCCATTTATAAATCAGAGGCATTGTGAGGCCTAGTCCCACGTGTTCAGCTTCTCCAAGAGCAAACCAAAGGCTTCGTGGTAGTGCAAAGACCTTGTTTTGTTATAAGGAAGATCAACAGTTTCTCCATACTCGAGCCCAAACTGTTTTGCAGGGAGGAAGTTTTGGAATCCAAGCCATAGGTTTCTCTGCATGAACCTGGACTGAACTTAAGGCCCCTCTAGGTTCATCTATATACACAAGACAAGTGGAAAGATGAATCGATAGTTAGATGGATGGATTATAATGTGTTTTGTATGATATATAGAAAATACTCTCAGAGTGCAGGGATGGCCGGTAGCAATCATTCTCAGGGGTAGGCACCAGAGCATTGACTGATTTGTAAAGGTCAGACCCTTCAAGATATTTTTTCCATATCTCATAGCTTCCCATTTCAGGTCTTCTCATCTATTTGAGTACATGTCTATAGCACGCATCTCGTCAGGGAAAACGGTGGTAGAGAGGAATTAAGAGTCCGTGCAAGCCAGGTAAGTGTTGGGATAGAGTCATTTCAGATGCAATTCTTTATCCTCAAGGCAAGTCAGTGTGTATGTGGGTTCCCCTTCCCCCTTGAAAAAACAAACAAAAACTTTCTAAAATATTTCCTCCACCTGCTCTTTCATTAATCCAACATGTTCTGTGTCAGTTTGCGGTGCCAACATGTTAGTGTGCCTGTGCAACCACATGGTGATGCATGCAACTGCATCACTTACCTCTTTTCCTGTTGCAGCAGGTTTTTACTCTGTGCATTATAGCTTTAATATACCAATGGGGAAGACTGGCTGTGTAGCTAAGGTGTGTTGAAGCAGCTTTCATGATTCTGTAACTTTCCCTGAAATTTCCCTGAGCTGAGGATCTGGGCCCTGAGTTTCTTTCTTTCTTCAGAGGGGAAGATTGCTTTGGATTCACTCTCATGGCTATCTAGTTTAGATCACTGTAATTCAATTATGTCACTCAGAATCAGGTACAGAGTGATTTACTTGAACTTTGCAATTACACACACACAATTCAATTGTAGGTGATTTTCTTGGCCTTTCCAACTTTGACACTAATATACTTTGCATTTCCTTAGGGCCTTCAATCAAACCAGATTTTGCTCAATGCTTTAAAATTTATGACCCACTCCTACAAGTACACATTCATGCCAATACCTTTACACATAAGTAGCTGTCTTGATTTCAGTGGAATTACTACTGTGTATAAGGCAGGCCCACAAGTGGTTGACAGGAGCAGTAAAATGAAACTCTTTGTGTGGGGGTCTTTTTTTTGGTTTTCTTGTTTGCTTGCTTGCTTGCTACACAGACAAAGCTTTCCAACTGAGGAACGGGGGAATACCATATTTTCTGGAAATTTCAGGTGGTTGTTTAATTGTCTTTGGTTCTGATTACCATCTAAGCTATGCCATGAGGTCACTAAGAGCTACAGGGCATTTTTAGGAGCTAAGCTGTCCTAGGATAAGGTTTTCTTCCATGAGACAACCCTATATCTACTAGCTACACAGATGCAGTTGTCTTCACTTTGTAGAAGATAAAGCTAAGAAAGAACAAGAAGCTAAGATGCAGTATGTGCAGATTCATCCAGAAAGCCAGCATGGAGCAGGGAATAGACCCTTTCGGAGGTATATAGCTCTACATACTCCACCGTGGCAGAGTGTCTCTGGACACAACAGGAAACAGAGACAGTGAAAACTTCAGAGACAGTGAAGGATTCTTCGTTTTGCTCACAGCTTTTGATTCAAAGCCTTAATCAAAACACCTTGATCTCCGCTCAGGGAGTGATGACAGTTCTTAGGCCCTGTAAGGAGGGGTGGAAAGGCTGTCTTATTTTTATTAGATAGATGGATGATCATTGTGGTCGCCCACCATAGTCTCATACATCGTATAGGCTCTAGAATCTCTTTTTGTCAACTGGAGTGACTTCATCCTTAAGCATAAGCAGCAGATTAGCTCCAGCACAGCTGTGGGTGAGGCAGATGGAATCTCTCCTGCCTTGGACATCATCTTTTTTACATTATACTCTTCACACTAGTGTTGCTCTAGTGATATTCAGTAGCCCCTTCCCCTTATCACTTTTCCTTCCTATCCCAAATCTCATTTGAAGGTATTCTGTCCGAGTCTCTATTATTATTACAGATTTTTTAACTCTGCCTTTGGCCATTCTCAAGCCTGGTGGAGCTGTGATCCTGGCTAGAAGATCTGGTTATACCAATAACTAATGAAAGAGTGAGACTAGAAAGAAAAGCCTAATAGGAACACGGAGGGGAAGAAAGATGGAGACAGTGAGAAATCAGCTGTCTCTGTTTTCTACCTTCTTTCCCAGGTGATCCTTCTACCTACTCTAAATTAATTTCAAAGCCAGAGGGAGCAGAAAAAGGTTGGTGGGGGAGAAAACAGCAACCTCAGGAGGGGAAAAAAAAATCATGCTGCAGAAAAGCGTCTGTCCCTTGTCTAATTCCTGAAGTGGCCTGTAGCTGATGGTGCTGAGAAAAATACAGCAGCAAGCTCTGACATTTCATTTCTGCAGAGAATTGAAAAAGGGCTTGCTGTAATTCATCGCTTCTTGTAACTCAAACCCTTTCTGACAGGAGTACCTGCGCTGTCTTTTAACAGTGGCACCACAGTGGCTGTAATTGGACATGAAAAATGATGTCGCATTTCTAGTTTCAGGGGGGATTGGGCTGGGGGTAGGTGGGGCAGGTGGCAAACTGACATGGAAAGATGGCATTTGGCATCATCCAAATGGGTTGGCTTTCAGGCAAAAAAAAAGGGGGGGGGAAAGCCAAAATGAAATGTATGAAGGATACCGAGTAGTTATCACACAGGTAGTTTTGCACACTGTCCAAAGTGTGCAAAAGTAATGGTGAAGGTGATGGAGATGAGGGTGCAAAGGGGAAGGTACCTCCATCCTTCTACCATTTATGTCTCTGCTCTGCCCTTCCTTGCTCCCTGTGCTGGCTCCCTGCCCTCCAAGTCTCTCTGTGATCAGGAAAAAAAAAAAAAAAAACCTTTCATAGATGGAGAGAGGAAACTTAATTATTTCCCTCTCAATGTTTCTCCCTATAATTGGTGTCTTTCATGTCAAGATGATCTCAATTTGTATTATGGGCTCCGTGCATGCAGCACTTTTTCTTTGGTCTATAAAGAAATTGTCAAGTGTATAAATCATAGTGTACATTAAATTACACTAGCCTTTTACTTATTAATTTCCCTAGGTTTTTTTTTTTCTTCCTATGTTCTGTTATTTCCCTTTCTTATGTTTTCTCTTCTTTTCCTCCACCATGCCCCAGTCTCAAGAAACAATGACCCACGTATTAGTCTCCTTTCATTTTGCTAAAGGGCCTCATGCTTTCCTCTGCCTTTTTGCTAACTGATCAGATCTAGCTCTCCGCAAGTGGGAAGAGCTCTTCGTAGCTTTTCCCAGGGCTGGATCTAAGCTGTACTCACGTTTAGGGGGAATTTTCAGTCTGTCTTTAGGAGGCTTCAGCTTCTAGACTTGAGTGCAGCTGTTTGAATGAGACCCGGTACAAGGATGTTGACAACACCACCCTGCTGTAAACTCAACCCAAGGAGTGGTGGATGAACACCTAGGGGAAATCAGAGCACAGTAAATGAGTGCATTTGACTCCAATACTCTAGGCTTGGGAAGAACTAAGGTGGAGTTTGTTTTACCTAGCTAATTCTAACCGTATTGCGTAGACTAAGTGTATGATCAGTGGAGAGGAGAAGGCATTTCAGAGGGCCACCCATCCCATTCATCTCAGACGCTACTCTTAGGAGTGCCTTAATATTGAACTTTTTAGAGAGGCAGAGTTATATGACAAAAATCATCTCCTCCCCATGTGAAACAGCTCTTTAAATTCAACAACTGGCTGCTCACACAGGAGCAGCTCCTGCTCGCGTAGTTACAGGAGACCTATGGCCAGATGTCCATGCTGCCAAATACACCACCTCAGACTGCGCTGATATTTGTGATATTTGGGGGGGAGCACAGATCTTTACAGTAGCATAAAAAGGGGCTGATACAAGGTGAAACATCCCCCAGCAACAGAATCTCTTGTAGGCTTTAGCACTTCAACTGTCTTGGTTCTTCGGATGGTGCAGATGTACAGGAGAGCAGAAACTGGTCAGGGAGCAGAACCTGGAGCCGCTGGGCTCCAAGATAGATCTCTCCTTTGATCCTTGCCCTTCTCTCTGAGTATGAATCTAACTGTAATCAGCTTATGGCTAAGTACCTTTTCCTCTCCAGACAACAATACAGCAGGATCTGATAGACCCTCCATCATCTTAACCTACCTGTCAGGCAGTTTGATAACTTTTTATTACGAGACATGTGTGCAGAGCAATTAGAATAAATCTAGATGATTATGAAGTAGATTCCAAAAAAAAGGAAATATATTAAAAAAAAAAAAAAAAAAAAAAAAAAAAAAAAAAAAAAAAAAAGCCTTGCTGTCTAACTACGATTATCCAGATATAAGAAAGGGACAGAATCACCTCTGTTATTTTCAAAGGTAACAGAAAAACTGGAGAAGCATTGAGGTGCTAAAAAACTAGTAGTAAAATATTTTGAGTAGCTTATAGGCAACACTAACTGAATACCAGGCACACCAACTAGAAACTTTGAGAGTCTCCTTAAGAAGCTAGATGATCTAGCTCTAATGGTTCCAGGGTCTGCATGTGCCCAGCCTAGGGGAAAGAGCTTTGTGAGGACAGTGCTGGACCCCATCTTTTCAATTGCCATCTAACTTTAATAACATAGAAAACAGAAATCTTGTGTCTGAGGCTTTCCAAACTTTGGAGAAGGAGATACACCTGATTATACTGGAATGTGAATGCCACATAAATGCTGTGAAAACCACCTTGAGTGATTTAGCATGTTGCTTTTTTTCCTTTCCTGAGCTTTACCAGTAGTATCCAAGCTCTGCCTACAAAGTTAAAGGAAAGATCCAGGCAGCACCTGAGCCCAGCATCTGCTGGCACAGCACCCTCAAGCTCTCCAAAGCTTTAGGGACACAGATAAGCAGCTCTTTACCCAAGAAAGGGTTCTTTAAAGTGGTGGGGAGAAAAGAAGATGATTCAGATCACCTGCACTGTGCTTGTCATTACTAGTCAAGATGCTCATGGACATCTGCTCTCCCCTCTCCTGGGAGGGAACATCTCTGGAGACAGTGGTGGTCCCCAGTGCTTTTGGGGACCTCTAGTCTAGAGGGACCAGAACCAGGTGGAGGACAGAAATCCTCTTCACAGCACAACGGCAGGGTTTTTACGCTCACTTATGCTTGCCTTTCTGTCTTATTTTCATCATGCTAATCTCAAGAAACCTTTTCAAATAAAGTTTCACTGAACCCGATGTTCTGACAAAGCATTTCTGTTCTGACACGGTAATGTTTCCAGAGGAAACCATGAGAAATTTAAAAAGTTATGTTTAAAATTTCATGATCTGTGTGAAATGAGTCAGATCCCTCACCCAGTGCAATTCCACAGAGTCACTGTCAAGTAAATGGGGTGACAATGCAGCACCCTGTGTTACGTGGTCACTTCATTGCTTACTCATTGCTCACTGACTTTTTTTCTCCATGAACTAAACCCTAATGCTAACTTAGATGCATTGTATAAAAACAAAAGGAAAAAAAATCTGAATATGAATGTTTGATTCCACTGTTAATTGCGTGTGTCTCCTTTCTTTTCTTTACAGATGAACAGACCAATCCAGGTGAAACCAGCGGACAGCGAAAGCCGAGGAGGTAGTTGACTGCATTGCTTTCAGCCACAGTGCTAAGTATAATTGTTGTCTCTGGCTTCTCTCAGGCAATGTGCTGATCAATTAGTAACGTAATCACTGCCAAAGAAATTCCCTCTGCAGCAAAGATTCTCTTTATTAAATCTCCTTTACTTCGTCTCGCTTTCCTCATATTCAATTATTATTTGATTTTAAAAGGCAGGCAGGTGCCAGCGATTGCCTGGGAAACAAATAACTGCCTCGTTAAGAAGTGAAGCATCAGGCGCTGACTTAACAAAGTTTAACAGCAGTGACAGCAGCATAGGTTTTTCAGACCTATGTTAGGCTGGGCTGCCACAGTGTTTAATTTGGTTAGGACAAAGCAAGTATTTTATCGTTTTTCTGACTGTGTTGTTTCTGCTTGGAGTGAAGCAACTCTGCTTTGAGAAGCAGCAAATTTTGACATAGCAGGTTTTTCTGCACCAGCTTATCTAGATAAACCTATTGTGGAAGCCGAGACTTCTCTCAGTCCAAGGGAGTTATTTGGGATTTGCACAGGTGTAGCTGAAATTAGGAGCTGGCCTTGTGCTTTTCCATCCCTCAGTGACCAATAGATCGCCAGCAATAAGATGCTTCCTGTAAGAGGGTTTTCTACCAGAACTGGTTTGGTGATACGTTACCATACTTTCCAAACAGGAGCCTGTTTGTCAGATCAAGCACAGAGCTTGCTGAGAAAGTGTGAGATGGTCAGTTATGCAGGGCATGTGTGTGTGTATGTACATGCACATATGTTTGTGTGTACAATGTATATGCGCATATATATATAAAGACACAGTGCTTCCTCACTAATCTTGTTTCTTTAATTGAAACAGAAGAGAGATGCTTTTGCCCATATATTCAGTAAGAACATTAGTGCTTATATATCATATAAGTGTGGGAGTGGATTTTGTCATTTATTAATGATTTTGCTCTTAGACATCTGAAAACTCTTTAATCTCCACTATGGACTCTTCGTCATTTATGTGACTAGTATCTTTGTGTTGGCATTAATGAAAATCCCTAGCAACAACTATTTAAAAGGAGTAAAATGCCTCCCAGACAAAAGGAACTGAAATTGTTTTCGTTTTCAGTTGAAAGATTTGGATTCCAGAGGCTTTTGCTGCATCAGTGTGAGGCTGAAACTCTCCAGTGACTCAAGTCATTGGAAGACTTTGTACATAGCTTGTAGTTAAAGGGTTGGTGTTACGGAGTGGTGAAACCAGCAGGTTGACAGAGGTTTTATAAGGAAGGGCTGTGGTGCAGTGTAATTGCAGATTAGAGGAAGAGCTGAACCCTGGAGAAATGCCAGAAAACTCAGGAATAAATATTGTGCTTTTGGAGTCCCTGTAAAGTAAATTCAGGGGAGCTTGGCCAGTGGTGTGCAAAGAGTGTTCGACAGGCCCTGCAATGGCACGTTCTGCTGCCGAGGGGCGCAGCACCTTTCTAACCTGTGGCACAGGCTTGTCACATCACGCAGCACCAGCCGGTGGTTTTTACGGAGCCAGGGCAATTTACCCACTTTCCCTTCGCGTCTGAAGATGTGGCCCTGTATGTGGGCAGGAGGGGGTGAAATGTGGGCAGTTGTCAGGGGATGCTCCCCTTGGGAGAAGGGAAGGGCACAGCTGCCTCCGCAAACGGCGGCACGTGGCGCACATTCCTGTAGAGCTCCTGCCGACAGCGAGCGTGAACGGAGAGCCTTTTGTCTATTTAATTAGACATACCAAAAAATAATAATTAGTCTGGCCAATTTGCTTAGTGCGCCTACAGGCTATGTAGCTCCCAATCACTTTTTTTTTTTTTTTTTAATGCAAATCACTAATAGCGAACACATGGCTGGGTCTCTGGGAAGGCTTTTCGAGCTCCTTTGCTAGGAGCAGCTGCTTTCAGGAGGGGTGTTCTGCCCTGCAAAGGCTCCAGCGGCTGTTTCGTTCCATGTTGCTGTCACACCAGTGGTTCCCTCCCCAGTGTGTTTTAGCTAATTATCCCCCCAACACACACAGGCCTCTCCTTTTGTCACCCTCTGCTTGGGTATCGCCGCTGTCCATGGGGACGGTAACGCCGGGGCCAAGCTGGCGTGCCCATCGCTGGTGTGAAAGGCACGTTGTGCAATTCCCCACTGACCTGTGGCCTGGAGGAGTTTCAGGGCCCCGTGACTCAAGGGCAGCTCGGGGAGAAGAGAACAGCTGGCACCCAGGGGAGGCCCTGTGCGAAAACCGGCTCCTTGGCAGCCCCCCGGTGCAGCAGGCGCGGCGGGTGGAATGCTAAAAAGGAGGCAGCGGATCTTGGGAGCACGTCGGAAGACTTCATTAGGGCTGCGAGGTAAAGGTCAGCCTCAACAGCAAAGAAACTTAAGCTGTAGCCTATTACCCGCAGCCCGCGTATCGGGAGGGGATGTGAGGGGAAAGCGGGGCCTGGGAGATGAAGCAGCTCTCCTGTAGCAGCAAAAGTCTTCAAACCGTGCGATGTCCACGCTGAGGGTGACCCTCTCTTTTGGCTCGTGGGGAACGCTTGTGCCAGGTCAAAATACAAAGGAGAGAAGGCAGCGCTGTTGAGTGGCTGAGTAATCTGCAAGAAGGGTCTTGCTGTAGATGGTCAGTGGTGTTCGTGGGGAACTCAGATTGTGCTTTATACAGGGACAAACATGCACACTTGCTAAAACACGAATCCTGAACTTTTCCCAGAAGCTTCTCCAAGAACCTGAGGCTGATGGAAATCCCAAATTTACGGAATTTACACAAAAATATATGTGTATATATATATATATTTTCAGGATCTTTTCCTGTGACTGGAGTCTGAAATTTCTTGGCCTTTAAACTCTCCTGTGTCTTGATTCCCAGTTGAACCAAAAGCAGGAGTGTCAGCATTTATTCTGTGTGTGAGAGAGTTTACACAATTAGGCAATCTAGATTTAGGGAAGAAGTCAAAATACCGCTTGGAACAAATTACACTTGACCCAACAAAGTGGAAATTCCGAGTACCCTTTATTAGTTTTGCTGTTCTTATTATTTCATTTGTTAATCCCCATATTGGACTAGGAGCAAGACAAAGAGTGCAATCCTTTTCAATAAAAACTGGCATTATTTACATTTGCTTAATCTCACAGGAACTAGACATGAGTGTATTTTCAGTACATTTCTCTTGGGAAGCAGTCTAAATTAATGGAAAAAATTAGCATCTTGCATTCTTGTCTGTTTGTGTGTATGTGTGTGACTATACTCAGATGTCAAAATACTATATTGTGCTATTCTTTCTATCAAATGCTTCTTGAAGCTCGCAGGAAGGCCAGAATCCTCTGCCATTTCATAGATACTTTATCACTGATAGAGTTGATAGAACATGAGAGACACACTCACAAAAAAGATTCAATTTTTTAAAAAATCAAACTGAAACTCCCAAATAGAGCTAATTTGGGACAATTTCAAAACTTTCATTGACCTTTGGGTTATCCAGATTTTAGCTCTATCCTATAGAAATCATTTTGCCCTAGATTAGATGGCCCAATATGTTTCTAGGAAGATAAGCTATAACTCCATACTAAATTCCAAATAGAAAACAAAAATCCCAATTGAATTGATATTATTTTCATATTGTTGTTGATTTTTACTAGTTCCTTATCCCCTATTCAGTTCTAGAAATAGTCAGGAGACATCAGTTCTGCAAACTCAGTGAAAGATTTCAAGTCCGTGTTGCGGTTTGGGGCAAAAGTTTGGAGCCATTCCCTGTTTTAGCCACACACTATCTCTACCTCTCGCTAGACAGCTCTTGCCGCGGCTCGCAGGGCTAACCTGTGATAAGCACAGTCCCTTGGTCCCATGGCTTGTACTGGAAGTAACATATTTTAAAGGGAAAAGAGCCTCCTGCTACTTTAGTTGTACTCTGGTGGTGCTACTTGACTGCGTCGTTGCTCTCCACATGCCTCCCGAAGGAGCAGGGAAGGGCCATGAGGGAAGACCTGCTAAGATGCCTGTAGCGCCTACCTCAACCAGCACTGATGTCTTGACCAAGAAGCATTTCAGGGAGGTGGCTGAGCTCTCTGGTCAAAACAGAGAAGTTTGGGGATGATATAAAATAGAGAGCCAAATTCCAAAGCAATTCAGAGGTGAAAGGCTACCGTGTCCGCTGGAGAGGAAGTTGAGCAATTTGCAGGAGAGCCTGTAACTCGTCGCGTTAGTGCTTTGGACATGCAAGACTTCATGAACTGGCAAATGTGTGTGTGCGGGCAAATTTGTGTGTTTTGGGGGATGGCGTGTACCAGTGTCTCGTCTTACTTTCTCTCTGCTGCTTGAGGGACATGATAACAGTTGCTGGAAGGTTTGGGCTGTTACATTTCAACTGATTTGCATCATTTCTCTACATGCAGGCTCTAAAATTATCCGTTTGGTTATGGTTTATTTCCGCTTCAGAGCAAAGTGGCCAAGTGATCATTTACAATAAGCAGCAGCAACACTGAGCTGCTTTACTCATGGACTATGATTTATTTCATATTATTCCCTTCCGTGAACTTAGAATGTGATGATGGGGCCAGAATGGCCTTTTCACTGTTTTTAAGATCTATTTTCTATTTGGAGTGTGGGGGGGGAAAAAGGTCTAGATCTTTTTCTTTTCACTCAAAATATCTCCCTCTCAGCAGCTGTCCTCTGCAGCTGGCAGTTTATCTGTGGCAAACTCAGGTTCAACCAACTCTTCCACATTTAACTAATCACAATTTTGTGACTTGTGCTGACAGCCAACTATGTCAGAAAGTTTCCCAGCCAAATACACCCAGATCCAGGCCCATTTTGATGCCAAACCCAGGCAAGACTGGTTGCCTTCAGGATAGTGTGGCTTTACTTTGGCACAACTATGCTACATGGAATGATTTCCTCCTGCATTCCTGTCCCTTCCTCAGAGGTGCTGGTTGCCCCCTGGAAAGGTGATGAGGAGAGTTGAGAGTCGGTCAGGAGATGGCAGCCGGGCACAGCAGCTCCCCGTCTGCACTGCTGCCCCTTCGGCTTTGCCCGCATTTGGGAAGTCCGCATGTCCATGAGGACGCACGTTCAGCATTGCACCCACCTTCCCACTCCCTCTGCCTTTTCATCTCTGAGCCTTACTCGGCCTTCCTGGCACTTCAGGCTCTGGGGGAGCCATTTTACTAGCAGTTCCCCATATCGGACTTTTCCTAGGCTTCCTTAAAAGACTCCCCCCAGGAAGCTGGAGAGCAATGTGTGGAAATGTCCATGGTGATCCGTACAACGTACCTTTACGTGGTCTGCCCAGCTCTTTTTTCAGTTTCTTATCTCTTCTTTTATGGTTCCCACACCTCTGCAGCTGGAGCAGATTGAAGGCACAGGCCAATACACCGAGGGGACAGTTAATGCTGTCCTTTCTCACAGGTCCAAGCTAATTTCCCTCCACAAGCACCTCCAGAGGCCCATTAATTCTTTCAAAATCACCATTGGCCCAGTAAGACTTGCCTAGTCCTTTATATCTCGAGTAAAGGGAGGCACAGAGAGGAGCTTGTCAAGGTCACGCAGCACATCAGACTGCCAGCCTTGGCTGCCACCACTGCACTTGCCGGGATAACACTACTGGCTGGATGCTGTTCCTGTGAGAACAGTCGTCTTCACATTTTATATGATCTGGAACCAAGATTTCTGGAAGATACTCCACCTCTATGGACAAATCTTTTACCACGCTGAGGACCTCAGTTTCCCCTTTCCTTCTCTCACTGCCCACAAGAAGATGTCTCTCCCTATTTATCTTTCCTTGCAGTTTGAAAGGAGATTTTGAACTCCCTGCTCACTCCTTTTCCTAAGTCTCATGTATCTCTTTGTCCTGACATTAGCCCCAAACCCAATTAATGTGCTGTTTTTCTAATTTATTTCGGGAAGAAGGAAAAAAAAAATCTACCACCCAAATCCAAATATCTCCTCTCTATTAATTGCGTATTCAATATTAAGCAGTACAATGGTGCTGAGTTGCAGTATTGCTGTGGGATGAAAAAGGAGAAAGGATGACTGTTTAAAAATAATCTAATATTCTGTTAAAAACCCCACTGGGAGGGGAGAAGATGAGCTTATGAGTCAAAGCTAAAAAGAAGAAAAAGCAAGAACCTAAAGAAAAGATCTTGGTGTTATGCTGGGAGGCAGACTTCTGCCTCAGGGCTTGGGAAGGTGTTGCCACAGTCTTGAAGGACAGAGCTCAGTTTTAGATCCCTTTGGGTCTAAATGATCCTCCATCTAATGACCTCCATCCCGAGTGGTGGAGGCTTCTGCAGCAATGCCCAAAGACACGGGGTTCAAAGGAAAATCTGTCCATTGCTTTTTGTTTCAAGACCAGACATCTGTTAAACTCTGTAGTGTTTTTCCCTTATCTTTAGTGTAAACTGATCTGGAAACAGCGTTTTAGTACTTATGGAAATCTTTTCTAGCTTTACCTTTTCATGGGGCTGATTAAAGTCAAGTAGAGATCAAAATCTCCTGGTTTATTGTAGAAATTTGAGACTACATGATGATATCTGAGGGTTGACACCCTGCTGTCCTCCCTGAGCGATATTTTCAAGCAGGCAGAATGAACCGTCACTGTTGTATACAGATAAAAACTGTTAATTCAAAATGACCCAGAATAACTTCATTCCTGCTCTCTCCTGTCTGGTAGAACTTAGTTCTGGGGGATAGAAAGGACTCCGGCAGATCCTCGTGTGTAGTGTTTTATAGTCAGTGGCATGACAAGCTCCCATCCAGATTCACCTGCTCAAAGAGCATAAGGGACATCAAACTTTTGTTCACGTCTGCCCTTTCCATCGTGATTGAAAGCAATGGAAAGTTGCCCATCAATAGGAACTGGAAAAGATCCACGGGACATTGTGTTCTAGCAAATGTCCTAAGGACATTTTAAAACCAAGTATTAAGGGAATAAAGGAAAAACATACTGCAAATTTTTCATAAAGCATCTGTAACC
Organism: Nothocercus julius; assembly: GCA_013398735.1. Classification (NCBI taxonomy): domain Eukaryota; kingdom Metazoa; phylum Chordata; class Aves; order Tinamiformes; family Tinamidae; genus Nothocercus; species Nothocercus julius. The sequence continues at coordinate 4,544,824 of VZSV01000045.1, forward strand.
TAATAGTTCACTGACAAGAAGGAACAAAGTCTAGAACAGAGCCTGGAGAGAGGCTGAGTAGCTCACTGCTTCGATGTCTTGCTATCAGTTTTGTTCTTTCTGAGCTGCCATATGACCTTTAAACAATTATGCAACTTGTTTTGACTCTCTCCTTCTTCTCATCCATCCTGCATTGCCTGTTCGTGTTGGGTTGTGCTTCTCTCTGCTTGCTTTTTGTGGCTCACACGTTTGGAATTCCTATATGTCAGGCTGATAGCACCATATGGTTAAGACACCGGTGAAAGCCTTTAGGTCTACCTCAAATGATGTATATGGGATTACAATCCAGTGCAATGAGTGAATAGTGCTTTACAGTGGGGCATGAGGGTGCCCCTCGCACTGCATGGAGATGTTTGGCACATTTGCAAGCACAGGGCAAAAATGGAGGAAATGGTGGGAGAAGGAAAGCGGAGAAAATTCGAAGTGTAATCCTATAAAAAAAAAAATTCCACCACTGTAAATACAGCTGAACCTCCTAGGTGAACTTGGGGACACATTACAATCCTAGTATCTTTCTTTAATGTAAAGGTTGCTTGTCGATGGGTTTTTATACAGCATTAATAATACATTTATAGATATGCTCCACAATTAATTTGCAAAGCATTTATGGCTCTGAACAGTTAGAATGCATTATGATAATCACTCCTTATGCATTGACTTTATTGTAAAGGTTTTGCTGATCATTATAATTGGCTTTGTTATTACACAGGGATATAATAACGCCTCTCTGTGTAGTAGTTTATAGCACATCAATAGCAAATGCATTCCCTTTATTGGAAGCAATGTGCATTTTATTAGAATATAGCTGAATAAGTGCAATCCATGTAGACAAATGAAGTTTCTAATGAACTGGTTCACAAAGGAGTCGAAATAACAAGTCATTTATTATGTATTTTTCTATTGACAAACTTGTAGTTATGGTTACATGGGCCTTTCTTCAAAAATGTTTTGTTGTTCTTTTGGAGAAGTATTTTTGGGGACAGGCAAAGTACAGGCTGTTTTCTGCCTTGTGTTCAAGAAAGTGAGGGTGGCTGATGCTCATACCTTAGAGATTTCACTTGATTTTGAAGATTTTCCAAGCTTCTTCTGTGTGAATTAGGCCTAAGATTCACAGGCTTGGAAATGTTACCACACTGAGCTCAAGCCCTGCTCCTGGAGTGGCATTTCCCTATGCACAGTCCACAGACATCACCTTTATGGTGGGCAATGACAGTTAGGTAGTTTGGTTAGCCTTGCTCTTGTCCGTATTCCTGATTTGTGTGGGTGTATATATTTTACTTAGTGAAAAAAAAAAAAAGAGTCTGTGTTATAATTAATTTTTAAAAAAAGAGTGTATTATAACTAATTAAAAAAAAAACAAAAAAACAGATACCCAAAGTTGCTCATCTGCTGCCATCGTTAGTCTAGGTCTGAGTTTAAGTTCCATCTGGCAATTAATAGTGTTTGCACACATATGGTGTGTGTATATGTATGTTTACATACCTATATTTATATATGCACATAACTCATACATATTGATTTATTCATCTAACTCCACCTGTAATCCATGTCAATCATGTGCTTAATCACTTTTAAATCCCTGGCCCTAGGTAAATAAGTATATTGTTGCCAGATCTGGTAGCATTCAGACAGTTAAACTGCTGCCTCAGGTGCTGCCTGCATATAAACTGATGCCGGTGTTGGGCACGTAGTTCTGCATACCTCTTTCTTCATGACTATTGCTTATTGCATGGCTACGAAGACCTTCGACGCTTGGGTAATCCCAAATCTTTAGGAAAGTGAGTTTTAGTGTGATGTAGGAACTAGGAAATGCCTGGGCTGCGGTTGGTACCCTCGGCTGTTAGAATTGAGGGGTTTCAAGTAAGAGCAGCTCAGCCCTGCAGTGTCGATGCTGAGCCCCCTGCTCTCTGCCCGGGAGCTGTGCCAAGAAGACTCGTCCCCTGCCTGCTCAGATCCCAGATTATAGTATCACAGCTTGCAAGAAGTTTCGAGAGTCAGAAGGTACTGCAGGTCAAGAAAGCTTTTCTTTGTGGCATAAGCTGCACATTCCAGCTGCTGTAAATATTTTGCATTATATAGGTGAACCCAATTCTGTAGGAAGAAAATCCCTGTGTTAGCAATTTAGCTTTCTGAGTAAACTAGATCCAATGTTTTTACCCAGAAATTGGGCATTTGAAGAGCCTTTGACTTGGGGCTAAAATAATTTCTAGCAGGGCTCTCTGCCACTGGCTTTGAAATATTGTTTCTGGCAGGAGTTACCTCACCTGACTTCAAGTCCTAAATATTAGGCATGTAGTCTGAGTAAGTCCTATAGACTCCCTCTATGAACAGTGGAAGGAAAGAGGTATCTCCAAACCATCATTCATCCCATGCTAGGACAGATGGGATAAGTAGTCCTCTGAAGGTTTCCCTGTTAACTCAGTTTTAGTTATCTCATGTTTAGGCATCTGCAGGAAGGTGAGATAAATCAGAACCCTCATTTTTGCATGCCACCATTTTCTCTATCTTAAGAATGCTACATGACTCTTCTGCAATCTTAGTTAAGATTTATGAACAAAAAGTGCAATTCAGTGCTATGGATTGTATGAGATACTGGGGCTTTGCCCTAAAAAGGAAAAGCATCCTTCATTAATGAGTTTATTTAGTAACGTCAGGTGGAGAATAGGAAATAGGAGGGGTTGCATCCCAATCAACCTGAACAACAGAGATAATCTGATGAGTTTTAATTCCTCTTTAAAGGCAATTTCCATTTTCGTTTTTATATTTCAGTTTGCTACTGCTCCCATTCTCACGGCAGGAAGTGAACTCAGAAAATAAAAAGTTCAAATTAAAAGTAGTGCCTAAAATCAGTGCCTGTAAAATGTGTTTTCATAATTAAGAAAAATATTTTTAATCTTTAAAATTAGGCTATTTTGGAATCCGTCATGGAAAATAAATACTGTCCGTTGTAATATCATTTGTAGAGAAGTAATTTTCAAAGCAGGGCTGCATGGAAACATTTTCCCCAAGGGAGGATAAAGAGTTGGCTTCAATTAGTGCGGGACTGATTCCTTTCTTCTTGATTTTAAGGGAAGTGTTGCAGTCTGATCCGGCACAGAGGAAGAGAAATCTCTAGTCAAGAAAGTAGACTATAACTTGGAAGACTAAGGCTTAGCTTCTTGCCTTGGCGCAGATTTTTTCTTTGACCTTGGAGAGGTTACTTAGGATCAGGCTATTATTCTCATTCCATTTCTGTCTGGTGACTGATAGTATCACTGAGGATCTAAATATATCTATTGTATACATATATGTGTTATATATAAAATTGGCCCAGCAATTTGCTGTGATGATATTTTTTTTTTCCTACAGAATAGCATTGATGCTGCAAGGATACATGCTGTAAAGATTATTAGGTACTCAAATTCTCTAATCATTAGTTCCACAGAAGTAGCTTGGTTAGATAAATAGAGATACTCAAGTGTCAAATGTGTTTCACTGTTCTAATCTCACATAAAGTCAATGGGCCTTGGGTGTCTAAATACTCCCTTTGAAAATCTCCCCCAAATAATGATGTTCTTCCAAATAGTTGAGTTTGACACCTTTGTAGGGTTGATTCCTCTCACTTTTACAGTGCTGTAAATCAGACTCATGCCCAGGAGACAGGGCTCCCTGTGTGAACTGTCCTGGGATGTGCCCCAGCCAAGATGCCAGGGCAGGTTCATTTCATAGAACATGTTGACACTGACCAGTGAACAGGACTAGAACAGTGTAAGAAATAAGGAATAAATAAATGTATTAGTGAATCCCTTAGTGAAAGGATGCTTTCTTCTCTGCCTGACCTGGTGTGTACCATGTCACAGTTAGTATAATTCTTTCTACCTGTGAACTGCCATTTGAATGGTAATTAGTTCACCCAAATCTTTTTTTTATCCGTCTCTTGAGTCACTGATGAATGGCCAATGCATTGATTATAAACCACAAAATACTGACACTTTTAAGCAGCCATCCAATTAACATGAAATTATATTGCTGCAATATAAGATACATTGGATGAGTTTTTTTTTCTTGTCTATTTTTTTTCCAGATGACTATAACTATTATTATTATGAATAGCTAATGAAGAAGAAGGTTGGGAGAATGGGCCAGAACCTCAGGCAAGGGGGAATGAAGATAGTGTGAGTTTAATGACTTTAGAGATTGGACTGAACCAAAGCAGTCTCTCCACTCCCTAGATCAGGAATCTAATTATTTACTCTCTGTCTCGCGGCACTGCTCAAGAGAGCCACTTGTGAACCATGACACCAGGTGCACTGCACAGTGCAGAACAAAAGGAGGACTCCTTTTCCTTAAGAGCTTGCTCTCTCAGGATAAGACCAGGTGCAGTATGTGAATGCAGACCTCTCATATAACTTCATTCCAGAAAAAGCCCTGTGCTGGTTTGCACAAGTGGGAATTGAACTAATGCATAAGGCCAGAGGCTGTGGGTTTAGGCTCTACCTGGGGAAAGGAAACATTAAGGACAGCCTTCAAGCAAAGCTCCTTTTTAGGACCCATCCTCTGGCACAGAGCAGGTGGCATCCTGCATAACATACGTCAGTGTTAAACTTCATACGAGGGGCTCATTGCTGACGGGGACCCTCCTCCTGCCCGCGCGCTCTGCATGCTTCTGGTTGCTGTATTTGGTCTCAGTTAAGACCACACAGATATCTGCAGCATATAAGATCTCTGGGTGGGAAAGAAAATCTGCTTCAGCAGAGCCCCGTGGGACAGATGTCAGCAAGAGGGAGCCTGTCCTGCCTCCGAGCTGCTCTCTCTCTGTGGGAGGAGGGCCCGTGGGTACAGGGGAGAACCGCAGCTGCAGAAAGAAACAGCAAGACCTGTGGTTCCTGAATACCAGCAGGGTCTTTATCAGGAACTCTTCTGAGGAACTACAGCTGCCTGGAACAAAACGGGCCTAATGTTTGTATCACAACAGAAATTCAAATCCTGATGCAAGTATAGTTCGCAGTTTGCAGTGAGCTGAATTTATCTGTGTGTGTGATCCAGCACTTGTCTCTGGCATTACAGGCAGTGCAGTTTTTATTAGACCCATATTGAAGTTTGGACTTCGAGAGGAAAGGCCAGAACACTGAAGCACTAGCCATTCTTCTGCTGTTTCTGGGTAGATTAAAAGGAAATGAATAGGTTTTAGATCTAGAATGAATCGTTAGATCTCATTTAACCTTTTGCATAAAGTGACTGTGAAATTTCACCCGGATGTTCTGTGCTGAGTCTCCTGACTTGCATTTGACTGAAGAATAAAGAAATTTAGTCAGAGAATGACTCTTTTGAGGCTTCAGCACAACTTTGATATCAAACAGGTTGGAATATGCAGACATGAACTTTCTGAAAAGCTTTTAATCATTTTGAAAATGAGTTCAGTAAGTTAAGACACATTATTGTTATACATAATTATGTGTAACAGAGATGGTAGGATATATTCTTCTAATAAAAATATTTTGGATGGAGATTTGCTTTTTTGACATAAATATACCTGCCATACTTCACAAAACCACCTGGAGCAACGTTTTCTGTTTTTTTCTAAAGAGACCCTAGGAAAGGCACAGCAGGGAGATAATCCTGAAGCTGAACAGGTGAAAAGTCTTCATTGTGTCTGCAGACACAATGGAATTCATTCTGAGCACTGAGAGGGGAGCTTCCTGGAAAGTGGATATTCACATGCAAAGGAAGCAATTTGCATGACTCCTTCTGCATAGTCCCAAATGGGCAGCGCAGCCATTTCCTCCTTACTCCATTTCCATATCAACACAAATGTTTTTGTAGCTTTTTAGGCTTGCTGAGTGTAGAAGAGGTGAGATATACCCAATGCCTCTGAGACAGTTGTGCTCTCCCCCTCTCAATGGGAATGGCTCATCTGCCTTAGCCAGGTTCCCATCTCTATGTGTCTTATAGATGGACTACGTTGTAGGGCAATAGGATTTCCATGGGCAAATAATCAGGAAGGGGAAAAAAAGCCCTCCATTTTGAGGACGTTAGTAACATGCTGACCTTTAACAGCATTGCAAGCCTTCACTCTCTCTTTAAAGCAATCTTTTCATTCTTAGAGGGAAAAACTTGTAACTAAGGACTGAAATCAGCAGTGGATCATAATGCTGGCTGTGCTATTCAGTTGCCCTGCTGTATCTAGGATCCATTTATTGCTAGCTTTTTTTTCTGTCTTGAATCTGAAAAAAGAAGTGACCAGGCTGGCAGTGACATGTGATTAATAGATTGCACCTTTAGAAAAGAGTTAGCAGAAGGAGATTAGCATTGCAGCCTATTATTTATTAATTAAATGCAGACACCCTATTTATACCAATGCTGATGACATTAGTTCATGTCCATGCTTTGGGACTGCATTATCCATCCGATCTCCTAGCATAGTAATGATTGTTATTAAGCTAGAGGATGTTGCTGGGCTCCTTCTGTCACTTTAGCTGTTATAAGCAGCAAAGAGCAGTCCAAAAGTTACAGAGACGACCTAAAACTTTGTGTTTAACTATCTGCTCTGTTGCCAGCAGCCTGGGTTACCTTGGCCATCTTTCCTGGCCTCTTTCATCCGTCACCCTCCTCTTGGGACCAAGGGAGATGAGTGTTTCCCTGTACCTCAGGGTGCTGTGGAGATTAAGCGTGCAAGACAGTCTGCTGAGTGAGACCTTTTGCACAGCTCAGAGGATTGCACAGATAGCATTGCATTAATGGGCAGATGTGTACCTGCTGTTGCTATTTTAATAAGCAATGTAGGAAAGAGCTATCATTAGTGTTGTTTGTCACATTTAGGAGTGCAAAGAACAGAATATCAAACTTTGCGTGACCTGTTTTTATAAGCTAGTTCCCTTACCAAGTCCAAAGGAAAATCCTGTGGCCAGTCTGACTCCTCTTCCACTCATTAAAAGAAAGATAAAATCCTAGTCCCCAGAATAGTCTCTTAACACCAATATTGCCATGTAAGCAGTTGCTTTTGCTGTCAGGAGGACTTTCTGCAGCCAAGGCAAGCAGTCTGGTGTTGAACAGAAGGTAAAGTTTTCTCTCCACTCTGTGAAAATTCATAAATCTCCAGAGGTAGAGAGATGAAATCTGAAACCAGTGTGTACTCATGAAACTATTTAGGATTTGGTCCAAAGCCTACTGAGGCTTCATTGGCCTTTGGACCGAGGCCTGCACAGAAAATTTGCTTGATTCCCTTCAAACATTCTCTTACCATCGGTTTGGTGTTTGCTTGTTTGGATTTTCTTCAGTAATCATGTTCCCTCTTTTGAAGCCAAACATTTTACAAGCCAGCAATTAAAAGCAAATATTTAAGATGCTTTCAGCATCATCTCTGCCATGATACAATCAGAATGCATGCAAAAGTGTTCAAAAAGTGAATGAAGAGAGTGAACAAGCTGATTTATCCTGGACTGTTGCTCCTGGTGTGAAGTCTGCCTTTCACAGCCTGGTGAAGTGCAGAGACAGTTAGTGCATTTGCTACCAGGAAGGGCATTCATTCATTTCCCTTTGTGCAAATATATTTAGAACTGAGCTGTGAGCATAGAGCAAGAATTACAGCTAAAAATATAAGGACTGAAAATGCAAACTGCAGTTTACTTTGGCAAGTAAGTGTTAAAAAGATTTGAGGTTGCAGAACTTCACATAAATTTTTTGCAGAAGGGCTTCTCCCTCTGTGTGGATGCATCTTGCTGGGTGTTTTTCTTCTTCTCCCTTTTCTTCTTCTGTCCTCCAGTTCTTGTAGCTTTTCCCAGGTAAACATTGCTTCCAGTGAATGTGTCTCAAATACTGAACCAGTTGTCAACACATCCATTCCTATCCAAAGGAGAGAACAGGTTGGGATGTAAAATGAAACTGCAGGTCCTTTTGATCTTCGTCATCATAACAGTGATGGGCTTCTCAACTTCGCCCACTGATTGAGGAAGGGCAGAATGATGGCTTTAAAAAACTGCTCTATTGGGTGATGTCTTCATCCTCTTGTTTCTTCCTCTCTCCCCACCTCAGCTTTGCGTGATTTTTTTTTCCAGTCTTCTGTAAGTATCCTAGAAGATGAGTGCAAGGGCAGATGGGTGTCCTGAATGGAATCTGGAGGGATGTCCCTTTAGGCCCTGTCTGTTGGGGACTTAGTGCCCACCCATGCTAGAACATCTTCCCTGTGGATGGGAAATATCTTGTAACTGTCATTGAAGGGAAAAGAAAAGATGGTGCTATCATGCTAGAGAGGACTTAGCCCCAGTCCTGAGCTCCTTACATCCTCCGTGCTGGAGGAATCTGTCATTGCTAGCCTGTCAATTGTATTATCTCCTGCATGCAGCCGTGCAAACATGCAATAAAACACGTACAACTGTCTGGTCACAAAAGGCTCAGCATCCGCTCTGTCCAAATAAAATCCCCTAAACAGACAGTGGGTTGGGACACTGTCCTTTTAAAGCCCCTTTGAAGGTTTGATTTCCCCCCTCCCACAATTTTACATAAGGCTATTCTACCTACAGCTACCAAATGCCAGGAAACCTTAGAACAGTAAATACCCCTGCAGCACAAACACAGTCGTGCTTTAGAGAAATTGTTCAGCTTCTCAGCGCCACAGCCTTGCCCTTTAAAATGAAGGGCATGCTTCTGAAAAGCTCTTTCTCTTCTAGACCTTTGCTATCAACACACTTGCAGCTGTACCGCCATCATCAGTGGTGGTTACAGCTTCTCAAGCTCAGCAATGACACTTGGCCCGGGGAGGCACTGACGCGACAGCTTCAAAATGCAGAAGGTGCTGAGGTGCTTTGCCATTGAGTTGTCATTGACGCAACATCTTAAGATGGCAATAGGAGGCAATTTGCTATAGGTTATCCCATCTATTGGCTGGGGCCAATAAAACTCCTGCTCCTTCTTTCCAAAGGAAATCAGGCTTGTTCAATCAAGCTGTTTGTAAGTGTGTGCCGGGGCCCATCTATCAGTCAATCTGTCAAGGGCTCCTCCTTTGAGCTTTGAACCCACTGGGTAATTTAGCCTATCGTTGATGGGGTGGAAGAGGTCCCAAAGCTATTGTGTTCCTATAAATTTCATGAAAATAGGCAGCCAGGCAGAGCAGAGAGTTCTCATTAGTGCTCATAAGCCCATCTTTTATTAGACATCAATGAACTCATGGGGGTAAGGACATTGGAAGAGGCTTTACACATTCAGCTGCCCCTGAAGCAACTTGTTTCAGTGTGTGCACTCTGATACCCTGTCAAGAGGCCTCCTGTAGTAACAGTTTCTTGGTTTTAACAGGATGTCAGACAGATTTCTTAGCTCCTTTCTGCTGATTTCAACAGTGCTTCACACAGCAGAGAAGTCAGTCTGCTCGTTTTATTTCCCTCCCCTCCCCAGTCGAAGCCACTGGGGAGAGTTCCTGTGCATTGTTTAATAACTATTACAGCATCAGAGGTGGCTGCTTTTACAGGAGGAGTAACTGAGGGTAAGAGGAAAATCAGCACAGGCTGTGAAATGGTTTTGGTACATCAGCATAAACCATATTATTCAAACATAAGCTGCTATTCATTATTCCATCACATCTTCAGGTTGATGGCCTGGACTTCAGAGACCAGCAGGGTGTGTGAAGAAGTCTTATTTTCTTTTAATGTTGTCCAGCCTGTATCAGTTCTTCTCCCAAGTGCTTTTGTGTTAGTGGAGTTGGGTTCTGTCTGCCTGTCGTGGAATAAACAAGCCTGGGCTGCTACTCAGAGCATCTCTTGCTCTCTATTCATCATGAAGTACAGGAAAGCGCACTGTGAAGCAGCTCTCCAAAGCCCCAAATGCATGACAGGGTATCTAGCTGCAAGAGAGTTGGAGTTTCAGCTTCATTTCTGAAATCCCCATGCCTCTCTAGATGGAAGTCAGATCTCTGGGCTTTGGCCAACATAACTCCAGACAGAGGCATGAGATGGAGGTGTTTTTCAGTATGTGGTTCAGCATACTGCAGGCAACCTATGGATGAAGCTTTCTGTCAGAGCCTTTTGATGTAGATGTGATATACCTTGGCTATGAACCTCAGGAAGCCAGTGGAATATATATATTATATATAAAATGTCCATATAAATTATATATATTAAAACAAACTGCTTTTTCAAGGTCAGCAAGGAACAGCAACTGGAGAGCATCCTCCATCTGGAACCAGTATTCCAAAGAAGGGCTGCTTGAAACGATGGTCATTGCAGACTTCCTTCTTTTCATGAGTATCAGAAAAATACTTAGCCTTCCCCTTATTTCTTTTGATCATAATTTTTTTTTAAGTATATGCTTACATTATTTCTTCTCATTACAGCATTCTGGGTTAAAAAAAAGTCGGTTTAATTCCTCCTTTCAAAGAAAATCACGCTTTAAATATGTGGATTTGCACATTACTAGGTACTATGTGGGTTGTGTGTGTGCTCATGCATTGTTCAAGTCCAATGTCTTTTTAGTGCTTTTTTTCTTTTTTTTCTTTTTTAAGTCAGTGGCAATTTTACAGAAAAAATTAACTGTTTTATTTTCAATTTGACAAAGTATTTTTTTTAGAATTCATTCTTCGTTCTTTTTACTGAAAATTTCTTC
>VZSV01000045.1:4555686-4598243 GCA_013398735.1 Nothocercus julius
CCCTTCCCTTCCCTTCCCTTCCCTTCCCTTCCCTTCCCTTCCTTCCCACCTGCTTGCCTTCCTCTGCCTGTCTGCTGTGGGTCCTTTGGAGCAGGCTTTGGTATATACATTATCCTGCTAGAGAATTTGTTTACATGTATGGAGGTCCATCGGGGGGTTGTGCAGCGGGAGGGACAACAGAGAGGAGATAGGGAAGGAAGAGAGGGGAAAGGCTACATGGTGGAGAGAAGGATGGTTTTGGTGGCAAGGATCGAATGTCAGTGACCACCCTCTCTTATAGCTGGACCTGCACAGACTGATGAGCCAGGCAGGGCAGGGAGCTCCTCAGCAAGGGGGTTGCCAGCACAGCCTTTTGTTAAGTCTGAGGTCCATTTGCCAAAGATAAGCCAGGTTTTATGGCCATCGCAAAAATGCTCTGGGCACTGAAGACCCAGACATGAACCGCGCAGCAGCTCCCGTTAAGTTGTTGGAGAAGCTGCCTTGGACCTTGGCATTAGGGTCCAAACAGTCCCCAAGCTATGAGCAGGAGAGAGCAGAGGGTGGGAGGCCTGACCAAGGCAGCTGCTGCCAAAGCTGCCATGAGAGGAGGAGTTTTGTGTATTAATTTTGTTGCTGCTCTTCTTAAAAGTTGATCCTATGTACTCCGTGGGTGCATGTTTTACATTTTTCTTGTTTATCTACACAGGCTCTGTGCTTCAGATAAAGAAGTATTGTCTTCTAGAGACCGGGAGTAAGGATGTATGTTTGTGTGTGTTTGTTTTCCTCAAGTTTCAGGAAGAAGGTGAGGGTCTCAGTCATAGCCTGATTTCAAAAGGAAATTTTAGGTCTTGGCATCTGGCTGGAGAAGAGACCAGGGCTGTTCTGTGCTTCATTTAATAGCTGTGACTGAGCAATAACTGTGTAAAAGTTTTAAAAGTCACTCTGATTTGCACTAGGATGCCCAGGAACGGGCTTGTATGGGTGCCACGTAGCCAGAGAAGTTACCTTTCAGCTCCGAGTGATGCCACATAGTTACTCGGCAGTGGTTGAGATTATCCAGTGTGAGAGGACAGGAGAGCTCCCCTCAAGAAATTCCCCGCTTTGCAATTAGATACTTTGAGAGCTACCTGTCCACATAATCTGATTTTCTTCACTTGCTCTGTCAAGATAGGAATTAAATGAGGAAGGTCTGCCTCAAGCCTTCTAGTGCTTCTTCACTCTGCATGAAGTAGAGAGTCAGGAGGAGGAGGGAAATTTGCCAAGTTACTTTCAGTTACCTAAAACCTTAGGATTATCCTTTTTCTGCATAGCCTCACTGGAGTGAGAACAACCTTACAGCAAAATCTTAGTCAAGCAGGACAGGATTATAACCTCTGCCATCTAGCAGCTCAGCCAACTCAAGGGAAAATCACCTTTGCACTTAGCTGAGGTTAAAACACTGTTATTATTTCTCACTTGCTTTGGTATGTTGTAAGGATTATGTCCAGCAATACCTGGGAGATATTCTCATGCTAAAGGGACAGAATCCATAAAGGCACCTTAATACATATAGAAGATGAAATCTCTGTGCTGTCCAGTTCCTGGTAGAGCTCTTATAACAGGGAAAAAGAATTTTGACAGTTGTAGCATTTCACCTGCCTTTAATGCAAGTCTTGCTTCCCAGTCTCACAGTGAGTTTTCAAGCACGGTGCCCAACTAGGAGGCCAGAGGGGATGCAGCATATACCACATCCCCTCCGACCATGCTCGGCTGTACCCATTCTGACTGTGGTTTCAACACATCACGGCTTAGTGGGAATGTATTTCCCAGGGTTGAATGAGCCATATAGTGATGGAGAGCAGATTTCGACAGGCCAGATTTTACTGCAAACTGTGTATTGTCTTCATCCCCAGGAAATATCATTGAGATGGCTGGAGTTACTCTCCATAAAGATTATTTTTTCAGAACAGGCATTGGTGCTACAGAAGAAGTTCATTCCTTAATTGAAACAGAAAAGTCCTGTACTTGAAAAGTATCATCTGGCTTGTAGGACAAGAGCTTCCAGGCTCACTACCCCAGTGTCACCCATCATGGGCATCTCTGTGTTTGGAGGTTATGTCCATCTCCAGGTCTTTGACTGATTATGAATGAAATTCATCTGGGAGTTGGAAGCAATTCTTCTTCCTGCTCTAGTGTTTTAGCTCTTCTTAGACTCACCTCTAAGTTCTGCAAACTGAGAGTATTTTGAGTCTGAGGTCAGCAATAGTTCTTCATTTGACTGTTTTGTTTATTTGCTTTTTTACCTACTAGAGATTTAAGCCAGGAGCTGAGACACAGAAAAAGAAAATTCTGGACTGCTGTATCCTACTGATCTCTAGTTTCCTATTTTTCAATGTAAAAAGCAGAGTTTCCTTCCTTTTCACCCATGTTGAACAATTTTTATAATTCACTGAAAAGATGCTGTCTGTGGGCTGATAATTTTTCCCATTTTCAGAAGCAAGCAATGAGGCTTAATAGAATTTTTTTTTTTTTCCCATGAGTGAGTGCAGGGAAAAAAAAAAAAAATTAGTGCACCCAGTAAGGTTTGAGTTAAAACCTTTGTTGATATAGATGAGCTCTGTATCAAGGCTGAAAACTTTGCAAAAGCTGTGGGTGCACATTTGTCTTTTGGGGTAGAATGGATTTTTCTGGGCAATTTTAGCCATGTTATTGATAGAATGCAATAAATCCTGATTACTAAAATGGAACGTTGTCAACTGTCACAGAAGTTGTTAGTAAAGAGGTTGCTAGGAATTAGTGTGTGTATGTGTGTGTATATAGAGAATAATAAGAACCACTTTAGTCAGGTGTTCTTTCCAATCCTTTTCTTTATGTCAGCTGTTCTGTAGGTTTTAATATTTTTCTGCCTTCAGGGGATATTTAAGTACAAGGCTCTGTTAGCTAAAAAAGAAGGAAAACAAATGCAAAAACAAATATAACTTGAAAACGACATTCATTCCCAATGGGTTGTGGTACTAGGAATTTACCTAGCTTTTCTTTGTGTCTTAAATTACTATCATTTTGCAGGATTTAAAAAGGGACATTCACTCCAAGCAAAAATAATAAAAGAGACGATTCTCTGACTCAGCTGTTCGGAAGAAATGTCTTAATCTTAGTTTCCTGCATGAAGGAAATAAGTCTGACGTAAAGACTGTTTGGTGGATCTGGATCAACCTAATGAATCCTTTCTCCTTCCATTCCCATCTCCTCCATTCCCTCCCTTCCTTCCCACACACTCAGTTTCTGACATCCATAAAAATGGACACTGCTAATGTGACTCTATCTGGGTTTACAGCCCTGAACAGTAGCTCAGTGTCGTTGGGGAAGCGTCATCAGGTTTGTGTATTTACTCATTCTGTGAAATCCAAATTCCTGACAAACAGAAAGTGCTTTTTTTCTTTTTTTTTTTTAGAAAATCGAAACAGCTGCAATTAACTGTTTCTTGTCAATCTGAGTTCCAGTTTTGTCTCTGTGGTCCACCAGAGGTTGCATCCCGGATCTGAAAGGATCTGTGTTGGACACAAGGCATAACTGATGGGCAAAATGCAGCCTGCTGATAAGCCTATGATTGCTGGATAGAGAATTAGTTTATTCCCAAAGAAACAGTCTGGTGAATCCTCCATGAGAGGATCTTTGCAGGTAAACCTGTCTCCCAAACATGTAATTTTACTCCTTCATGCTTTCATGTATGGGATGTAACCAGGCCTAGAGGCACATTAGTCAATTGAATTGCCTTTTAAAGGAGTCTGGATTGTGTGAGTCATTTAAAACTTGGCTGGACAATGGACTGCAAGAATAGAGGGATTAATTTTGCCCTGGCCAAGGCGAAGAGAGAGCATGTGGGATAGATGAACTAATGTCTTTTCTGTTGTTAATTGCTGTAATTCTGAGAAAGAAAATGGGATGAAACCACAGCCACAGGAGAGCCCGGAGACCCCCCAGATGGGAGGAGTTAGCACTTGTCATTCTTAATCAAACAGTTAGGATCTCGTGACACCAGAACAAGGCAGGACGCGCACAGAGACAGCTCACGCAGCTCCTTTTTCCCCATTGGCATGGTCTCTATCCGACTCACTGTTAGCTAACCTGCCTCGGCCGCCGCACAGCAGGTCCAAATCTGCGCGGTTGTCACCGGAGGAAGAGAGAAGGGACCCTGTGCCCGGCCTCCGTGAGTTTGCTGCTCTTCAGAAGAGCATGGTGTCCAAAGAGGCACCTTCCTAGTTATCCTCAGGGGAGGAAAGTCTTCACAGCTCACAGAACAGGAGGGTTCTCCTCTTTCCCTGTTTCTCTGAATCAGTTCCTGGGATTTACTGGGCTCTGCTGTAATCTAGGGAGATGCAGTCCCGTTTGGGACACGTCCATGCAATGGTCAGGACCCCAGTTCCCAAGAGATACAACCATCAGTTTCATACTGAAGTAACGGGGATTGCCTTTTTGTGGTGTTTATGGTTTTAATGAAAAACCAATTTAATGAAAATCAGCATTTCCTCTTTAAAGTCAGTTTATTTATTTATGTATTTATTTTGCTTTGGGGGAGGGAGGGTTCTAGAAGCAACTCAAGACTTGAATAATGAATAGTCTGTTCCTTAGAGCCAGTTTTGATGGACAATGTTCCACCATACTGAGTCCTGTCCTGAGGAGAGGGGACACATCAGTCTGGTATGGGAATAAGTGTGACTCAGGGGAAGGAGTGTCCCAGGCAGAGGACTGAAGGTTGTTATACAGATTAATGTGATAATTACAGTATCATCTAGAGAAAGCAACTGTGTCTATGTCCCTGTTCTGTTCACAGTGTAATAAAAGGGAAGCCCTGACATGGTTACACTCTCAGTAGACAATTCAGAAAAAAGGGCCAATTTTTTTTCTGTGTCCTAGCTGGGGATTCAAGGCCTACAGACATTTTAAAGGTGTAATAGCTATCATTTCTGTTGATATTTGGGCCTACTCGGTAGAAAAAAATGGCTGAAATTCTTGACTGAGGACATCTATAAATGTTGTTTCATCAAAATTAGAGGATTTTAAGAGAAAAAAAAATTACTATCTTCAAAATTCCACTTTTTTGGGAAACTTTTTAATTATGACTTTTGTTTTAATAGTCAATGAAAAGGGGGAAAAAAACTCAGAACTCTACCTTCTTCATTTATTCTTGTTTTCTGGAGAAGAGAAAGGAGAAGAATATTTTATCCTGAATTTCAAGAGTGAGTGAGAATGTATAGGAATTTTTTTTTTTCTGTAGATAACCACAGATTGTAATGGAAAAGTAATCAGGGGTAAGAAAAGAACAAAAAATCCCATTTTTGGGTTAATGAACTGTATAGGTGTTGGTCAGCTCCAAACATGCCCCTCCAAAACAGCTGACAAAAAGTAATTAGCAGCAGGTCACATAGAGAAGCTTTGGCAGAAGGGTCCCGCTTAAGCTCTGTTTTAATAAAGAAACTAATGTTAATAAGGTAGCAGATGAGCAGCCATAATAGAAGTATAATCAGAGAGACAAAAAGTGTATGCGGGTGGGGAAGGGGAGGATCAAAAGCAACTTCCATCCATGTCAAAACAACCCTATTAGACAGAAACAGGACGTTAGGCAGAGATTATTAAAAAATAATCCATTGTTCAGTAATGGCAAACATTTCACACCTCACATGGCAGAAGCAATAAATCCCATTGATTCCTCCAAGGCAATTTACAATTAAGCACTGATTTGCAAATAAATAAATAAATAAATAAATAAAGGCAGAATTCATTGCGGCACCTTACGCCGCCAAATCAAAGCAATTGGAGTGGAATTGAGAATAATTACCAGATGTGTTGCTTTGTGCTCAAAACAGCACCCGTTATTTACAACTACCAATGATGTTCCTTATTTATTCCTCCTGCTGGTCTAATGACTATTGCCATTCAGTGTTCTTTTATTTAATCATCAACATCCAAAAAAAGAAATATCTTTTTTCCCCTCTTTTTTTTTTTTTCCTTCTTCTTCTTTTTGGCAGTAGCAGGAAGGGAGAAGTTTCCTAAACCTCAACAATAGCAAATTTCTCTGGAGGAATGCATCAATTTTTCAGCTTGGCCTACAATGTAATTATGAGCATTGCCTTCAATTTATTGGCCTTTTACAGATGTGCAATCCAAATGGATGCTACTTTAACTCCTGGAGTAATGAATATTTGTTTTTTTCCTTGCCTATTTCATGTATTTTCTATGGAGGATATTTTCTGGATGGAAATTGACTGGCGGTCATAAGCATTAAGAGAGTTCAAAGCTCCCAAGGGGAACCCATCTCAGTCATAAAAGTGCAGCATATGCAGCCCTGCACGCACGGAAAGAAAAGTGTTTGCAGGTGAAGAGACTCCAGGGACTTTTTTTTTTCTTTATGCTTCTCTATACGTTTCAATCCCATTTGTAGGCAGGGTGCTATGTGTAAGGACAAAAGGGAAAATATTCCTGGAAGAATGAAGAAAAGGTAGCTATTAGACGAAGGCAATTATTTAATCTGGTCCCTCGCATACTATGTGGTGAATGGGCTGTTTTGTGGATCTCCCCAAACCTTTTTTAGAAGATGACTGTGCCTTTAGGTGGACCTTTCCGTTGACATATTTTAACTCCTTGTCCTAAGGAACCAATGAAACTGTGCTGAATTTTACCAGCTGCAGGCTGTCCTATAAAATATAGGTCTTATACCAATATTTCTAGACATAAAAAATGTTGGAAGCCTCCACAGTCTATTGATTGCTGATTTCTTGATTTCTTCACATATACATTGTTGTCTTTTTGTGGCTATTCAGAATTGATCCTAGCAATTATGTGGGGGTTGTCACGCTTCTTGTCCCCTTTGCACATTTAGATCAAAACACGCCTTTGGACCAACACTGTTTGTTGACACTACACCAGATATTGCAGTGTCTTTAATGAAAGTGCAGAGCAGGGCTAGGTTAGGAGCTTTTATGATCTTTCATTTTCTCCAGGGCGTCAATCAGGAATGGAAAGTCCAAACAGGTCTAACTTGACAGGGAACACAAATGAGCATCTGGCATAAGGGGTTATGAGGAAATTATATTGCACTGCAAGCGTTACCCTAGTAGAGGGTAAATTGGAAATGTTCCCAAAAATACTGGGGAAAGAAATCGGTAAGACCACTGCCACTGCCACTTTTACCCCAGGAATACTGACTATGGAAAGACAGAATGAAAGGAGATGTTGCAAATATTAGAGGTTAAAGGACATTACTGAATGACTACAAAGCAGCACACACTTGAGCAGCACTGATGCATCCCTGCTAGTGGTCAGCTGCTGCATGTGGGCTCTCCTAAAGGACAGGAGTCTATTATAAATGTAAAAGGTGAGGAAAACAGGGCAATCAGTGAGAAGTGTATGGCAAGTTTTAGCACACACACCATACAGATTCTTGTATGGCTCAAAATTGCCTGTCAGAGAGATACTTTCAGTGAAGACAGACATCTCTGCTCCTTGTTCTATCCCTTTAATCTTCCGTTTTGCTCATTCTGCTCTTTAATCATCAGCCGTCTCATGACAGTAATTGTGGATGTCCCTGGATAGCTCAGTAATAAATGTATCCTGAACAAACATGCCTGTCAGACTCTATTTAGCCTACAGCATCAAGTTTATGACCTCATGAAAGAGAATCATTCTTAAGTTCTCTAAACAACTCTCAAAGTTAATCTCTACTTGTTATAAACATTAACTATCTTATCCTATTTTCCACAAGAATTCAGGTTAGATCCTGAAATTTTGTAGGTAACTCTCTAGGTTTAAGTAGGACATTGGAACCCAGACAACATATTTCTGTCCAGATGATGAGTCATAACGCCTGGACCATTCATTGCATTTGCCTCTTCAAATCCTCCTTTGGGGCAAAGCAATAACAGCAGAATGGTATTGAAGGATATTGTTAATAAAAGTATCCTTTTTTTTCCCCCCAAAGATGGCTGCAGTGGCATGGAGGACAAGCTCTGTTTCCTCATTCAGCTTCGAGCATAGCACATTTGATATAAGAGTTGCCTAGAGTAAGTAAGTGGAGTGGGAGAGGGGCTCCTTTACTTGTTAATTATTTGTGCCTGTGGTCCAGTGACCCAAACTATATTTAGCTCCCCATCAGAACCAAAACCTGAAAATTAAATGGACTGGAATGGAAAGGTGGTCTCTGTGTCACTCTCTGGATTCTGTTTCACAAGATGCAATCTTCCTCGATTTCCAAAACCAATTTTCTCCCATCATCTTATGAAAGTAGAGGTCATCCTGTGAAATGTGATATCTCACCAGCTTTATAAAGGAATGTGCCCTTCCCCAGGAAAGGAGAGTTCATTAAATCAGGTAGCTGATCAGATTGCTGAAGCCTTGATTGGCTGACAGCCAGAGCAAAGAAATCCATGGGGAAGAAGAAGCACATGGCACCATCAGAATAGCACATTATAGGGGCTGGGGCCGAACGAGGGTATTTTCATCACAGTTTTAGAGAGGTAAGAGGAGTCTAGGGGAAGGGTAGGTTGAGAGCTTGGTTGGCTTTTAGGGTCAGCAGAAGATGGGAAATGACCAGGCAGCCGTATCTGAATTCCACAGTTGAGCATTTATTCTTTGGCACCCCTTTACTGCTAATCAGAGTTCAAAGACAGTTCATGTCTTTGCCCTTGCTGTGTGCTCTCTCTCTGTAGTGTCCCTGAAGAACTTTTCAGGCTGCTGTTTGTAGCCAATACACAGGGCAGCAGAGTAGAGGACAGCCGTGACGTGAAACAGTTGCAGAAGATCAGGAAATCTGATCAGTTCTGAGAGCAAGCCCATGGTCTGAGATGAGCTGCAGGCAAAATGATGCCTTGGATGAGCAGACAGGCTAAAATCTGTGTGTTGTAGATGGAACATGAAAACGTGTGCAGGAGCAAGTGCAATTAGGAAGAGCTTTTGTTCAAGCTGATGAGCAGGCAACTTGAGGGACTTGGCGCCAGTGTTGTCTTGAATTAGGGGGTTTATTCATTGACACTCCATGCAGAAAATGAAAATGAACCAAAGAACCAAATAAACCAAAGAAAAAATCTCATTCCCTTTAAAAGGTGGTCAAATGCTTGGGACAATCATGCTTTACAGGATCACAGGGTTTCAGGTTCTCCACACATAGATATCATTTTATGAAGGCAAACTCAATATTTGGAAAATATTGATATTGATTCTGGAAAACAAGAATTAATCTGGAGAGACAGACAAACACACACAAATAAAGTGCATTTGAGTTTAAAGAGGAAAAAAAAAGTTAGCATCATGCCATTGAACTATTGACAAGGCTGTCACAAATATCATCTTGTCTCAGTGTAAATAAACAAGCTTAGTGCTGTTATTTTAGAATAAAAGCCCAGAATAGGTTTTGTATTGACTTTCTAATACCCACTCAAGAGTTGGAAGAAGAAAATTAAAGATAATAAAGTAAAAGTGCAAACCATAAAAGTGGAGACAGCCAGTGAATAGTAAACTGTGAATCTGAGCCCTCTCCTGAGCAGCAAAGCAATTGTGTAACTCAGTAAAGGTCAGCAGCAGAGATAAGAAGTTGAGGTTGGCAGTGAATCCCCTCCTGTGTTTGGAAGGATGACGGCTGCAGGGTGATACGGTCTTGGTCTGTGGTTATTTGAAGTCTGGTGCTGCTCTGCCACCCTTGCTGCAGGCACTTGGGAGCTGGGTGGTGTTTCCAGGCTCTTCAGAGCGGCCCTGTCACACTCCTCTGAAGTTGGTCTGCTCTTGAGTAGCTTACTCAGTCCTTTGCGTCTTACCTGCCCCTTTCTAAATATCCACGTTAGTAACATAATCAGGCAGTCCCACCTTGACCCTGGTCAGCAATCAAGCCATTTATAACTTTGTGCAGTAGATTGAGGTGTGATCCCAAACCATCTGCATTTGCCTGCTGACAAACCTGCACTGACGCTATAGGAACCATTTGACATGTTTTGTGGGGCTGGTCCTTCCGTGTCTTAGTCAAGCTGAGCCCTTTGGCTCATTTTCTACATTATTCCATTGCCTTTATCAACAACTTCTTAAAACTTATCTTCCCAGGAAGTTATCAAGCTTCTCTGGCAATTTTTCAGACTTTCTCATTTCCTAAGTGGAAAAGGATAGCAGGATTGGAAAAGGCTGGAAAGGGAAATCTTCTTCCCTTGGACAAATACCACTCTCAGAAAAGACAACTGATTTATCCTTTCCTCACTTTCCAGCACATTTTGAGCAAACTATGGATGTGGCTTTAGAACTATAAACCCAGAATGTTTCACTGCAGGGACAGTAAATATACTGCAGGAGCCAGCATATCCCATTTGGAAAGTACAGTGTTGTTATATGAGCCAAGGAGCTTATAGGAGTCGGTGCTACCAAATGCATGTCTCTTATTTAAAGTCTCTTGTAAAAGTAAAAACAACAACACGTATGTGCTCTGAAGTAGACCTTGAGTAGCTGCAGAAGAGAGGGAATATACCTGGCAGGAAAAGATAGAAGAAGGTTTTGAGGGCTGAGGAACAATATGGACAGAGATGAATCTAAAGAAAATTTCAAGCTAGAGAGTTCAGTTTAGTAGTGAAATTAAAGAGATTGAAGAGAAAGTTGTTGGAGAGTAAAGACAGTACACATAGGATAGACAAGGTGGTAAGTCATGGGTCCAAGATTCTGGTCATGGATTTCAAAGATGGGAATGATGGCATGGGGGAGAGCCAGTATTTCCCAAAGTCCTTCCAAGTACGAGATATAAAAGATAGTAACTGGAATCAAACAGTGGTCATGATTATGGACTGCTCCAGGCGCATGAAAGCCATCCCTAGCTGAATAACCCTTCATCCCTGCCACCAGGAGATGAACAAGACATTCCCTGAATTGGACCAGTGTACGTGAATGACGTTTCCTCATACCATGCAGCATGCCGAACTCACACAGTTAGAGGGTGTAATGGCCCATGAGTTGTTGGATACATGCAAGGTGTTCATATGATCTTTTAATTTTAATCAGATAGGTAACATTGTCCAGATATCATAACTTAAAAAACATTTCTTTGACATTCCTTTGTGGAATTCTTAGAGGCCCAACTTGCACTTGTCACAGCTTCTGGTTCATCTAGAGATACCTAATTGCCTTGTAAATTCTCAAACCCATGGAGAAGTTGCTACATCCCTAGTCTCAATGGTTAATTACTCTCAGTGGTTAATTACACTCACTAATTCCCTTCAGTTAGAAAGAGATGCCAATTTTTTGTTGTTGGTTTATTTCCCCCCCATGGACTTTAGTTTCTTTAGGCCTTAGTTCTACCCTTGCTAAAATGCGAATAATGAACAAAGAGCTAGATCCTCCTCTAATGTAGATTAACACCACTGAGCATTAAAAAAAAAAAAAAAAAAAATCTTTCTTCCCTGCTTCCAAACAGCCTTTGGACAGTGCAGTTGTCTTGCAGGGATTTCCATCTACTTAAACCTATTTGATTTGGGGTAGGCTCCTTTGAAAATCCTCTCTTGTCTCCCTCTGTACTCTTGGTTGGAAGGGATGCAGAAGTCCTGAACATGACATTGCCTGTGAAATGATGCAAGCCCACAATCTCTGCAGCTTTGTTCTTGCAAGCGTGTTTCATATCAATAAAAGATTATCCAAGTGCAGGAATGAAAAAATAAAAATGAAGGAGAAAAGGATTGGGAATCATTCACAGCAGGTCATTTTGTTTGGTCTGCAATCAACATGCCAGACTTGATAAGATAGGTATTTGAGAGAGTATTGATCTAAGATCTCATATCTCATTCCTTTTTTTTTTTTTTTTTTAATTATGTTTTTGTATTTGTTTATAGTTAATGCTTACTACACTTCTTGCATCTTGCTTGCTGGTTTCATGCAGGCTTTGCTCTATGCAGTTGCCACTCCTTGAAAGTATTCCTGTAACTTTGAGTTCCAGGTAGGAGGCAGGGCTTCAGTTCCTCTAGGTACCTGTTTCTACCTCTCTCCAGTTTGTTTCAGGTCTTGCTTGATGAAATACATTCTGGCGTTTATGATTAAGGTAATGCAGCCACCTCACTGCAATGTTCTAAAAATTCTCTGTAGTGGAAAATGTTCCTTAACCCTGTAGTTTCTCCATCCACTTGGGCAGGCATGGGTTCAGCATTGCCTTTAGCCTTCTGGAGCAACTCCTGGTTCCACCTGCGAGTGGTTGGATGGTCCAAGGTGATGTATTTACACCTGATAAGAGGCAGTAATCCTCCACATACATATTTTTTTTTTTCAGATGAAATAGAGAAGACCAGATGGGGAAAAGAGGCACAGAGAGGTGAGGGGGCTTTTCCAAGGTCACAACGCTGTCAGTGTCAGAGCCTGCCTAGACTCAGCTCTTTTGAGTCTCTCTCCAGTGAGTTATCCCCTGCACCAGAAAACCTCTCCAGGGTGATTTAAAAGGGTGTGATTTTAACCAAGCTCAAGGCCCAATGGTCTAATGAATCTTCGCCCAACAACTGGCAAGCACGTAATTCATATCATTTTCCAGGCTTTTGTGACTAATACAAGAGCTGTTCACCCGAACCTGCCTGTATGATTCATCTATATTTTGTACAGCCTTTGTTATTCAAAATGTAAGTCTCAAGTACAAAGGGTAAAAACAAAATTAAAGAGTGATGTCTGACAGCAGATGGAGATTAAATAAAATGGATAGTAAAAGTTATCCTAGGATCCTGTTCCAAATGCTGCCCGTATTTAATATGTTTATACTTGGGCCAAAAATAGAGAAAGGCTTAAGGTGTGAACTTAGATCTGAACCTTTTTGCAGGGTTTGAGTGCAGTGTTTCTTTCCAGGGTCAGTGTCTGGTAGGGAGGTATCACCGTGTGGTAGGAGACAGATGGTTCGTTTACACTGTGCGTTAAATGTCGGTTCCGATGCAAAGTTGGTGCCCAATTGCAGCAAGCACCTCATGAGTGAGCTGAGAAACAGCTGCTCCGGAGGACAGAGTATCGTAGAGCTTTGCCTCCTCCTCTGCCTGACTTCTGATTTGGCAAAATGCACGATATTCAATCTTTGAATGCATTCAAAATTTCCCTGGGAACCTGCTTCCTCTATCTAATATATTTCCATTTTCTCTGTTTATTTAATCAACTTGATAGGATGATTAAAAGTTAAAATATATGACAAAGCTGTTCTGCTTTAATATATATTTTTTTTCATTTATAGCCCTTTTTGGAAGGTGTGAGCTTAGTGGGGTTAATAGCTCCTGCATGAAATTGAGTACTCCCTTTTGTTAAAGAGATGCCCATGAATACAACTTCTTTTTTCATTGTTATTACTTTTAACCAAAGAAGATCAGTTTGGTTGTGAATCAGCTGTATCACTCTAGAGGAGAGTCAAACTCTGCTCATTCTGCTTGCTAGGAGGAGGTGCGGGAAACCGGAGTTGAAACACTCAGTGACTTTATCTTTTTATTAAGTCCAAAGCTGTCCTTTCCACACAGCAGCGCTGAGCTCGGCTCTGCTATCCGCCACCAGCTGCCCTTTCCAATAATGACTCCATGACTGGTAGTTAGCAGGAAGAACTTTATTTAGGACTCATGTTTTGATAACATTTAAAACTATTAAATAAAAAAGGAAAATCCCAAATGGCAAGTGCTGCTACACAGGCGGTTAACCATTTGCAAAGCACGGATCTAAAGCAGTGCTGGTTTTCAGAGGAATTGCACGATGTGAGCCCTTGGGGGACAGGCACGGGTAAAAGGAAATGGGGTTTGCAAGTTCTCTGAAATTAGGTGAAGCATTCGAGAGCCACCATTCAAAGGAAAGGATGAACCCGTGTCTGTATATGCAAGGCCATAGCGTTAATCATTCACACAGACAGGAATGGACTACAGTTTTCCAATGGGACTTGCGGAAGGCCATTTGGGAGCTCTGCTGTTACAGCTGTCGCTGCATACATAGGTAAAGATCCAGGCAAGCAGAATCACAGAACTGGTTGGAAGGGACCTCTGGAGATCATCTAGTCCAACCGCCCTGCACAGGCAGGGTCACCTACAGCAGGTGGCACAGGAGCTCTCCGCACACCCGCTTGCTCCAGGCATCTGCTTCATCTCGTAGGCATCTCCACCGCGTCCAGCTGGCACTGACCAGTTCCTGAGGCTCTCGTCAGATCATCCTTGAGCTGAAGTTAAGGTTAGGATTAAGGCATCAGACTGAATCTGAGCTGTCCAGAGCAAGTCCTGTGTCTTTCCTTCCTCTCTGTGCCTCAGTTTCCTGATCTATGAAGAGTACACAGGATATATAGAGATCTGTCTTGTAGGGCTGTCACAAGAAAGAGGCAAAGACACATTTGCAGAATGAAATGAATGGAAAGTCTCACTGGGTTTCATGTTGCTATTGGATTTGGGGGAAGACCCGTCTAGTTGCTATTTCTGTAGCTTTCGCCTCCAGCACGCGTTTCTTGGCTCTTTCCTCTCTCACCGCTAAGGTCTGATCCTGCCACCTTTTATGAGCAAGGGTAAGCTCTGCTCTTGCGAACAGTGGCATTGATTGCTGTGTAAAAACTCGCATTTCTTAGGGTGTTGGGGTGAATAAAGATTCCTGGCTTGGATTTGCAAAGGCTGCAGTAAACTTGGCTCCATGAAAAGAGTTCCCTGTATTTGAACCCTGGGCTGCCCCAGAGAGCAGGGCTGCATGCTTGGGATGGGTGTCCGTCAGATAAGCCGTTCACCTGAGCTCCCTTCTGCTGCCTGTCTCTGGTGGCTGCTGTCCAAAAAGAGCTTAAAAAGATCCCAGTGTAGCTTTCCCAGAAGAGATGTCCCCTCGATGTCGTTGCCAGTGTTTCCAGCTCTCTGTAATGCAAGGCCTGCACGTGAGCCGAGTGCATGATGACTCCCGGGTGTAACTCTGCAGGCCAGGTTGTGTCTCTGATTTATGGGCTCCGAAGGGGTAATGCTCCCCAAGGCACCGCTGTCACCAAACACCAAGCCCCCCATGCAGATTCCAGGAGCTGGTCCATGCTGCCCGCTGGGACAGAGCCCACTCCTAAAACAAGGTTCCCTTAGCATCCTCATACAGATCCTCAGATCTGCACTAAGAGGTTTTTCTTAGCCCAAAGTCTGGACTTTTCTTAACCAAAGGAAAAAAAAAAAGAGGGGGAAAGGGAAGGTGAGATGCTTGGAAATCCAGTGTCATCCCAGCATTAGGCTACATTCTCCCCTCTATGGCTTGTGCTATGATACACATGCTCCAGCCGAGACTTCTCATTGATCCAGGTCTTCCTAGGCATGGCTGGGCGCTGCAGGAGAGAGGGAAGGATTTGCTGACCACCCTGAGGTCTCTCCTTCACCATGCAACACCTGTATAGCCTCGCAGTACTGGAGGCAGAATGTTAAATGTGCAGATCTGTAGGCAGGCTTTGATGTACCAGCTCTTCAGGAATGGTCAGAGTCAGAAGGGCATCCTAGACACAGTCACGAATTTCCCTTTTTCTTCCCCAGGTCTGAGGATCCTTTCCCTCCTTCTTCCCCATTCAAGAAGGACACTGGCTGTCTCCACAACAGCAGCAGTTGGCTGTTTGCTCACGGACTAGCTGCTCCAGCCCTTGCCTTATTGCTATTCAGATTTGTTTCCTCATCCCATCCCACAGTAATCTTGCCGAAGA
Organism: Nothocercus julius; assembly: GCA_013398735.1. Classification (NCBI taxonomy): domain Eukaryota; kingdom Metazoa; phylum Chordata; class Aves; order Tinamiformes; family Tinamidae; genus Nothocercus; species Nothocercus julius. Next base: position 4,571,294 of record VZSV01000045.1, read on the forward strand.
TGTCATCCAGTTAGCAGAATCAACTGGGAAGAGTTTGGAGAGCCCTGACAGACTTCCCCTTCCCATTTACAGCCCCCTGCTCCTAATCCAGATGGTCACTGATGCACTGAGGGTTTATTTTAGTTTCCTTTCTCTTTGTCTGTTTTCTTGGGGGTGGTTTGTTTGGACTTTTTTTTTTCTTTTTTTTTTTCTCCTGGCCCCAGCTGCATCTCTGCAAATTCTATCTCCAAAATGGAAGCTTGGCTGAGCTGGAAGCTCTCAGAGTCGGTGGTTAGTGGCTGACTCAGGCCACTTGCCAGGGAAAGGGGGAGACGAGTCCCTAGGCATCAAGGCAGCATGAAAAGTGACTACATCTAAATACTTCAGCACATGATTTCTTTCCCATTACTTTGATTCAAATCTCCCTTAATCCTCAGCTGCGTTAATGCAGTTAGTAGGTTATGAGTGCCGCATGTGGATGCCACTGGATTTGATTCCTTCACACAATTGGCTGGTAAATAATTTAGCACCAGTTTTGCCTGGAACGGAACCTGAAAATAGCCAGCCTGCTTATAGCTTCTGCCTTCCCTCTCGCTGTGTTTTTCCCCCTTGCAAGCCTCACAGGGTTGTTTGTGCAAGCCCAGCCTGGCAGAGACTGCCGTATAGTGTCACAGCTCCCTCCTCATCAGAACTGCTCTGGATTTATTTTCTAGAAAAGAGGGTGAGGGAGGAAAGGGGTCAGGCCAGGGACTACAGACAAGAAGACGCCTCCTGTGCAGCCCTGATGAGGAGTGTACAAACAATAAGAGTTTGCCAAGCCCAGTTCTACCTTGACATCTTATGCTTTCAGATATCATGGTGTATTCATTTAGAGTTTTCTGCACTTCTAAAATTCAGTCAAAGCTAGATCTGGCTGGGGCAGACAGAAAATGGCAATAATAATGAAGGAATTTCTGAGTTTGAGAAAAAGCCCAAAAAACAGGAATTCTAGCTAAATAGCCAGACCCATCTGGACTGAATCAATTTTCATGATACTTCTGTGGTATCCATATCCATTCTGTGGTATCCATAATAATATCCCTGATAATATTCTTAATCCCTTTTGTTTCTTGTTACTTGTCTCTTCTTACTCTCCCTAATACCTGTCAGTTATTGTGCTTCAATACACTGTCCAGTTTTCCCACTCAGGCTGTATGGATTTGATGCAGAAGGTGATGGGTGAAATACTTTAGTTTGGAGTATCCAGGAGGTCAGGCTGGAACAAAGATGGTCAGATCCTAGATTCTGCAGTGACTGGTAAAGTAAATGTTACTGGCACCTTTGTCATTGAAGCCAGCTGTCATCTCAGGTCATTAAATTTTCTTGGCCTCCAAAACTGGGTGCCTGCATCCAAACTGCACATCAGCCATGGTCTTTAGCCCATCCTAATTCCCTTACTATCCAGGGAATTGCTTAGGACAGCACTAGTAGCATAGCAAAAATGTACCCCATAGGCCATTGTAACCATGTAACCATAAAAATTAGCTGAACCAAACAGTCCATCCTTGTGCTAGATGGTCATCATAGTCTCTTTATTTTTTCATAACTTCCTATTCAGAGCTTGCAGCCCCCCATGCATAGCTTTCCAGAATTATAAGACTCTGCATGGGCATGCAAAGTTAGCAGGGTTTTGCCTAGGAGGTGTCATTTCTTAAAATGAGGATTTAATTATATAGCACAACCATAGGAAAAAAATGAGAGCTGTTTATGCCCTGTGCCGCCCCGATGCCACGTCACTCCGTGTTACGGCTTTCACTTGCTTTTATGTTCTCTGCCCCCCGTGCCTTTCCCGCTTGCAATTGCTTTCACCCGAGGAGTTTGAGGTGTTTTGCAGACACGAATACGTGAAAAGCTTCCCACATTCGGCGAGGCGCAATAGCCACTTTATGCAAGGGAACACCGAGGCCCGAAGAAATTAAGGTCAAAAAGTTCATACTCAGGTGCTTAAATGCAGAAACTTTCTGAAATGTTTAGGACCCAGATGCGTGACCTGCTCGTCAGAAATGTTACCGCCGAATGTTTGCGGTTCCCGTTGACTTCTGTGTGAGCAATGGTTGCTTAGCAACTTTGCAACGAAGGCCAACTATTTTGATGTCTGAATGAGGATTCAGGCGTCTAATTTCAGGGACCCACATTTGAAAACACTAAGAGAGCAGATGAAGGCACAGGAGAGTAGATGAAGGTCACGTGCAGAGACAGCAACGGAGCATTAAGGACACGCTCAAGCTTGTTCCCGAGTGCCCGCTCAGACCAGGACCGCTCGCTCGCCCAATTCTCTAGGGCTGCTTTGGTCCTTTGGGAGCAGGAATCCTCCTTCTGACCTGGCCCCTGTGATGGGCCCGGAGTTTCTGTGGACACAGGTGCTCTCAGAGGTCAGCGTTTGAAATTGCTCCCGGAGCTCTTGGAGCCTGTGTTGGTGACCTGAGAGCGGATGCTTCCGTGGGAAAGAGGAGCAGCCCGGTAGAGACTCCCACTCGATTTCCAACCCTACCCGAACCTTGTTTGCCGGATCCACCAAACGGGCATGGTGATATTCCGTAGCCCTTTGCCGAGAGCCTTGCGATGCTCGCTTCCCTCTGACAAGTGCTGCGCGAGATCTAAATAGCAGTGTTATTTCTAGCATGTTATCCTCATAGCGTGAGAGGCATCAACAAGATCTGCGTTTGCTGGTGGTGACTCACTGTGAGCCTTTGAGGGTTGTGTGGAAGGGCTTGCTCTGATGTTTTTGCTGCTCCGAGATAGATTATTGATCCTCTTTATCTGGTGTTCGTCTTACAAACCCAAGGTGATGAGCATCCTGTTAGTTTCAAGAGCACTGGAGCTATTTTTCTACTGCTTCAAGGGACACAGAATATGATCCAAGTCCTCCCAAATGAGGAAAACAAACAAACAAACAAAAACCAGATCAACATGGTTCCTATCAATTAAACTGCCAACTCCAGAGGAAGACTAAGGAGCAAGATTGGATGACAAAGGCAGACTTTGTCCAGGGAGAGGGTCAGAAATTTTCCAACAAACTGTATTTTGCTTGGCTAGGATGGCTTCTTTTGTTGCTGTGTTTATTAGGAAATGCCCCTTCATTGAAAGCAGTATGCTTTAGTTTAACAAAGAATCTAGAGAGAAAGCTTTCAATTTGTCAAAATGCTGTATTTGGACATTTTTGCCAAGAAAAATTCTGATCTTTCCAATTATAAAAGAACTTTTGTTTGTTTAGAGTGTAAGCTGGTTCCTGGCCAATTAATTCAAGAAAATCTTTGCAACCTAGCTGATGTATAGAGAGATAAAGATAAGGATGTACATTTAACAAAATAGGGACTTCACCATTTCTTCTCAATTCATAGCTGAAAAAAAAAAGTCCCTCCAGCCACAGCTGCAGCATCAAAATTCCTTTCTTCATAGCAAGAAGCCAAAACATGCGAGATGCAAAATCCACCACCCCCTCTTTGCACAAAGCCTGGCTCAGCTCCCTCCCTCACCCACCCACCTCTGCCTGTCTCGGAAGCCGTAAATACGAAGAGGCCAGCTGAAGTTAACTGCAAAATACCCCCTTGCAAACAGGTGTAACAAAAGAGTGAGAATGAAATGAGTCCTCTGCAGAAGGGAGGGAGAGGGAGGAGGTGGGCAGGGGGGTGAAAAGCAGGGAAAGGGAAAAGAAAACGTGATTGAAGGCCTTATAAATGTAAATGGCTTGGCAGAAGTGGGTTAGCAGCCCTGGGTAGAAGATTGCGCTTGGTGTTCCAAGGCCCTTATTTTCAAAATCGCAGCACTGGAGCCCTTTCAAAGCAGGTCCCTGTGTTTGCTTTTTCAATCAGTGAATATCAGGTTGTCTCTTTTTTATTTTTTTTTTTTTTGTCTCTGTGCTCGGATGTGCCAGGCTGAAATGAAGCCTCTGAGAGAGAGTGCAAATGGGAGCTGTGCTGTGGACCTTTGAAAAAGCTCATTGCCGCTGCCTTTATCACTACTTATTAATGAACCTCCCCCTCCCCATTCCCCTTTCCTCACCAAACCCCTTCCCTTGTTTTTCTGCAACAAATCCCACCCTCCCATCTGGATTTATTTATTTATTTATTCACTCTACATTTATCTATATATTTTACATCCAGTAAGTCAATCAGTTTCAAATTATTGGTCCCTGAGACAGATGTTTGGTGAGTCATTTAGCTGTGCGAGGTTCTTCAGACGGTTTGCTCTTCCACCTCCTGTTCATTTAAAGCATCTTTTGAGGCTGATTTTTCCTTTCCAAAATGTCTTTAACTGCCGAACGTTTGCTCCCACCGGGCAGTCTAATGATGTTGGACACAATATGTGTGAACATCTCTTTAGAGGCCATCTCCCCTAGGCTACATTCTTGCCTATAAAATCATTGTTTATTTAGTCCTTAGGCCTAGGAACCATCTGCAGTCCCCATGGCTCCTGTTGTTTTTAAAGTCCTATTAAGTTTCTGCACTTCTCCTCAGAGCATTATTTTATTTCTAAACAGCCACAGACAACTTCCTGTCAGCGCAGCTTCTGCCAGGCAAATTAGAGATGACAGTTTCATTCTTCTGACTATGGCAAGCTCTCATCTGATGTTATTTAATGTGAAAAACAACTGTTATATAGAGAGTGATTTAAAAACAATGAGGAGAAAAATAATAATAATAATGATAATAATTTAAAAAGAGGAGATGGGAGAGGGTGGCCTGAAGACTTTGGGTTTAGATGCTCAGACAGCTTTTGCTGGTCAGGGAAACATAAGGGATTGGAAGGTGCTATATAGTGGTCATAACAGAAGAGAATCAATGAGTGTTGACTTGATGTCATTTCCAATCTTCCTTTTCCTGTCAGGAGCTGAAAACAGTTTAGTTTGGGTCGGTATGGTTTATTTTTTCTTTCCCTCCTCGTAGTCCCCCCCCGCGGCAGTTGCCCCCTCTGTGCTGACTAAGCACTCGGGGCCGGGCCGGGTCGCTGAGCCCGTGTGCCCCGCGGGACAGCCCTCCTGCCCCAGCTGCTGCCGGCCCCAGCGCTGCCGGCCCCAGCGCTGGCGTCGGGGCCACAGGAAGCAAAGCCGGGGCTTGCCCGGAGTCTCTGGGAGCAGGAGGTCCCCGGCAGCCAGAAGCGATTGCCTTTGCAAAGCGCTCCGCGCGCGGGGCTTTGTCCCCCTCGCTTACACAGCTCGGGCAGGTGAGTGAAGTGGCAGCAGAGAGGCCTCTGAGCAGCCCCATCGCTTCTGGCCGGTGACCCCTCCGCTGCTCTGCAGGCACATGGACTGGCGTGACTCACATCCATGCGTCTAGAGCTCTTGTCCGTGCTCTTCTCCCCAAAATCAGATGATACTGTCCCTTCTGCTTAGTGGGAAAGGTTCCTCCAGCTGTGCGCAGGTTATACCTATGAGAGCACTGGCTGGGTAGGGGTAGGACCATGCGAGTCTGTGTGCTAACAGTGAAGCGATACGGATGAGTAGAGCACTGCACTGAGCCCCAGCCCTGTCCTTGGGCCCTAAGATGTCCTTTAATGTTTTGACCCTCCTCATCTACAAGAGCTGCCCCTCAGTATCATAAGCTGGTGTTGGCAAAAGCATCATGAAAGAAAATCAGTAACAGATGCATCTAATGTGACCTCAGTGAACCCACCAAAACCTGCAGGTGCCTCAGTTTTGACACCTGTAGATAAAAGTGTGACAGTTGGGGAGGGAGGCTGAATTCAGTTGTATTTCAAGAGCCTTTTATAAGGCTCTTGAAGACTTGTGGGGAGAGGACTCTAATTAAATGAAAGTGGTTAGGATAGACGGATGCGTGTCAGGAGGAGACTGCAGCGCAGTGATGCTGCGGCTGCGCAGTCAAGCACTCGGATGTCAGGAAGGGAGGTTAAGTTGGCCTCTGTAATCTTAACTCTGCCTGCTTCTGAATGTGCATCATAATAAGGTTGTTAACCAGACCCGCACTTGGTGGAAGTCTGTGTAACTCCATTGAAGTTTAAAAAAGTGTGAAATTATATTGCATTATATTAGCAAAGAAACAGCACATTATACCACAGGGAGAAGAGGCTGACATCAGAGGAGCTGCGCTGATTGACACCCGATGAAGAGCTGCCTTTTGCAGCCTTTCACGGGTTGGTTTTTCAGATACTACAGCATCACTTCAGCTGACTGTCTCTGCAGCCTTGGGTGTAACACTGCTGTGTTCCAGACCCTGCCTGTGCCCTTGAATGCTCACACTGCTTCGGCTCTGTCGGAGCAGTCCGCACTATCCTTACCAACTTAGACAGTTTATCTTCTCCCTATGGCTTATACTCTAATCATCCGGGCCCCTACCATCGAGTCCGAATTTGCTTTTCTAACAGCAGGGTAGCCTTACTGAGGTACAATTCAGAGGGATATGGCAATTCCATTACTATGAAGCTCATTTAGCTGCACACTTGGGTGGTCTGTATACTCCAGTAAATTTTCACTGTTTATGCTGTGGCTTTGAATAATCTCTGGAATGCTATTCTGTTGCAGATAGGTTCTCTTTTCTGGGTGCAGATTTAGGTACATGACCAGCTTTGCTTTCTTGATTTTGATTTTGAAGTCTCTCTCAGTGTCTACGCTTGGTGTTTACATTAGAGAGGGCGAGGCAGGGAAGTGACCCTGCTCGTGTAGCCCAGAGGTGGCAGGGGGTGCGACAGACATAGTTCCTGTGCAAGGTGCTTCTAGAGCCCTTGAGAAACCTCTGCTTCCTCTTGTGAGCCTTAGATGTCTCAGGACTGACATGGTCATTTGGAGCCTCTCATTCCGGAGGGAAGTTCTTGTTCTAATGGATCCGTGTGGGCATGCAGGAGATTTTCAGAGGCCAGGTGTGTGTGTAATGAGTGCAACAACAGTGTTCTCCAGTGCTCCTCAAAGGAGTTGGGGAATTCTGGCCTGAGGGGGACAAACTCAGAAAAAAAATTGTTTTCTTTCCAGGAAGGGAGAGAATGAAGCGAATTGCAGAACTAGCCCTTGGCCTCTGCTCCATGCTCCTCCATCCCAAAGGTGTAGAAACCCTCACAGACAGAACAGGCTCAGGAGTGTTGGTTTCATTCACTGAGATGCACCTGTATTCAGTCCCTGGCTCTACCACAGGCTCCTTGTATGGCCCTGGCAAGTCTCTTGGGTTGGGATTCATCTGGTTTAATTTAGGTATCTGGGAAGTTTAGCTGTGACTGAGCTAGATCTAGAGCAGGTCTGAGAGTTGTGCCTCACACAGGGGTGGGGAGGAGAAACTTCAGAAAGAGAAGATGTGTGTTCTTATCCTGGCAAGGAGGCGTGGAGGGCGAGCGCTAGGGCATCAGTACCCAGGGCGGGATGGGGTATGGGGAGTTCGGGGCAGGATGCTCTGCTGGGAAGTAGCTGTGTGCTGGCGGAGCGGCTCTGCTCCCCTGGACAGCTGAACCTCCAACACGCGGCTCCGGCTGTGAAAGGTGTCTCTGCACACAACATCCAGTTGCTGCCTTTATACAGAGAGGGAAGAGGGGGAGAGAAAAGGGGAGGGGGGAGAAATTACTCTGAGCCATTACAATTGAACTGAGACGGTATTTGGATGTGACTGCAATTAAAACAGAAGGTCTTTTAGATGTAGGAAAGAAATCCTGGCTCATAGAGTCCGTGGAGAATGCAGTATTCTGTAACCACCGAGGCAGGCATACATTATAAATACATCTGTAACTACTGGGATAGGTGTGAAAATGTAATTAACTGGAAACCTACTGAGTTTAAATGGACTTTTAGTTGTTTCAGTTTTTTTTTCTTCTTCTTTAGCCTCCCTCCTCCCATTCTTAAGTTAAGTTTAGGCTTGTGGGTCCTCTAACTCCCACTGGCACAGTGTAATTTAGCAAAGGTTGTTCCAGCCGAATTTGAAATTAATAATTTCAAATAGGCAAATCAATGATATTTAAAAGCTCCCTCCTGTGTGTTTGTACAATCTGCACAGGTATAAAAGCTAATCACATCTTGCCGGGGAAGAACATTTGTTATCGGTTTTAAGTAGAGCTTGGCAGTTTGGGGGGATCAAACACCGTGTTTCTTTCCAAAGTGTCCGTGTGCCTTTGTAATTTAATATTTCTCATTAACTTAGTGCTGGGGAAAGGTGGCGGTGCCGGTAGGGAGGAGCCATCCGGCCCCCGGCGGGACCATCCATTTTGCATCGCCGTGAGCTTGCAAAGAGAAGGAGGGGGTGTAAAAGGCCTCATGCAGAACCAGAAAGGGACAGAGTTAAAAATAAGGTTTCTCAGGGCATTGTCTGCTTCGACAGCGAAGCACTAGGTTTGGCTTGCCCGGTGGACGCCAAAACACAGATTATATCCCAAATCGCAATATCCCTGCAAATACTGTGTTAGCTTAGATCCAGCAGCTCATCTTATCCATTAGCCCAATCATAGCACTTTCAAATAGCACATACCTCACCAAAAAAAAAAAAAAAAAAGCTTAAGATACATTGTGGAGTCTAAATTGCTCATAAGAGAGTTTCTTTCTAACTCCATTAATTTGTGTTTAGCATCCACCTGGAACTAGAATACTGAAAATCCATTACTCACATTTGTTCTGTCTAATATAATCATGGATATTATTACTATGTACAAATACTAACCTAGAAAACATTTAGTTGCAATAATTTCTTGCAGCAAGGCGTTCCACAGGTCAATTCTACAGGAGGCAAAATATATTCTATTCTATGCCAATTCCAATGTATAATTTATTCTCTGGATTAGTATTTTGCCTGTGCTTCTACATGAAAAGATCCCATTCAGCCCAGTGCTGTCTCATATGGAGAAGAAAAGCCAGCTGGCTGTGCTAAAATACTCTTTCAAAAAGTTCCAAGAAGGAGGAAGACTCTCACATTTGTATTCTCCTTGCAACATCTCTTAATAATTTAATTCCCATTAGAAGTGCCTGTGTTGTAGGACGGGGAGGGGGGAAAGATTTATAGAGAGATTTCACTCCAGGTTGGGTTTTTGTCTTTCTGTGTTTTCTTGGCATTTATCATGCATGTTTTAATTTGGATCTGAGTCTTGCTACCATCTGGTCATTATTGCAAAGAAATATTCATTTTCTCTGAGTGACATGGGCTTCATTCATCATGGAACTAGCTGATTGCCCCTCCGATTTTTTTTTTTTTTTTCCCATTACTTGGAATGAAGTCTGAGGATACTTAGCACCAGCCATAACAGCAGTCAGTAAAGTTTGCAAAGTTAGTGACAGCTGGTAACCGGGCACAGGAAAAATGAAGAGACACTTCATAGGCCTCAATCGTTCCCTCCTTTTCCGCACGTCCTGCATAGGAAGTGTGGCATCAGAGGCCAGATCGCAAATGGAGAGAATGAAAAGTCACCTAATGACTCAGTTCCCCTTCTACTGTCCAGCTGTGAAATGCTGTCACCGATACAGTGGAACTTAGAGGTTTTTGCTCTCACCTAAGCTCAAGGAAGCCAAAAGGGAGACAATTTGCCCCAGGGGAATTTTGCAACAGCTACGCTCTGTTTCTCCCACAAGGAGAGCCGGCCTGCAGGCAAGGCAGCCTCAAAACCAGCATGACTTCTTCGTGAGGAGGTCCTGAAATCCACGCGTGGCGCTTTGGGGAAATGAGACGCAATCACTTCTAGCCTCCTCCCCTGCCAGCGCCTCCCTGTGCGCCCGTCATTACTGACAGCCGGCGCGGGGCAGCGGGGAGCAAGCGGAGGGGCTCTAAACTGGTCTCAGGGTTATTCAGCGTGTGCAGTGACCCACAACTGCATCTGCGCACCCTTGGCAAATAAATTGGTTGTGACTATTCCCTTTCTGGTACATCCCACGTCCTGTTGTGTAGTTCCCTGGACTAATCCATCTTTGGTTCCCTTTGTTTGCAAACTCTCCTTTGTGGCACTAAGTGCAAGGGGGGCTGAGGGGGTCTGGGCTCATCAGTCTCTCGCTGTGGTTAAAGTGGGTGTGAGGGCTTGGGCAAGGCAGGCAGCAGGCCTGGCACCCCTGAGCATCGGGGCTTATGTACCCCTCTAATGGGGTGTCGCAAAAAAAGAGGCTGCCCAGGGGCAGATGGCAACTTGGGATCAGCCAGCAGCAGAGACAGATGGTGATGTGCGACTGGTTGGAGTACAAGTCATTGCACCAGAGGAGCTGGGAGTGGAGAGGAATTGTAAAACGAGACTAGTTGGGAATGCAAGTCTGAAAATACTGAAAATTAGACCACCATTCCAGCTCCCTTGGCAGTCTTGGATATGCTTAGCTCTCCAAGTACTGCAGCACTGAATGGTTCTGAGGAAAGCAAAGTGACCTCACGGGAATAAGCTCTGGCCAACGTAATCTCGCTATGACCTCCGGATTCTCTCCTAGAGGTTGGCTTCCTTCGTCGAGAGGACGGGACCGCTGGTGGCAAGCATTGCAGTTCAGTGCTCATGAGCAGTTGTCTCCATGCCCAAGGAAATATGTTTAACCGTTTTGCACGCCCAGCACATTCTGTTGCATCATGTCTAGGACAATTTCAGATGGAGCAGCCAACAACTGGAGAAGATGATGGAACAGCTTGCTTCAATTTGGAGCATCTGTGCCAATGAGATTTCGGGGTTATGAATACCCAGTTTTCCTCCAGCCCAGCAAAGGCTCACAGGAAGGGAGAGAGAGAACATCTGCGAGTGTGCTGGAGGGTAAAATGAAGCCCCACATTAGGGAAAGCTGCCTCGAAACATTGAAGTGACTAGAGGAATTTTTTTCTGGATCAAAATTAATTTCAACTCTTCCTAATAAATGCCTTATCTGGAAGCTTTGCTGCTGCTCAGAGTGATTCTAAATTAATCAGATCCCATGACACCCAGTGAAATCGATGTGATATATTCTAGAATAAGCAGGAGACAAACCCGAGTGTTTATTTATTTGCCACCAAAGAAGCAGAGCAAAAGAATCATCCAGTGGTAATGGTTGAGGGAGAGAAGAGAACTAAAGCGGGGGGAGAATAAAGTAGAAGGCAGTCCAGATGTTGACTGCACACTAAAATACTGCTTTTCCTCTCTACCGATAGCACCCCATGTTATTTTGTTTCTTTAGAATTCATTTTCTGAAAGTGTCTGCATGAGGAACATCTGCTCCCTCAAATCCAGACCTACAATTTGAATAAATTATCAATATCTGGCAGCAGCCCGTTATTAATGGCTAGAGTTTTATAAGATTCTCCACTATAATAATAGCAGAGCTAGCGGCTGGCATTCCTCCCAGAGAGACTCGTATTTGTCCCATTTTATTCTGTGCTGTTTTCTTTTCTTTTCTGTTTTCTCTCTGAATCTGAGCATCATCCGTTGATTTTTTTACCATGGCTTGTGGCTCAAAAAAGGAAAAAAAAATGGGGGGGAGGGGGGAAGAAAAGCCGTTAATATCCTATAAATCTAAAAGAAAAATGACATCCTCGAACATGAAAGACTCCCCTGAGTGTTTCGCTATTATTACCTGTACAAGGTTGCACATGTGGCTTCAGAAACAACTTCTTCCATCAGGACTCATCAGGTAGTAAGATTTCTCACTCCCGCGCAAGAGACAAGTTTTATTAACTTCCCGCTCAGCATATACCCTGGTAATTAATGATGCAGTGCACCTTGGAGGTGTCCTAATGCAGGCCGTTCATCAAAAACTGCAACTGCCTAGAAAGAGGACTGTGTTCCTTCAGTGTGATAAATCCAGAGCGCGGGGCTGTTCTCCGTCTGTCTTCACAGCGCAGTCGCCCCTTCTAATCGCCGCGCTTGCCTCTCGTCGCGCGTTCTGACAAATCGCCTTCTCGCGGGGGGCCCTCCCAGGCACGGCCGCTCGGCCGCGCGCGCGGGAGAAGCAGAAGAAAGGCCAGTGGTTCTGGGCGTTGGGCAGAGCACGTGCCTGAGCCGCCGGGGAGGTGGCGCTGCCTGAGTGTGGGCGCCGGGCTGGGGAGCCCGCAGCGAGGCTTGCCTTGCTCAGCTCCCTCCATCATCGCCAGAGCAGCGGAAGGAGAAGGCAGCTTGCCCTGCCAGGGGCCTGTGCGCGTGTTCTACCCCCTGCTACCCCTCAAAGTGCTCCTCTCTCTCCACTGACTGTAGAGAAGGCGCCTGGGGAGGCTGCTTTTAGCCTGCAGCACCCAAAGCACTGCTTGAATTCCTCTGTTGCTTTTAGAGGTATTCGGGGATGGGCAGTAGCTACTGCTCATTTGCTCAGTTTATTCTTTGTCCTGGAGACCCCCTTATGCTCCCTAGTGCGGGGTCAGGACCCACGTCCCTGACGTGACAATGACATGTCTCGACTCGTGTCTGCGTTAGAACAGCTCTCCTAAGCCAGCAGCTGACAGGGTGGGAGGTATCTGGATCTTGGCCTGTAGATAATGATGAAACCACTGAAAAGAACAGACAGAAGAATAGTCTCTGCCTGTGATGAGCTTTGGATTGGGCCCTGAGGCAAAAGTTCCATCATCCCATAGGGAAAAGAAATACAGAAGAAAATAAGAACATCCTGTCAGCGAATTTAGTTGCTGAGCCAGTGACCTCACGCCAAGCCCACTGAGTGCCCTCTGTCACTGCTATGATTTGCTTGTAAAGGGGGGAGGATGCTGGTACCCATCCAAACAGGAGGAAAGGCAGATTTCACAGGAGGTTTTGTAGCACATGGGTTCTTCCTGCAGACCTGGGCCCAGCGGCACCCACGTCCACCCAGTCCGGCCGAAGGCAGATGAACAATGACTGTGACTGGCTGTGTAGGTCCTGTAGGAGAGGAGTGTAGAGACACTCGTGGGACTGGAAATGTGTCGCGGGTATCCGGTGGGGACACAGAGTCACCAGGACACAGGGAGAGCCCCAGAGAGAGAGTCGCTGGAGCAGACTCGGCACAGCACCCTTCCCCATGCCCGCACGCAGAGCTGCTAGCCAGACTCGCGCTTCGGAGCGAGTCTCGGGAACTGCATGCCAGCCTTTTCCAAATACATGCTCCTACGGTCCATCTGCGGGGAGGCAGAGTGGCAGGACCCGCCGCCCTGGGAGCTGGGTGCCCTCAAATGCAGGAGGGCCTGGAGAAGTCCTGTGCAGGTGTTGGTCAGTTGGTCTTCACCCCCAGAGCAGTCCCAGCTGGGTGGCCTGATGGCTCTTTGAAAGCAGACGGCCCTGAGCGCACCAGCTCCCGTACTGCCTCAATGAGACGCTCCCGCTCACGCCGTGGTGGCAAAGATGAATTAGGTAATTATGTAAAGTGCTCTGGAGATGAAAAGTGACATCTGAGTGCCAAGTATTACTATTAATAACAAAACATATACCACCTACCAGGTATTATTTCTTCTTTTCTTTCCTTTCTTTCTAAATAATATAGTTCTGAAGTTCAAATAACATGAGCGCAAGTCAGGAGGAAAGTATAAGACTTCAAACGTACAAGTAGAAAAAGGAGCAATCCAAAATTTCAGAGGAGCCCGTTTTCCCTGTGTAAGCCTGCTTTTTAACACCTCCGTAACAGTTCTTGTATACTAGTACCAATATCAAATCCTAACACATTGCAAGCCCTGCATAAAAATCCACTCTTCCTCCTTTTGGTGTTTGCTGTAGACACCTGAAGCATCTCTGCTCAAAGTCAAAGACATCTCCTTAAGGTTAAGCATATGCTTGATTTCTGTTTAGCAAGTCACTTAAGCATGTGCTTAAATTAAAACACATGCTTTAGGCTCAGTTTTGGTGAGGCTGGAGAAAGCTAGATGCCAAATTCTCAATGGAGCCTCAATTCTAATGAAAGCCAGTGGGGATGGGAGGAAGGGTGGGTGGAGAAATTTTTGTAGAAATTCAAGTCCACACGCGATGCTGCATTGCGGCATATGAAATGAGAGAAAAAGAGGACAGGACAGGATTTTTTTGAGCTACACCAAGCAGAGTTAACTACCTTTCAGATCTGTGTGGCTATTTAAGCCGATGTGGCATGGGCTTGCTGGGTCCCTTCAAAGCTGGACCTCTGTGGCCAATGCAGGTGGTCTTTGCTGATTTGGGTCCATTAAAATATTTCAACAGAAAGACTCCAAAAGTGGTTTGTGAGGCAACAGCTGCGTTATGACCCCTGCTCTAGCAATGTATCTTATTAGAAAGGGTGCAAACAATGCAGCCATATATTCCAATCAAGGCTAATATTAATTAAAGAATTACAAGCAATAAAAAAACAGTGTTTTTTTTTGCAGGGGAAAGGGACTACTATGTATGGTACAGACAGCAAGCTGAATTTAATATATTTTGAGAACAAAGCTCTTTGGTGAATACACATCTTTGTCCTCAACTCTTTTTTTTTTTTTTTTTTTCCCTCTTTTCCTCTCTCTCCCAGCACAGAATTTGAAGGCATTCATGTAAAAATGGCTCTTAGGAATATCACACACAGTTTCATTTATGGTAAATTTATTATAATAAGGATGTTCTCTGTCATTGTCTGAGAGATTTATTTATTGTATCACACTTTTGAAACTGCTGATATTGATTGTTTCAAGAGGTTGCCTTAAAGGAAGAAGGGGAGAAAAACAGCAACAAAAAAAAGCCTCACAAATGAAAAGAAATAGCCATGTTGCTATCAATTATTTCGTAATGAGATATGAGGGGAGAATTTTAAACATTATCTCTAGCATTACAGTTGAACAAACAATATATTTACTGGAAATTATACTCCGATGATGAATGGCTTGTTTTAAAATAGAGGCTTCTCTAATGGGGGCCTTTCTGAACAGCACTGACACGCAGTCCAACTCACAATTATTATTGCGTTTTAATCGAAACTGAATTCAGTGTTTTTGCCAGGGAGTGAAAAGAGTGAATCCCATTTGCAAATATCGCTATCACGATGATCCCCAAACAATAACAAATTTGGAGCCATCCGAAAATATTCTGGTCATAATGCCATTTGCTAGTAATTCATCCTTCTCCTCCTGTTCGAACCCCTCTTTTGCTTCCATCCTCTGTGTCCAGGTACACTTTCAATCAAAGTGATTTAATAAAAAGGAATTTAACACTCGCTTTTCCCACTGCCACCAAACGAGCGCAGCCCCCTCCACACCCCCACACCCCACCTCATCTTATGTAGAATAGGGAATTGGATATTAGTCACTGCAGTTTCTAGCTATGACAGACAGTAATTTACCATTTTATTGTGATTCAGTGCCTTGGACAGAGGCACACATTGCCTGTCATGCTGTGTTCATCACCGACCGTAGAGACAAGCGTTGCTTGTCAAATAGTAGAGCCCTTTTAATGAGGACACCTAGGTGTAACATAAAAGATTCACAGGCAAAAGGACTTCTTATGGAGGGCTTAAAACCTCTAAAGCGGTGTGAGCTAGTTAGGTAATACACAAACTTTAGAAGTGATGCAGACAGATATTTCCCCCCTTACATCTATTAGGCACACCAAAAGCATTATCAACAGAACAATATGTAAACCTTGGCGCGAGGAAGGCAGAGCGATTTATTTGCATTATCTTGCCATGCTGTAGAAGGGAAGAGGAAGAAGGTTTGCGTGGAGGGAGGGAGGAAGGGGGGGTGACACGCACAACAAAACGCCACAACCTAAACCAGGTGTGTGCAAGGGGAAGCAGAAGCCTTCCACCTTTCAGAGAAGCCGTTGGACGGTCGCTAATGAGATTTCAGAGGATTTTCATTTGTCTTCATTTCCAGCGAGCTTGGCTCCGCGTGGCGTTCCTTCGTAACGGAAGGGTAAGGTGGGCCGGCAGGTTACAGCGTGCGCGTCGTGCCATGAGCAGCTGTCAGGGGGCAGAAAGCTGACACTCGAGATCGGATTAATCCTCCATCAAACCTAATTGGAAATAATGGACTGGATCCTCAGCTGGAGTAAACGAACGCAGAACCAGGGTTTCCAGCAAAGCTGTCGCCCTTTGGCTCCCTCCAGAGCACTCGCGCGCTCGGGCCGCGCAGTCCCCGCCTGTGGGTCTGTCCGTGGCTACCTGCGCGTCGCCCTGCGCGGGACGTGCTGGCGCTGTGCCCGGGCTGCGGTGCTCCTCCTGGGCAGCCCTGCACGCCCGCAGAGCCGGCAGCCGCTCGCTCAGCGCAGCCACGGGGGCCCTGTGGGCGCCGCAGTTCGCTGGGACTTTCTGCGGCTTGGTCGCTGGCACAGTGACGAGAGGCAGCGAGGAGGCTGAGCAGTTCAGTCGAAGCCAGGGTCAGCGGCCCAGAGCCTGGCGCCTCCGCGCTGGGAATCTCCTCCCTGTCCCCCACTTCTCTGCCCCCACTTACTCGCGGCAGAGCAATGGACAAAGAACAGCGCCGGAGGAAAGTATTTCCTCCTATATGAGTGGAAGTTCCACCACGTGCTTTTTCTTATTTGCACAATAATGTAAGTGCATATAATAGCATCTGCTTGTTACAGTGTCTGCATTTTCAGTCTTAGATGTTGCGCTAAAGAAATCCATCTCCCCATACGGTTTGGCATCTCATTTGCAGGCAAGATTATATATATTTTTTAAGGGTAGTTAGAATCACAAGCGAATTTTAGTTACTAATACCAATTTAGGAAAGTATGTGTTCTAGTAAAGGTGAGCTAAAAGTGTTTAGAAGCACAGGAGTACTTGTACTTTTATATTGTCCGTGTATATATATGCATTTGAATGTTAGTGAAGCTAAACTGATTGACTGAATTACTTTAGGGAAAGGTGAGACACAAATACAACATTTGGGTTACTGTTATTAGATTTTCTTTTAGTGATAGGAAATCTTAACTGCTCGAAGACTGGATATTAAAAATATCAAGGTAAATTTTTGCCAAATTTTGGTTTATCACCATGTGAATATGTTACCTGCTGACATTCATTCACTAATCCTCCTTCCCATTCTTTACCTCTCCTAAACAAGAAAACAGTATGTGAAATTGAAAAATGGTGCTCACTGAGGGGTTTAAAGACATTTGAAATTTGGAATATATTTTAAAGGTCAATTTCAGCAGTAATTATGTTATAATGGTGAAGCTTTTAGAGAATGCGAAACACAAGATTAATATGTTGCCAGATAGAAAGTGGCAGAAGACTCTATCTTGCGTGAGCGTGTGAGACTGTGCACGCGTCGCATGTGCCGAAGCTTACGGGGACCAGCAGTACATCAGAACTGCTTTCACAAAAACAGGGAACACTGATATCCGTTGTACATGCATAAAATTTCCACTGATTTCAAGGACGCTGGCACTGTACGTGGGCTAGTGCTGTTAGTCCAGGAAAGGGATTTTTTTATTGCAGATTCCTTACTGCCATTAACCTCAACAACGAAAGCAGCAGCTGACCCTCAGAGATGTGGTTAGATCAAGTGAAATACTCTGTCGTATAATAGGTGTCTGGGCAGAAATATAAGATCATTTTATGTTTAATCTTTTTTTTTTTTTTTAATTTTTCTATGGGTGTAATAAGCACAGGATCATCTGTGTAAGTTTTTGCTTTGTCAGCTGTGTTCCTGGCTTACTGTGTGCTCCTTACCTGATAACTTCATGTACATCAATTTAACCACATCAAAAACAGAAAATCCAAAGTGGTGACAATGCCAAAACTTACATGGATATTGAGCTGGACTAGAATGAGCTGTGTAAGGTGCTTCAGATCATCTGATGGAAGTCGCTGCATGTAGCATGGTGAGAACTTACTCAAAGTGGCCAAAAACTTTTTTTTTTTTCCTTATAAAAAATGTGCTGTTGGAGGCAATCCTACAACTCTATGAATGGCATTATTCTGAAAACTCTGTCTAGGTCTTTCACTGGGGCCTGACAGGGATAGGCACTTTCATCCCATCAAAGTTTCTCACTCCTCGTACTTCTTTTTTGGAAATCCAAGCCTGACAGCACATTTCTGAGGTGGAAGGGAAACAGCCACAGAGCTGGATCAGAGCTGGGCACAGAGGGGAGCGCTCACACTGTCTAGCTGTCGGCATCCAAGGCAAAGCCTCTGAAATCTGGAGGCTCCTGTGCGCCTCTGTTCGTTGTGTAGGGGTGGCATTCATATCCTTTTTCTTTTTAGCATTTAGAAGTGAAGTGAAGAAGCCTGAGCTGCTTTCCTTTTAGAGCCGGCGGGGAGATCCCACCTGGGCCATCGGGGCGACCCACCATTCCTCCAGGAACAGATCGCTGTTTCTCTCCGTTGGCTGCACCCAGGCACTTAGTGACAAACACAGAGCAGGCCCCAACTTTTAGATGTTTAATCCTGACATGAATGTCATCTGTGTGCTCCTCTCCTCAGATGCTCTGATTTGCATTTAAGTTAGGTGCGTGGAGACCTCAAGAAGCTAGTGAGCTCCTGCCTCCCCAGCAAACAGCTGAATACCAAGGCAGAGCCCCCATAGTGCCAGCTGTGATTGCTCAGGAATCCACAAGGCACCTGGCCCCTGCACAAAGGCAGAGCACAACAATAAGCCAAAACATGATGTATATGAAGAGAACTAATCATTTCCCAAAGCACATCATATATACTATTTTTATAACATTAATTAAATGTCCACAACTGATATTATTTGTAATAACTATGTGAGAACTCAATGGACTATTAGTGAAGTCAGCTTGTTTCATTCCAGAAGGACTGGACAAAGAATTATTACACTATGTCTGAAAGACTTAAACAGTTGTTGGCTTAAAAATGGTTCTTTCCAGGATGTCTGCATAACACTAATGAACATGTTATACAGTATAGATTATGAGAGAAGACCCAATTTGTTTTGAATCCTTTCTGACATGCTTTCTGTGTAAATGAGAACTCACACTCCTGCTTGTATCCTAATGAAGTAACAATAAACAATGTTAGAAAAAGCCCCAGAAAAACCTACATCTGGCAGATTCTAACACCTTTTGGGGTTGTTTTTTTTTTCAACAGAGTTCATGGCTAAGAAAAACGGTAGTACTGAAAGCCCAAAGGTTGCTGCCTTCGTGGAGAGCAATTCCTCCACCTCTACATGTAAATAAAACAGGCCAGGATGTTGGCCCTGCCCCACAGGTTTTCACAGTACTGAATCACTGGCCCATTCCTCAGCATGGGTTTCACCTGTGTAAAAAATGCTTCCCCAGACAGTGCCCGAGTACATATGATAGCTCGTGTTGCTTCCCAAAGCAGCATGAATGAGTATGTTCCAGACTCCTTTTACCGTACTCTGTCCTCCACTCTGATTCCAACAGGCTCTCCTGCCTGGATACATCCTCAGGCCATAGGTGCATCCCCTTGCTTTCATGTTTTGCAAACCCATTACTGGTATATGGGGTTTCTCTCCCATTCCTCTCAGCTGAGTCTAAAGTCTGAGAATAACAGACTTCTGCACTGTGAGCTTGGCTAGACCATATCAGTTGGCCTCAGGGCTGAAGAATGGCCTCCAAGCCTGTGTTATTTAGCCAGGATGCCTCTGCTGTCTTTAGGAGAGAAGGGCTAATTTGCAGCAGCTGCAAATCTTCATATTTGAGCACTGGGAATCTTCTTTGTTCTTTCTCCAGCTGTGATCTTGAATCTGGAGGAAGCATCACCCAGAGCTGGTAGATCATTCTCTTTTCATGCAGCAGCCATTTATTCTGGGGCATCTCAGCTGGACCAGGCAACAAATGACTGGGGAGAGAAAAGAGGAGGTGAGGAGAGCAGTTATTATTGACTGTTGTTTTTGTGATTTGGGTCCTTTTTTTTTTGAGGCTATGAAAACCAGCCAGCCAGCCAGCCAAAACTAATAATATAGTAGCAGGTCCCTGCCAAACTCTGTTTGTTATTATGCTTAATTTTTCTTTTCTTCCTTACCCTCCCCCCCCCCTTTTTTTTTTTCAACCCCTTTTTGAGCTTTCCTTGGGCTGACCCTGCCCACCCCATTTGCTTTCTTATCCTCAAGGTCATGCATCATGAAGATTTTTTTTTTTCCCTGAGAGGTGGAAGGGTAAATATATCAGCACAAACCAAGGCCCTCTTTTGCCTTTGGCTAAGGAATCCATCCCTTGCAACTTCCCCTTAGTAGTTGTTGTTCGTTTAATAGACGTTGTAGCAAGGCAATGTCTCTTTGTCATCCCCCTTCAGATTCCAAGACTCTGTGTTGTGCATTAAAGGTTTGGAGCCACAGGGTGTGCCAAAAAGCTGGGTCATATGTTTTGCTATGATGTTCCTACTATTTCAGCTTTGTCTATAAAGGGCAAATGGTAAATCATTTTCCTGAGAGTTAATGGAGCATTTCAGCAGCAAGAGGAAAAAGTGAAAAAGTTTCAAAAGAATGGCTTATTATTGTAGTCAGCCAAAATTCGCCTTTACCTTCATCTGCCTGAGAATCTTCGTTTTTCCTTTCTTTATTCTTCAAGATTCCTCTATTTTTCTTTGTTTTCCTCCATTTTCCTGCAATCCTGTTACTTCAGGTTCAGATCCACACTCTTTTACATCTCTCCAATTAAAATATTTTGAACTTTAACATTAAAACCAGGGCGCCTGTCTTGCATCTTTCTTGTGTAGGTTTCTAGGCTCTTTGCAGACAGTAATTAACGGAGCCTGACAACAGTCCTGCAAGTTTAGGTTAGCAGAGGCACAGAGGGCCTAAGTGGTCATATATTTAATTAATGGCAGAGTTGGAAAGAGAGCCCAAGAGCCCAGACTCCCCATTCCTTGATTTGACCATCTGATTCTATTGTCACACACAGAGCTGTGGAAAAAATACAGATCAGGTTACCTCCCTGCCCATCTGGGTCTAATTGTAATCATCCATCCATATTTTATATACTTTATGAATGCCAGGTATGCCAAAGATCTTTTCCAGTTAGTACTTTGTGATCCCGAGCGATCTGCGTGAGGACTTGTGGTCCTGTCCTTTCCCTTAGAGAAACCCTGGCTTGCTCTAGCACCATGGAAAATGGGAGTGGGTTATTAAGGATTATTAATGGTCCATCTTCATGCATTCCAACTAGAGGTTCCAACCAAATATACTCAGTGTTTGTTCTTTCACTTATTAGATGTTATTCATGAAGAGGGGCATCTTTACCTGGAAAGTGGGTTGCTGGATATTTCATTAATGCCTGCGTGCGGCAAGTCTGTCTGTGCTGACTTTCGCTCCAAAGAATGCTTCTGAAATCAGCACTAGCCACAATTTTTTTTCCCCAGACACCCTCACTAACTTAAACCTTCCTCTAACTGAGGCAAAGACAATGTCTTGTGACTGGAAACGCATGCATCCCTTCCCATCCGCCGAGGTACCTGTGCAGCTCCTGATGTGTCAACAGGCATCAGGAGACCAAGCTCCTGGGCTCCCATTTGAAGGGTCCAGGTGGAGGAGGAGCAGGCGCAGGCAGGAGGGCCGGGGCTCTGTGCCGGTGGCTATCGGGTCCGTGGGCTCAGGGCCCTTGTATGTACGCCCATGTACCACCCCTCCCAACACAAAGTGACCTTTTCTTTGGTCCCAAAAGCACCAGTGTGGCCAACCAGCCCTGGATAGGGGGACTATCTCAGGACATCTGGGGGCAGCCAACCCTGCTGCACATCCTGGATCTGTCTGTCTCAGTTTCTACATGTTTTTTTTTTTCGTTTGTCACCCCTTTCTGGACTCCCCTCTTCCCAACTAATTAATAAGTGAGTCATCTTCTCCTGTGGCCTGGAAACACATTGAGATTGTCAGTGGGGGATTTATTTATTTATTTGCATGTGGTTAAAGGCCTACTCTTCTAAACAATGAGAGGATAAATAAAATCAACTCAGACAAGGTTATTTCACATTCCTAATTTCCAACAGTTTTTTTTTTTTTAGCTGGAGCCCCACGATGCTTGTTCGTGTTCTCCCCTCTTCCCGCTCCCACCCGCTAACAAAAAAAAAAAAAGTTTTCGAATCAAGATAAAGCCATCAAAGAACTAACTAAACATGATTAGAAAGGACCTCTCCTTAATGGGAAAAAAATCATGATTTAGACCTGGCTGCTTTCCAAATATCCCTGTGCAATCAACCAAAGAAACACATTTTAGAAAACAGAATTGTAAAAGTAACTTTGAAGAATCGGTTGCCATAGAAACAGATCTGTAAATACTTAACTGCAAACATTAAGTGACACAGTGATATTCCAGAGCCCAGGATGCCTTAAAAGGATGGCAAATTTCACCCAGCTCTTTAAATAATCAACTCGGCTGTGCTTTGATTTTTCTTCCTTTTTTTTTTTTTTCCCCCCTTTCTTTTTTTCACACCATTCAGTGCAATCGCATCCCTGTTCTCAGGCATGTGGGATAATAGAAATGCCAGAACTATTTTATAAAAGAGACTCCTGATCTTTTATAACATGGAGGCAGAGAGAGAGGAGGGGGCAGCGAATACAGGCCCCGAGCAACCTGTGGAGTCTGAAAATACAGCCCAGAGTCATTCTGTTTCCCTCTAACTGCAGGGTCAGGAGAAAGCTTGATTGATTGTGGCTTTTCATTGCAAGAAAAAAAAAACACAAACGACCTGCAATTTCTTGTCATCTACCAAGGAAGAATCAGATGCAAGGAAATAAAAGGGTTATGGGCAATTTTAATTTAAACAAGTGGGTGCGTTTATGTTGTGCCCTAGCCTTAAATCTTGGCTCAGAGTTAACTCACTCCTGGGCTCTCCAGTGTCTTTCAGTGCCCACCTGGAGCTGCTCCCTGAAGAGGAGGAGTGGCCTGTTCCCCAGGGGATGTGGCAGCCTCCTCTTTCCCACCATGGAGCATCCGTGCCCATTGGGCTTCCTTGGTTCGCTCAAGAGAATGGCTTCAGCCACAAGCTGCAAGTGTCTGGGGCCAAAGCCCCTCTCCTGTCACTGACGTTAGAGAAGTCAACAGCCCTGGTGGTTCCTCCTGGGGGAGCAGTGAATGTGCCCGCTGATAAACCTTCCCCTGGCTGGAGGTGCTGGTCAGGGGAGACTTCTGCAAGCTGGTTTTGCTGAGATTTTGAAATTGTTGGCTTTTCAGACACACTTCAAAAGGCCCGCGTGTTCTCCTGGCCTAAAGGGAGGTGAGATGGGTCATCAGTCAGTACAGTAGTATGAAGGATAACTTAAGGGAAGGCCTTGACCCTGTTCATGACAACACAGCCAACCATGGTTAAATACCTAGTTCCCATTAGATGCCGCTAAATGGCCTTACTGGTCTACTCGAAGTCTTGACAATGCAGGTTTTACTGCAGTTTTAAACTTAGCGTGGGCAGGAGCTGTCGTCAGGTTAATTTAACTTGTAATAAGCTTTTGGGCAAGTTGATTCCTCTTTGGCTTCTGACCGATCAAGCCAGAGCCTCGGAGCACCCCTACACCACTGAAATAGCACGTGGCTTTCCCGGAGTAAGGGGCTCGGAGGGAGGGAAGGATTTGTCCCACCAGAGCCCTGCTGTTGCCAAGCACTTGGATTTGACCCAGAGATCCTTACCGGGGAGCAGCAGCCTGCGAGTCTCTGCAAACACGAGTTTAGCCGCCGCTTTAGGAGGACCTTTAGTAACCTGCTTGTTTTCATCGTTCTGGTTGGGTTTGAGGTTTTCTCTTCCCTGTGGGCTGGCTGTGTTATCCTACTGAAAGCTGAGCAGTATTATCCTTTAAGCTGATTTTTCTGCCCAGCTTAGGAAAAGAAGGTATGGGGAGAGGAAGGAAAAGAAAACGTAAAGGCCAAGGATGCAAGTGAAAGCAGGAGAGGACAGAAAAATACAGTCTAAAAAAAGCCCTGATTTCTAGAATGATCACCCGTTACTTACACAATATATTTACCAAAAGTCTGCGGTTGTGAGAGATTCAGCTCTCTTCTATCTAGTCTTGGGGGTTACTGGAGTGAACAGGAAAACACAGATAGAGGGATAAACCTAGATATAGATAAGTTAGCTATCGATTTATATATAGATACATGTGTGTGTTTTAAGAGTTGTATTTATGTAGGCTAGCTGAAAACCTCCTACCCCGATGACTCTTCTCGTCAGCCTTTCTCTGCCTCTCACATGCATGCTGTCTGCCTGGGACCCTCGGGGAGAAGTCTGAGTGGTTTTTAGGGCAGGAAGGTGAGGAGAAGCAAATCTTCCACAGCCTTCCCGCACTCCCCGCTCCCCCTCTGGCGACCGCCTTCAAGGAGACGTGTGTGTGTGTGCGGCAGGCAGAGCAAGCCCAGCGCACGGGGACGAGAGGTGCCTCTCATTTGCAAAATGCACAGTGTTCTCCTCCTTGGCACGGTGCGGATGGGATGGGGGAGAGGAAGGGGTATGGCTTGTCGCTTCGCTTTATCGCTGCCTGGGCTCGCGCCTTGTCACTCGACACTTGCCGTGAATCTAAAAAGAGTTTGGCCTTAATAACTTCACGGAACTACTGCATTGCCAGTGACTTTAGAGACGGGTGACAGCAAGCAAGGAATTATAATGAATTGCTGCAAATGCCTTCTTCACACAAATTACAGTTATTTTCCTCTGAGCCTGCTTGCCTCCCAACGTCAGGGTTTTGGCTCAGAAGATGAGGTACAGTGTTTCTGTGTCTAGGGAGATGTGTTCTGCCAACACATCCTTGGACCCCTTAGCCGTATTCTTTCCCCGCTGTTTTTCCGTTTAGGGTGTGACTTTTTTAGGGGTTAGTTGGTTGGTTGTTGTTTTGTTTTGTTTTGTTTTTTCTCCTTAAATACAGTCAGAAAGCTGATTTTCCTAATGGAAGCAATACACTTTTCTCAAGTCATCCTGCCATTTGAAACAGGGGGGAAGGAAGTTTCACCCTTATTGTGACCTTAATGGTAACCCCTTAATCTCAGGTTAGCATCTTCCTCTAAGAAGGAAGTGCCCATGAGTGCCATTTCATGACTGCAGGTTCAGGGTCACTATCTGCCACCCGCAGGGCAGAGTTATCTCATTTAGTTACTGGTTATTGCAGGAAGGAGGATATTTAAAGGATCCCCCAAATACTACATGCTTTCCTTTAATCTAGTACTCATGACCATCATTTTCTCCAGGAGACGCTTTTAGTGGTAGTGGGGCTAAGGCATCCTTGGCCTTTCTAAGGAGGAATTACACAGTCTCACCTAAAGTCTCTCCAGATAGGTGCACAACCCCAGTCTACAACCACTCTTCATCTTCGGGTCTAACCTGGATCAGAAGTGACCCTCGTTATCTTGTAACGAGAAGTCAGTGTGTGGTTGCCCTTGGCATGAGGTACCTTGGGCCGAGGGTAGGTGAGCACAGTGTTTTGCCACTTGCTCTGCTGAGCAGAAGACTGGAGGGGACCCAGGCTTGATTTCTTTGTTCGCTGGGCATGGGCCCACATGATTTCAGTGGTTTGAAGACAGTACAGGATATCGGACAAGCAAAATTGAGAAATACCTTCAGTAAGGTGTGAAAGAACTTTTGGGCAGTCATTTTGTGCAGTTTTACAAAGGTCACTTCTGCTGTTCTTGCTGAATGTCTTCCAGAAGCATTAGAGTGAATGGAGAGAGTTGACTGCCCCATTTTTATTGCAGTTTGGGGACAAAAGCTAGTTTTAACATGAGTTCAATATATAATTCTAGGCGTACATTTACCTCATCAAGGTACTTGATCAAGAATCACTGTGAGGTTTTGACTGAGATCCCCAAATCAACTTAACTTTTGGACAGTTCAGGCAACTCCTATGTGATTTACCCTACCTCAATTTAATCATCACACAAAAGAAGCCTTGCTTCAACTATTCATTTCCTGAATTGGATTTAAAAGACATTATTTGTGTTATTGCTCCTGCTACTTGTTTAGTTAGCAGCTGTCATATGTCAGGATCAACTAAGAGATGATAATGCATGGCAGAATTATTTAAATTATACATGGGATTATTCTTAAGTGGTTAAAAAAAGAGAATGTGTCTGTCATTCAAGCCCATGTTCTCCCGGAGGTGTACACCTGCTGCTGCTGGGTCTCAGGTGCATTCAGGACAGGCATTTGATCTCTTCCTGCTTTCATTTCTCCATATGGAAATGGGTTAGTCATCGTGAGGGTTGTTGTGAGACCAGATGAAGTCCAGTTACAAAGTATCCTGAGAAATAGGAGACTAAAAAGGAATTTTATTAAATAGTGAGCTATTTCAGTATAGGCATTAAAAGTGGCATGTTCTCATTCGCTGTAGTCCAGTGTGTCTTTGAATCAGAGCAGGCTTCGTTACTGGCAGGGAGAATCTGCTGCTGCCGCCGGCTCTGCAGTGTCAATGCAGTTAAAGGGACACTGCCAACATGTGCTACCTCGTCGGGAACAAAATGTGAATTACAAGTAGTTTCAGGTGCTATATTTGCCCTTGAATATTCCTTGCAGATTTCTGTTGTCTTACAAACATGCTTTCAAACGCCTTTTCTTCCCTTGCTGCAACGTGCAAGCCCAACTCATTGTCAAATGCAGAATGAGTGTCTCCAAGTCCATCGCTGGCGGAAGGTGATAGTTTCCCTTTGGTGGTCTCCCCTAAAAGTGCCTGATGATTTTATTCTGCGTCATGCAACTTGTCAGCTAGTTCATCAATGAAGTGTTGAGGCAGGGAAGACATTCCCAGGCAATGTAAGTCCTTAGACTGATCAGTCCCCCGGGCTCTCACATGTCCCTAGACATTCACCACTGGCCATTGCCAGGATGGGACCTGCTAGTCTGGACCTGTGGTCTGACCCAAGGCAGCGATTGTCAGATGTTGAATTGTGGCATCTTTATTTTTTTCCTCTTATGTTAAAAGCTGAGCCAAGCAGTTTAGTGTTCTTATCACAAGTGAATTGGGCAGGGTTAGCAGTTTTTTTTTTTTAAAAAAAAAAAAAAAAAAAAGTTTAACTTAGAAATAACAGTGACTAAACATCTCACTGGCACCATCTCATGGGTATATGATATTGTAGGTAGTTCTGGCCCTGATTCTGAAAGCAGGAATAAACCTTAATTTACATTTGCAACAGGCTTTTGCCAGTGTAATCAAACTGGATTGAAGTGTGGCCACATGCTCTAAAGTTATCAAGCTGCTACGGCTTGTAAGTTACCGTCCATCTATTGATTTGTAGTACATGACTGGTTATGCACTTCTACCCTCAGGTGATTTTATTACCACAAAGAAGA
>VZSV01000045.1:4598568-4610242 GCA_013398735.1 Nothocercus julius
TTTTTTTTTTTTAATGACCAGGCATTAATCCCAAATTCCTGAACCCTAAGTTCAGTCTGAAACTTCTTGAAAGATGCTTCAGGCATCCAAAGCATCAGAGACATGTGAACAGTATATAAGAGCAGTGTTTTGTTTCAGATTCTCAATGCATTTGTAATACTTCAGCAGGTAGCATACACCTGGATTTATTGTATCATTTAACCACGGCATTGGTGAAATCAGTTGAAGAAAACACTGTTATTTCTTCAAGAGGGCAAGATGGTTCTACTATAATTAGAAACTATTCCAAAATGATCTAAGCTGAAGTAGAAATGTCCTTAGTCTTTTACTTTGTTCTAATAAAGTGAACTTAAATAAGAAAACTGAACTAAGCAATTACAAATTCCTCAACATTTGGTTTTGTCCTGCATTGGAATGTAGGGTCAGAATATCAAAAACTGTCTTGGCACAGGGTGTTCCAGAAATATTCCAACTTTTTAGTCTGACATCTTTGATTGAAGCAGAACATTTAGAGTTTTCTCAAATTGAAATTCAATTTTCAGGCAGCCAGACCTGAGCTGTCGCAGTGCCTCAGGCAAGTGCAGTGGATGGGGGGCACCCTGGGATTTGTAGCCTGGCAGGGGAGTCCAGCCCTGTGAAGGATGGGGACATGAGACAGCTCTCACAATAAATGCATCTCAGTGCTATAAGTCGAATAGTGGGAAGATTCCACTTTCATCAAAAGTCTTTTTTTTTTTCTTTTTTTTCTTTTTTAATAATTGAAAAATAACCTAGTTAATGGGGAAAATGTTCTGTGGGTTTAGTAGAGTAAAGGAGACACTTGGCCTAAAATATATTCTTGAAAGGGTGAATGAAATATTTTGTGCATGGTTTTGAAACAAAATAATTGTTTGCTATTTTTGATGTGTAGTCTGCGTTTTCAGGCAGTTTGGCCTGTACTCTTCCATGAAAATATTGTCTATTAGATTTTGAGATATTAATGGACAGGGAACACAAGTTATTTTCTCCTGAATAATTTATGATGATGTGTTGTTACTAATTAAATGCAATAATAATGAAAATAATGAATGCAGTCCTCAGGCTTGAGTGAACTCCGTGACTTGAGCAATTCTGGTGCATAGTTTATAAACCCTGTGTAAGAAGAGTTTGTTACAAAGTAAGAAATTTCACAGTTGTGGATGAACATCATACACAACTGCATGTCCTGAATGCATTAGTCACCTCTGAGACTCATTATTTGCTCCGGTTTAGGAGAGAGGAAGGAACTAAACTTCATGTCTGTGAGGTTCTTGAAGCTAGGGTTGATGCCTGACCCTTTCTCCTTTTATTGCCTTCTGTTTCTTTTTCCTTTGGTATTTTCAAGAACCAGAGGAAGTGGTAGAGATAAGGGAGCCTTCCACAGTGCCTTTGGGCAGTGCATTGTACCTCTGCTACCATCTCCAGGCTGGCTCAGACAAGGTCTTTGCACCAAATAGCAAAATTGATGGTGATATTGGTAGTGGGGGGGATGTGAAATATTGTAAGGAGGGAGAAAAAGGGGTTAAATGTACAAAATTATGAATATTTGGTGAAACTGGGTGGGTCAGATGCAAAGGGAATTGATGGTGCTCTGTGCCTTGGTGGTGTTCTGTGTGGCATGTCATGTCACCACTCATGCCAGCGCAGCCCTCTGATGGGAACCAGCACAGGGCTCCAGGGGGAGGTGCCTCGGACTCCTTCCTATGGTCCCTCAAAGCATGGGAGGGGAAAAAAGTGCTGGTTTTTGTTTTTGTTAGGTTGTTTTTAGGAAATGGGGAAGGCTGGAATGGGAAAGTGCTGGGTGGATTGGAAAATTGCTTTAGGATGTGTGGAAGCAGTGATTTGCAAAAGAGAAACATTTGTCCTGTAGGGCCATGTGCATTTTTAGGCAAGTGTAGGTATCTTAGACTTCCCCCTATATCGTCTCTTCCAACTGTCTTGCTTGGAGTCACATTGTCAGTGAGGACGGGGGAAAATGGAGTGCGTGGGCAGAGCAAGGACGTTCAGACCTGGACAGAAATTAGGGAGAAGGGATCCTTAGTCAGCTCAGTGATGAATGAGAAAGAGAAGCCAAGAGACAGAGAGAGGGAGAGAGCATGAAAGGGAGAGATTCTTGGATTTTGTTAATCTAAAAGTGCAGCAGCACAGCAGACCCTGTGCTTGATGTCACTAGTATGAATATCAGGCTTTTCCTTCTCAGAGAGCAACAGGGAAGGAAGCAAGGAAGGCAGAAGTGACATTTAACCTTTCCCTCCCTAAAGAGCAGAGGGAAAGGGCTGGCAGATGCAAGGAGGTCAAAGGAGCCCTGGCCGTTGCCACCCACCCCTGGCAGAATGGCTTATCCCTGCTTGTGTTTCGAACAAGACAGAGAGATCTTGATGGAAGAAAATCCATTACATTCTTACTGTAATGGATTTTAAATGCCTTTATTTACCAGCAGTGGTGATAACTTCCTGTTGGTATCAAGGCATCACCAGCTAAAGATAAAGGAATCTCTCCATTGATGGTGCGTGGGGTCAGGAAATAATTCTCCCACTCTCTCTGTCTAACTTTGCATAGCTGACCCAGCGAATTACAGGGGTGAAATGGGGAGAGCACCTTCTCCGAAGGCAACAAGCACCAGCTGGGCAGAAAGCAAGCAAGCAAGGACCTCCACTTTATAGCTCAGTACAACAAATTCTCTCCTCTTTTAATACCCACAATATTTAAATTGCAGAGACATCAACTATAAAACAAAATGCTCAGCACTAACATAGATAGGTCTAATGTTGTTCTTTGACAGGTTTTATCTCATCCTCAGGGTAGGCTAAATTCTGACCAGTAGTGTAAATCAGACTCTGACTTAATATTGCATGTGACAAATTGCATAAGGAATTAACTCAATGAATAATTTTTATTTCCAGTTACCTTTTTCTTGTCATGCTGAAATGCCATGAGATGAACTTAGCATGGACAGTTGCTGTATTTTTACTCTCTCAGCTTCTAAACATAGTTCAGGTAGGTTAAGTTTATTGCAGAATATTTGAGGTTGAAAGGGATCCTGGCATCCAACAGCAGGATGGAGAGATCTACAATGTGGAAGATCACCTACCAGAATTAAGGACCTAGGAGCCAGCTACACTTTTCTGTTTTCATGTGTGTTTTCTAAAGAGTTAGATTCACTGTCACATATCCCACATTTACTCAGAGAAGAAAAATCTTGGCTTTACCAAAATGAAATGCCTGCCTTCCTGTTCTGCTATATGTGTGATCCTAAAATTCAGGGGCAGACAGCAAGAGAATGGTTGCTTTGGATAATGAAGTGCTGTTTTTCAAGGAAAGGATAGGGAATTCAATGACAAAATTCAGGTGTGGCCTAGAAGAGCTCATCTCTGCGCACTTTGTTTTGGCTGTACTGAAGTTAAGCGTTGACTGCAGTAAGGGAAGATAAAGATATTGCCAGTTAGTGAAATGTCAGCCTCCTAGAGATGCTGTCTTCAGCTGCCCAAAACATTTTTCATTTTGGGGAAACTAGGTTCTGCAAAAGAAATGGCTATTCCCACATGCTCTGTGCTTGTGTGGCCTCACATCTGCTCGTGCTTGAGCTACAGAGAGAACCTCTGCTCACTTTGTTTTCCTTGGTGGTCTGGGTGAGAGAATGACCTAGGTACTTCCTCACGTGGAGCTCTTGTCTCTCACCCCCTTGGAGTCTTGGAAGGTCCTTGAAACAAGCTAAATGTTGCACCATCAGGATATTTTTCACCAAGCATGTGAATTCCCCAAGTTAGTGTACAACTGACAAAAGGAAATGACCCAGATCTTATCATTTTGTAAGGAAAAGCTCCAAAGCCTTCCACAGTTTCACAACTATGCCAAACTGCAGGTGTTCAAAAACAGTAAATAAGACCTCCTAAAAATCCTAAGACTGCTCAGCTTAAAAATTATGCTTTTTTTTTTTTCCCCAGTGATTAAATTGATGGTTTCTTTTCACTTGTGATTTTTAAGCCTTTGGGACTCAGGACTCAGGTCACATATTCAAGCTTTTGTTGTTCACAGCTATTCACGTGTAGAAAGGTATTTATTTTTTAACTGAAAGCTATGATTTGTGCACATAACAGCAGAACTCTGGGAGGAGTCATGGATCAACACTAAATATCCTGACACTCGCCTCAGTTGTTGGAGTTGGTGATACAGATTCATTACTGCTTTCTGGTGGCTTCTTTGAAATCTGTAAGTATTTTTTTTAAGGGTGTTAGAAGTTCAAAAAGAAAAAACTCTATACAAAAAACACGCAGAAGGGAACCAGTGTACTATGGCAAAGATGGATCGACAGCTGGATTGACGGGAAATTATTTTTCATGGAGTGTGTGTTAGCGATCTCTTTTGGTGCTTCCTCCTGAAAAGGGTATGTACACTTGTTAAAATGTTCCTGGAAATCTTTGCTATGAGCGCGCAGAAGAATCCGCAAAAAGTTTAGCCTTGGTTTTTGTCTTGATCTAAGCAGCCTCTCAGATGTGTTTCACTTACATTATAAGAAGTGTAAAAGGCAGTGACCACTCAAAGAACCCTGGAGGGCTGTGAGGTTTTCTGG
Organism: Nothocercus julius; assembly: GCA_013398735.1. Classification (NCBI taxonomy): domain Eukaryota; kingdom Metazoa; phylum Chordata; class Aves; order Tinamiformes; family Tinamidae; genus Nothocercus; species Nothocercus julius. The sequence continues at coordinate 4,603,157 of VZSV01000045.1, forward strand.
GTGTTTGGAGTTTTATTTCCCATTGATAAACAGAAGGGCTTCCATATTTAAAAGGACCAAAAATCAGTGGAAGAAGAAAAGATAAAGTCTATGGGATATGCAGCAAAGAGTCCTCTGAGAGGACCCAGTGGCTTAAGAAAGACCTTTTGAATGATCAATTCCCTTATGTTGTTCATTGATTTTTCTCCTGGTTTTCCCTTATCTTTCCCTTCCTGTTGATATCTCTTTAATTGATTGCTGATTACAGATTACAGCAGTTACAAACTGTTATTTGTCAAACAATGGAGCCAGGCTTCTCTCTGTGGCTCAGGGAAATGCGTGTAGCTCTTGATAATTTCAGAGTTTCACACCGAACAAGCTGTAGAGAACATAAGATGATCTGGTAGTAATTGGTAAAGGAGTCTGTACAGCCCCTTCTCCAAGCAACTACCTTGTTTACACTCCCCAGCCTTTATACTACTAGGAAATCCTGTATCCTGCAAGAATTACAATGTGGTAGAATCTGCAACTGAGTTCAAAATGTTCTTCTCGGACTCATTATCAACTCTAGCTCTGTTTGCAATGCTTAGCACATAAATTATTTAAATTAAACTAACTACATAAATTATTCAAGTTTTTTTTCTCCCCCTTATCTTTAACAGACACTGCAGAAAGTTCTGTACTGGCTGTGTTACTCTTCACTGCCAATCAGATAGGAGTGCCAAAGTTATTTCACAGCATCTGCAGTGCCCAAATGACCATTAGGTTCTTAGGTAGCTATGAAAAGCTGAATGATAGTGGCACTGGAACAACTCATCACCAGTGATGGGCTGTATTCTGCCCTCCAGGATGAATAAGGAGGGAGGTACAGGGATTTACAGGAAGAAGGGTAGATCTGGAATAGATAGGAGCTATTGCAGTGAAATGCTTTCTCTTCTGCCTTCGCATGAGCTCAGAGCCTCTTACTGGTGTCGCCAGGAAGCCAAGGTGCTCGGCAGCTGGCAGTGGGTGAGCCAAGGGTGGTGTCCAGGGACTCTCCCCTTAGGAAGCATCAGTGGAGGGTCTTGCTTCTTTTCCCTAGTGAAGTAGACACGAGGATGAGCAGGAATGGGATCCTGATCTCTACTGTATTCTCCTTTCCTGCCATCTGCTTTATCGGCTTTCGTAGCCTAGTTCCACAGTGGCTCGAATGAAGGTCTTATTCGAAGGCAGGTGCAACTGTATTGTTCCTTTAGGGCCATCGCCAAACATCTGCTTAGGTGCTTGAAGTAGACAAGCCTGGCTCCCAACTCCACGAGAGCAATGAACTAGTGAACCTGCTTCCCAGGGTGGGCAGCCAGGCGCCGGTACCCAGGCAGTCGTTGGAGAGAGGCAGCAGTGAAGTGTGAATTGTAATCGGAAACCCGAACAGAGGCGTTATTTTCACTGGAAACTTTCTGGATTTTCATCTACATAGATCCTTCTTTTCTATTTTATTCTAGCCATTCTGTTAATTTCACATTTCAAATAAGATTTTTTGAGGGTTAAAAAAAAAAAAAAAAAAGTGCTCTCCAGGTCACTCATTTTTCCTCTGACTGATTTATAAATGTGTGAGGATATGGTTGAGTTAGATTTCTGGCTATGTCCAGCCATTGTGCTTCATCACAGCTGCAAGATTTGCAGGGGCCGTATTTCAGTTATAGGGGGAGAAATAAATTCTTTTGTTCTTCACAATCCCCCTAGACCATCCATGTGACAGCAGATAAAGCTAACTAATTCAGGAGAGAAACAAAATCTTGATGGCCGCCTGTTTAGACTTGCGTTAGCATACTTATCAAGGGCCGATATCAACCCAGGGTGCAGACAGAGAAATATATAGTGAATATATTAACGGCTTGGAGAATAAGGTTGATGGCCATGACATGGTTCTTATTGAAGGGAAAGGGGAATGCAGTTCATGTGGCAGGAGGACATGACATCCTCCTCTTCAGTGTACTCAAACCTTCTAGAAAGGGAGGCCCACAACTCAAATGACCCAAGTGTGATGGAGGGAGCAGAGTGCCACCCATGAGATTTCACAGTGAGTCTCGGGATACTCGCTGTTTTCCAGTTACCCTTAGCCTTTGCCTGTATCACAGCCTGCTTTTCCTTCATTTAAAATAGAGTTAGAGTGCTTCTTGGTCACAGAGTTGTGGAGAAAAGCTGGGAAACCTGAACCCTCAAAGCCCAGAAGAGCAAAAGTAAAAAAAAAAAAAAAAAAAAAATTCAAGTAATTCTTGAAAAGCAAAACAGAACAATGCGGGGGGGAAGCCATTTTAATCCATTCTCATGGTTCAGGGCAAACAGGGAGAACAGACTTTCATATCTAATTTTTCAGCAGGTCGGGGTTGTTGAAAGTACAAGAGGGTGAGAGATATGTCATATTCATTAAAGATGGATGTGGCATGCTGCTTTCTTTTTAGGCCACCAAGAGATGACATTCTGTGTGAGGCGATAACTAAGAGGATAAGACTGTGTTTCTATTGGTTTCATGCTTGCCTGTATTGGACTAGATAGACGTAATCACCCTGGAGATATTGTATTTACTTCTCCTTCCTTATTTACTTTGTTTCTTTTATTTCACTTTAGGGGACTAGGCTGGAATTGACATTTCTTTCTCTTCAGCAGCAGCCTCCTCTCTCAATGCTGGGTCTCTGGGCTCTGAGTTAAGCCAGACAGTGGAATGGACCTGCTGTAAATAGTGTTGATAAATTGGGTAGATAACATAGCGTGGCCTGGTTTACCCCAGTGCACAGAGTAATAAAAAGGAGCTTCCGCCTCTGAAAGGTCATCGTATTGACAAGGGGAACGATTGTGGGAATGGCAGTTGTGAGATGCTTGTCACTAAAGCCACTTTTCTGCGGGAGGTGCCGAAGGGATTATTCCTAGGCCTTTTGCTCCCTTCCTTTGCTCCTGAGGTCGTCTTGGTTTAACTGGTGCTGAGTGTGAGCCAGGAGCTGAGGATCCCTCGTGTAAAACAAGTCGCAGTAGCAATGCTCCCCAAAAATGGAATGAACTGACAAAGCCCAAACTGTCCAACTGCTGGGGAGCTTTTTTGACTTGGCCAAATTGCCTAGACCACCAAGGCTGTCCCAAGAGACCTTAAATGTTTCACTTCGTATGGCCAGGAGTACCTAGTGACAGCCAGGTGTGGGATGGGGCTACCAACAGGACGCAAGGCTCTCTAATTGTTTGGTAGTCAGAGGTGGTAATGCGAAACAGTCCCTTTTTTATTCACTGTTCCCTTCATTTGAATACATGCAGGAGGCAGGGAGAGAAGTGTAATAGCCAGCAAACAATCCACCCAACAGTCCTTATGGAAACACCACTTGAGAGGTGTGTGAACACTCATGGGACATCATCGTTCAGAAGAACTTGTCATGTGCAGCCATCACATAGCAGTTACAACAGAGATCAGCCAAAGGAATAGCCCTCGTGGGTAATTAGGAGGGTATGTGAGTCCCGGATCCCCCGGATCCCTTTGAGGAAGCGCAGCTGTGTAAAGCTGGTCCTGGAGAACGAAACATACCTTTTTTGGCAGTCAGAGCACGTGTTATGTCTTCAAAGCCACCTAATCAGAAATGGTAGAACAGACAGCGCCGTGCATTTAACGTGTGTTCACAGGTAGGAGCAAATGGACAAAATCTGAGACCTTGCCTAGAGGCGCGGTCCTCTTTGTGTTGCAATGCCTATAAATTGGCCACCAGTTAACATACCCTACACCAGGACTGAGTATTTCAGTCTAAAAAAGATATCACTGAGAAGCAGGGCATACAGCCTACCAAGTGACTGACTGAAGTGGCCTGTGCCATCTGACACCAGGATGTCATATCACTTGATTAAGTAAGAACTGTCATTCCGTGTCAGATCAAAGGTTCATCTAGTCCAGAAAAGCCTTTCTGACATTGGCCAGTAGAGGATGCTTAGGAAAAACCATCAGCACAAAATGATTATACAATGTTTTTTGCCCTGGTTGCTCTTCCAGCCTCCAAAGCTTGTGGGATTCTTAAACGGAATTTGTACAGAAAACACTTTGAACATTAATGTGAGAAAGCATCCATAAAGTGAAGGCATTGCTGCCTAGCGGGGGAAAAAAAAAAAGTTCTTCCCCAAAGAAGTTAGGCAAGTATGACGATGTATTGATTCTATCATTTTGTTTCAAGAGTGATGCCCATGGTGTATAAAGTAAGGGAGCATTTCCACAGTAGAGTGGCTTTCTTAGCTCTGCAATGCATTATGCTGGCCTAATGAAAATATATCAGTGCTGATTTTCTGAATGGGAAGAGCACCAGATTTCGCCCCTTTCTCTCTTTTGATCGCTTGCTTGGCTACAGAAATGGTTTAATAGTTGGTACGAGCAGCAGTCATGGCCTGCTCCCAGCTAAATGTTGAGCTCTCTCATGAGTTCTTTATAAACTAGAATGAGATTTTTGGGGACATTCCTACTTCCCATTAAAAACTGGCTCATATGGAAGACAGGGGGTTGATGGATCATCAATTTGTGTCATTTGCTACTGTTTCAAATGCAAAGTGACATGGGTTTGGAAACCTCCGCTAAGTGGGGAATTGTGGTGAAAGGGCAAAGTTTGGCCAGAGTGTAAAATTGTAAAGCCTTGGGAAGATGACAGTAAACTGGCTCGGGGATGTCCAAGCAAGCCCCGATTGATGCCCTTTGAGAAGGCGATCTAATGATTTAATACCCCTGTTTCTGGGAGGTGGTGTCACGAAGCCCAGGATGACAGTCCTGACTTTGGCCACGTACCGCAGAGCCAAGACCAGCTCATTACATGGCAAGATTTGTGCTACTTACAAGAAGCTGGTCCCAGTCCAGCTCTGACATTCTCAGTCAGCCAGTGCCATCTGGCTGGGACTGCTCCCCAAACACATAACAAAACCTTTTGCAGAACCCCAGCCATGTGTAAGGGATATTTCAGAGGACTGAAAACAGTGGTCACTGTAAGGCACAGATTTTTGGCTTCAGTGCCAGACCACTTTGCTGTAGGTACTGTTGAGGTCCTGTGAGATCTCCAGACACTGCTGGCAAGCAAAGAATGATCCATCCGTCACAAAATAAGAGCAGAAGCAGAAAGCTAGGGTAGATAGCCCCCTCCTCAATGTTCCCTTCTGACCCTATCCCAGAATGCAGATCCCTTCCCTGAGACAAAAGGATGACCTGGTCCTGAGACCTGCTGAAATGGACTCACTTTAGGCTTTCAGAAGGCACTGGGCTGTGACTCATGATGGGAAGATCGCAGGGCCCTCAGCAACTCACCCTCACTCTCGCATCAAACGCTAGCAGGAATGGGGTAGTACCTTCAGCTCCTATTGATAAGCAAGTTGAGGTTATAAACATGATTTTCCTAATTGGGTTTTAACATACGTTGAAGCCACCCAGCAGCGATAATAGCTTTGCACCAGAAGAGCCTTAAGACGGAGGAGAACAGCTCCTCTGAAGTGTTAAGAATCCCAGCACATTTATCTTAATAAGTTTTATTACAGCCTGCCAGTTTAAACCTAATGACTAATTTATCGTATAAAATACCAGCAATATATTTTTTGATTTTGCTAATTAATTATCTCAAACAAAGGTGATATTTATAAAACTGTCCAGAAATGGTATGTGCATTAAAATTGCCTTGCAGCAGGAGATGAAATTATTACTAATATGGGATCAAATTATTACTGTATTGACTTAGTTACTTTATTACCTCATAATGGATTTCTTCATTATTTTCTGCGGGATTGTAGCATTCATGATTGCATTAAAGTCTGTTAATCTATGCAAATATCATTAGGAGCTACTAATAACCAGGGTAACTTTCTTCAATTTCAAGGAATGTGGTAAATACTTTCAATACATTGTTATGTTGTGTTAGCGTGATGGGATTAGCTCAGCCCTTGAGTCCTTGGGACAGTGGGTGAGCAGCAGATCCCTGTGAGCAAATCCCTCCTGGAGAGTAGATGAGGTGGAAGGTGGGAATTTGCTCTACGTTTACGCACTGTGACTAGGGGCACCGTTCTCAGCTCCAGCTCTCTAACCCTGCCTGACATAGAGTCATCTGCTATTTTGCAACATGACCGTGTTGTAAACTTTCTCCCTTATTTTCCAGCCCCGTTATTTGTCCTCAAAAGCAACAGCTACTGTAAGAAACTGATGGTGTTTCTAGAGTTCAGGGTTTAGGAGACAACTTGTCTCTATGCAGGACCAGGTGGAAGCAAATAGGGTAGGTGCATCTGCAAATATGCACAACTTCTCAGTAGCCCGTGTCTGATCTCATGCCTCCACACTGATGCTTCAGAAGTCTTCAGTGAACCATTTTCAAGAAGACTGAGTTTGCTGCAGAGCCTTGAGTGTGTGTGTATTGCATGCTTAAGAAATACAAACAAATATTAAGTCTTCAATGTTTCTCTTTCCCACAGCAGTAAAAGCCAAAAGATGGATGCGTAAGTGGAAGAATAAGTAGGGGAGATAGATATGAAATAATAGATATACATCTGTTGAATGATTTAACTATTTTTTTCCGTTAGAGATTAATCCAGTTTCATATTTCCCATGCTTAGATAATGGGGTGTTATCACCCTTGTAGTAAGGCAAGCAGAATTAAATAGGGAAAAAAAAACAACAAAATAAACAAAATGTTAAATTGGAAAGCTGAGTGACAGGAACAGAATTCTACCTTCTTGCTCATATCTGTCTGTCTGTCTCTCTAAATGATCTAGTTCATTCTCAAGCAAGACAATCCCAACAGCAACTTTCCAGAAATGATTTCTAACAGATCAGTGCTATATTATTCCTGCAATATTAGGGCTCACACCTGGCTCTCCTGTCACTTCTGAATGGCACCTGAAGCCTCCTCTTCAAACTGACCTTAGACTGAAATCAGTTTAGGTCCAATTATGAGAGCTGCTGAACTCTGGGTGCCCTTGTTTTGCTCTGTCAGCATGTGTGCCGCAGCTGGGAAGTAGACAGGCTTTGAAAATGTTAAAGGTTTCAGTTTTTAACACAAAAGCTGCATTTTGAACTATAAACAAGCAATATAGGGTGGAGATAGTGGTGAGCAATTGCAAGGCCCCCAGAGTTCCTTGATT
>VZSV01000045.1:4610352-4636863 GCA_013398735.1 Nothocercus julius
AAAAAAAAAGAAAAGAAAAAAGAAAAAAAGGGGTGGGGGGAGAAAACCTCACAACATTGCTGTGGTGTCAGAGCAAACTGGTGTTGGATTAGGCATTTGCACCTCTGTAAGTGGATTAACAAAATGTGATTGTTTGGTGTTTGGCTGTCAATCTGCATTTGGCTCAGAGGGGATAATTTTAACTCAGAATGTGTTAAAAAGTAATTCCGTAGATGGAAGCGGTCTTGGACCCTGTGAAACTTTCAGCTTTTGTGCTGATGAGCTGACCTTGTTTTGTTAAATAAAAAAGTCCCTGAACAGTGTTCAGGATGGGAATAAGCAGGATGAGTCCAGAAAAGCATTATTTTATTTCATTTTATTTATTTATTTATTTATTAAGGCAAGTGGATTTCCTTCATAGTGAGAGGAAAAATAGAGGAGGAAGCAAGCCCAGGAGAAATACGGGCAGTAAATTAGACGGATTGGTCGAAGCTGTTGTGCATTAATTGCATTTCAGGATCACCTGGGCCCCCTCTCCACCCGCAGCAGAGCCCCAGTGTGTTGGGCCCTATGCAAGTCCCAAACAAAGGACAGCAACAAAGCTGGCCTAGCAGTTGTACCAAGGGTCTCTCCGTCTGCTCTCCTTTTCCCCACCTGTTTCGGAATAGAAGCTCATTAATTCTCTGAGTTTAGACCGAGTCTGTCAGTCAAGGCTCTTTCACAAAACCGCCAAATGAACCTCCCAACTCAAACTGGTTGGGAGGTTTGAGACTACAAAAAGAGAATTTGTTCATTCCTTTTTCACTGGACCAGGGTCTCAGCTCCCCTAGTAACTTGGCTCAGCCCTTGGAGAGATTCTAGCAGATTCAGCAGTGAGGGTCCAGATGTAGTATAGGGGTAAAAATCTGCCCATTGCTACCTGAGGTATTAACTTGGAAGAAGATGGGTCTATTTAGAGAGTAGTCTGGCTTGGTGAGCTCTGTATCTGTTTATGCCAGATGAACAGTGCACCAGTTTGAGTCAGAATGGGCTCTGAAAGCCCCCACCTTGGACTGATGTGAAAGCGGACGATAGAGCTCTCTGCTTTTATTTACATTTGGCTTATTTGGAGTGGCTGACATCAGTTCTAAATGGCTTGATACTGGCTCATAAGAGGCTCGCTTGGGCTTCTAACTCTTGGTCTAGCAGAACGACTTAAATGTAATTTGGTACTTAGAAAAAGTCTGTATTCTAGTGATGATCCCAACGCTGTCATCTTGATCCCATCTCAAACAGCGGTGGGGGACATAATTATCCGGTGTAAATCAGCGTAGCTCCATTGACAGTGCTGATTTACATCGTCTGAGGACCTGGCTTAGCTGTGTTATGGCAGTGATCTGCACTGTCTAACCTCTCCGAATCCCTTGCATGGATTGCACACATCAGTCAACTTCAGGCAAGACTTTCTTGCATTGTCTGAATGCTAATTGCACTTCTGTGCTGCAGCTCATATTAAAATTAATATATAATTCCAAAAAAAAAGAGATAATTGAACTGACCCAAAATACAACCTCTTTCCCTATTTCTTAAGCACTTGAGTTTTAGCACAAATCTCTTTTACTGCAGGGCTTATGTTGTACCATCAGCAAATGCAAAGAGCAATTAAACATTTAACATGATCACAAGGAGAAAGGAAAAGCTACTGTTTAAATGCATCAAGGCAAAGGAGGGAGGGGGGAAAAAAGAAAAGCCAAGAAAGCCAACCCAATGGATCTAAAATGTTCTACAGACAGTTCAGTTCAGCAGCTTGCTTTACTAGGAATCTACTACTACTATTTTTTTGTTGTTGTTGTTAAGCAAAATACCTACTTTATTGAGCTTCTTAGAAGGAATTTCAAATAATCTTGATACTACAGAGTTGTCAGGTAGATGCAAAGGCTTTATAGAGAATAAGCTTTATGAATTTCTCATTCTCTTTGTTGTCCTTATTTGAGAGAGTTACCTGGAGCTAGGAGAATATCTCCTTTGGGAAAGGGCTGTATTGTATTTCCTCCAAAGGAAGGAGGAAACATTTTTTCAAAACTCATCATCTCTCATGGCATTCATGTTTTTTTTCTTATTATTTCACACATTTTTTCATTCTGCTAAAAGCATGTAATCCAACCCCTGAGTCATCTTGGCTAGCGTTGCTCTTTATAGTCGAAGTATTAATAAGAGGAATTAGGCCTGTTTGTCAGTCTGTCTGTGAATGAGAGGCATAGGATTAAGTAGCTAGATGATGTTTGTTTTCCATAGCTTATGCAGAATGTTTATACAGATCCCATAAGGACATCTGGGTCATGCAGTCTGGTATATAGCTCAAGCAGACACCTATGTTAAACACTCCCATTCATGGGGAAGTCAAGTCCCCTATCTTAACATTATTTTTTTTTTCTCTGTTTTGTTTAGATGTGCTGGTTATTCTAGGAGCCTGCCTTAAAAGTGAGGCTGTCTCACCAGTAGGAAGCCCTGGATAGCAATGCAAGCTTAAAGAGTTCTTGCTCCCCACTAAAAGGATAGATGTGGAGAATCTTTCCTCCAGGACTGATGTCCAACTGTTTGACAAAGTCTTAACAAAGGCATGGAGAAACATTTTTTTGGCCTTAATTTAATAGGATTTTTCAGATCTTTTCTTAGGAGCTGCTGATTTCAATTCAACATTCATCAGAACACTCTTCCCAATTCTGGTGTGCGGTATTTGAAGCAGAGCCATTCCAGAGAAGCAGGTAATGAGGTAGTGAGGTCACTCCTCTGTGCAGGGGCGTCCGGAGGTTCAAGCTCCTGTACTTGTGTGCTCGGCAAGTGGGCACCAAAGACTGGCTCACCAGGGAAAGTGCTGGTTAGCAGGGTAGCAGGTGGTTCTCTAGAGCTGGGATGCGGAACAGGGAGAGCAGGGTTTCGAACTCAGCTACCTACGTTTTAGGTGAGCATTTGAATGCTGAAAAGAGATACTCTCTCCCTCTGTGATCAGGTCCTTGAAGGTTTAGATTTCAGGCGGCTTGAGGTGTTTTGCACTTACATGCAAAAAATACTTGAAAAGTTTTCAGGTCCAATTCAGAGAAAGTGGGAAAATTGCCCAGATACCAATTTTCTGCCTCCAAAGGTGTGTTCTTCCCAGCTGTTGCAGGAACACCTAGATTCAGGCATGCCTACAACAGAGGGACACTCTTTGCTATCTCAGTTTTTTCTTGTATTGCAGTATCAGACACAAAGCAGTGTTTTCTCTAGTAGATTGTGCCACCAATACAATAAGGGTCTAATATATTAATGAATAAGGATCTGTAATATGCTAATATTTCTGCATCACATTAATATTCTATTGGGCTAATGCATTATTATGCTAATAAGTCTATTAAAAATGCAAAATATAATTATATGTTCTGTATGGCCCCACTGCTGAAACCTGATTCCTGCCCCAGACACCGTTGCGTGTGTGTGTGTTTCTAGAAATTGTATTACCTGCTGTGAAAAGTTAACTTGATCTGTGCACTTAATGTATTTCATCGCACACACCACCCTAGCCAGGATTTCCATACTGCCAATACCCTTATCCATGCGAAGCAGCTTAAGTGCTTTAGCAGGTCTGTATTTCAGCTGTGGGATACAGTCTGGAAGCCATGCATTGCCCACCCCTCCTTCTCTCTTGCTTTATAACCTGGTATTTACCTTGCCTTAGGTAGGGAAGAGACCTGAGCCTAGGTCTTGCACTCCTTGGATGAATTTTCAAAACCCTAAGCAGACAGATGAGAGGGGGCAGGCAGAGGAAGAAGGGCCTTAGGCACCTAATTCCTGGCAATACTGCTTTCTGTGAATCCTCTAATGAAAGGTGTAGCTAAATCCCATTGAGGGATGGGATTTAAGAGATCCCTTTCTTTGCAATGTTTGGTCCTGGCAAGTTTAGGCATCTCCCTATTCAGGCCGCTGGTTTATACAGCTTACTTTTTAATGCCTAATTTCCCCCGACACCATGGAAGGAGCTGAGCCACAGGCACAGCTGGCTAGTGCCCCAACCCTTGGGCACAGCGATGCCGACATCCTCTCCATGCTCCCACCCCGGATGGTCTCAACTCCAGCTCCCCTTTCGCTGCTGAGAGTGAATTTGCAAAGTGCCTCCCGCTCTTCATGAACATATCCACACTCCTGTGCACTCCTCGGTAATGGCTTTTGGAGGAGAGGTCTCCTGCAGCTCTTTCTACCACAGCTAAATGTTCACTTGATTGCTTTTAGATGGGCCAATTAAGAATGAAAGGAAAAGTGAAAAACATGGTTTTGTTTCAAAAATGTCTGATTTGCCAAGTTTATTAAGCAGAAGCTCAGAATGCATATACTGAATTTTCAAAAATTGGCTCTGATAAAGTTTGGGAAAATAAAATGGAAGGGCATGTCCTTCTCCTTGTCCCTATCAGGATTGCTTGCTATCCTCTGTCTGCATCTGGATTCTTTTGGTACAAATCATGGTGTTAAAGGAAGTGAAAAGTAAAATACAGCAGTTTCCAAGTGCTTCATATTACTGGGAAGTGAGCTTAATTTTGGAACACTGAAGGCTGCCGTAGTCATCCACATGCTTCAGGGAGCCCACCTGTGCTGCACTCTCGTATGTGAGAGTAACTTGGTTCTGTCTGTCCTTTCTTTGCAATAAAGATCCTGTTGCCATGAGAAGTGACCAAGATTCCTCTTTTAGTGCAAGAAGAAGAAATCCAGATCTGGAGAAGTGAAAATTGAATGATTTCAGCATAGTTTTCTATGGATGTTTTGTTGGATATATACTGATAGGATAAGAATGACATATAGATGATGTATATGATATTCTTTAACATCTTACATTATCTGAGGCCCCAGCTTGGGTATGTTGTAGAGGTTACATAGTGAATGAACTTGGGACTATTGAAATTATTTTGTTGTACTGTATTGTCTAACCTAGTTCATTCCCAGATTTCACTGTCTTCAAAGCAGCAGTGAAATGGTTATTTACTTTGAGAAAATACATAAAGCTTTGAATTCCCAAGTTTAGTCTAAAGAACAGGAGGCTCATATTCAAACATTCATACTGTCTATATTTTCAAGTTGCTTTTGGTGTTCCAACAAGCACATAGCAAATTCCATCTATGTCATTGTCATTATTACTATCGTTATTTTTATACACAGCCTGTTTGCCAACATCTCCTGTGGATTGTCTAGGAGGAGCATCGAGTGGTTTCCGACTGCCTCATCAACTTGAGGTTCAGCAGAGCTACACTGATTTACATCACCTGAGAATTTAGCCCATGGTCGCTATTGAAAGCGACAGAAAGCTTTTTGCTGGGCTGTCTATACCTTGGAAAGGTAACACTTTTCACAGCAAAGCTGTTAATTCGTTATGTTCCCTTATGTAACAGCACTGTTAGGCCAAGAGAGCCTAACGGAGGCCAGAAAGGATGAGGACACTAATAGACATGGAAGGGTTCAGGGTGCTGAAGTGAGCGACCTCTCCACAACAGGGTGTTGAGCTATTACTGAACAAGTGCACACAAATAATGGAGTTTTAGGGGAATATGTTCCTCAGTTTCTGCAGATACTTTCAACTGCTGTTTGCATGGAGTGGAGGTTTGAACACAAGTACAACTCTGCCTTTCACAGTGCTTTTGGTAATCTTTTTTGACTTTTAGATGACCCACCAGGAAGTTGGCATTGGAATTTTTCCCAAATATAGGAAAAAAAGGCATTTATTCTTGTAGGTGCATGGTTGGAAATGCAGAGCTCAGCTTGGCTCGGGAGAGCAAGTATACTGCTTCCGCACTGTCCCTGCCGTGTGGAAGGGCTCGACGGCCCCGCTGCCCTGGGACTCTCACAGCAGTCCGGGTATCTTCTCAGGCTCTCTTGCCTGAAGCACGAGCACCTGTGCACAAAACTACCCTGTGTGCTTTTGATGTGACCACAGATGTGCTGACTTAGTTTCTAGCTGCTTCAATCTTGCCATTTGGTGGACTGTCACAATGTGGAGGAATCGTGTGGGCCGGCGAGCAAGAAAAGCCTTGGAAAGGCCTTTTGGGCTGTTCTCTATAGTTCTGCCTTAGAGCCATGCCTGGCTGTCCCTTGTGCCAGCCATTCATATGATAGTTTTCTGAGGGAATCCGAGGCTACAGGAGCCTGGCAGATCACTGTTAATCTGTGCGCGGTGTTGCCTAGTCCTCGTGGCTGTGTTTCACATCAGCAATGTGGAGTGGAGGAGGGCCGTCCATGCACCCAAAGACTTTTAAACCTCATCGAAAACCCTTTGTTAAAAGCTCGTTTTCAAGTCACGTTTTGCTCCCTGAGCTAGTTTTAACCATGTGCTGTGATTCCCTTTCCAGCACAGTGTTTAACCAGAGCTGGCCACAGCAAAGAGCAGAAGCAGGATTAACAAGCAGAGATCAGCCTGCAGAAGCCACCCAGATTGTCATTCCCTCTCCGTGTAGCACTCCTCCTTTGGATGGAGAAGCAATCTTTTCTCTCCGACTTTCTCACTTTTTCCACTCTCTAGACATAACTTTTCTCTCAGCCTGAATGCAGGCATGTGTAAAAAATCAGGGTGAGAGGATTTGTTCTCTAGGCAAAGAAAACACCGGAGGTTAATTAAAAGCAAAAGGAAGCATAACAAACAACCCCCTCCGTCTCGCCCTCTCTACCCACGTGGACGCTTCAAACCCAGGGGTTCATGCAGGAGTGGAGTTAGCCAGGACCAGGATGGAGGAAAGAGCCCTGGAGGGGAAAAAGGGTTTGTAATCTTTGAGTGAAAGAAAGGGTGGGGGGGAGACCATCCCATCAGGGTAATCCCAGTGGCAATTTCATCTAAGCCTGTTGTTTCTTAATGAGTTTTTATCCATCTTTAATTTGACGAGTCTTCTTTCCCAAATGACGGCTAAGATGGCAATGGGCAGGGGAAACAGAATAGTTGGGCAGAGAGCCAGACTTTGGGCATTTTATTTTGTTTTGTTTTAATTTCTATTTTCTTTTCTCTCTTAACTGTCTGCTAATATCTAACGCTTCCTCTCTTCCTTTTGGTGTTACCATCCTTTTGTTTCCAAATACTTGGTCTATGTGAAACTGGAATATAAGAGTGGCCACATCAAGCAAGGCTATCTAACCCAGTGTTACCTATCCACAGGCAGCTGACAGAAGATGTCTAATGAGGAGTATAAGAACTAGAAAACACACCATGCTACTTCCCTTGTGATGGAGCCTCTGGCAGTCTGGGTTCAGGATTTCCTTGCAGTTAGTTGTCCAGGGTGGATTCTTCTATCCATGAATCTCTCCAGTCATTTTTTTGCACCATGTGCAAATCTTTTTAGCATTGGCAGCTTCCTGCAGCAGGGAGTTTCATGGATTAATTACACTTCGAATGAACAGTGTTTTCTAGGTGGTCATTAGTCTGCCCACTCGCCTCCAGCCATTTGGGGGTTAATTTAGAGGTGGTTGTGGTTAGTGTGTACTGAGCAATCATGGGTAAGTTTTGAGCATGGACAGATACGTTTATAACTGCAACATGCAAAGTATATATATATCTTTGTTTTCATGTATTTGCTGATCTATCCTTCTGTTATTTTCTCCTTTTGTTTGTGTTCTTGTGCTCTCCCTCAATATCCTGTATTTGACCTCTTTCATTTTTATGGGTTGCTCAGACATGGAAGCAACAGACTGGGGTCTTAAATGGGGCAAAAATATTTTAGAAGATTATTTTAGAAGTCTTAAGATGCCAAATGAGATGAGGAAAGCAGAATACAAATATTTGATACAGTGCCCGGAGTTATATTCTTAGTGTGAAGGAAGCAGGGAGCCCAGAGCTGGCCACCACAACCCAGCTAGCAAGCAACTTCAAAACATTTTCTTTTTAAGTTTTTAAAGTGAAAATATTAGGAGAAAAATAGAGAACTTCGTTTTCAAGGCGGGAAGTGTGAGGGAGGGAGGAGAGCAGAGAGGCTCTCTTCGTCTTGCTTTTCTGGCTCGTATCTCTTGGACCACATCTAACTGTGATTACATCCAGCCAGGACACCACTCAAAGGGAGAAGTCATAAAGCTGCTAGGTCAAAGAACAGGCATGTTAGTGACAGGATGAGCTCTGCTGACACCTCATCTTAGTGGCATGGTTTATCATTGCTTTGATACTGCCTGGTCTTTATGGTAAAGAAAGCAGGCATCCCTCCACCAAGTCATTTGTCAGAGCCTGGAGCGCAGGCCAGGCTGAAGAGCTAGCTTGTCCATTCTGCTTGCTGGGGTTTCAGTCCTCTCCTCCTCTCCCTGTTTCGACCATACATATGCCTTCCATTAGAGGAGTAAACTTTGAATGAAATATTTTGCACATCTCTACCACTGCATTACATCCCGCTGGCCATGTCTTGACAGGCTGCATCAGTCAATAGCGATGCAATATTAAAGGGTAATGACACAGCCATGCAGAGTAATGAGAGAAAGCAATTTCTCTCACTATTTAGCCATTTACCAATCGATTGGATTCAAAACCATCAAGTCAAAAACACAAGGCATGGGCTAAGTCCGAGAGGGGCTAAGGTGCATTCCCGTAATGTAGTGCGTTGTGCTCAGCTGGCTGACAAAACACGTCGAAGCAAACACGTTGAGTTAAATTCTGCTCAGGGTCTGATGACAGAGCAAAGGAAAGTAAATAAGCCTGGACATGTACTTGCAGGGTAAAAAATAATTAATTGATAATTTAAAAAAAAAACATAAGGAGTAAAGAGGTGGGAGAGGGCAAGACAAAGTACTGCCTGGATCCATATACAGATGAGATGATGCGTGTGTGTTGGTGCAGGAGCATAATCAACATAGGGACATCTATTTGTACAGGCTCAGTCACGAGATTTCAGCTTCACTTTGCAGTGAAGCTCCTCTGAGAAGGTCTACAGGGGCAGCACAGCTGTGTGGGTCTCATGAGCCACCCGCAAGGAGGGTGGCAGGGAGAATTTCCTAGGCCAGCAAGTAGAGAGACTTCTCACAGCAGGGTCACGGTACCTGCCCCGGGCTGCACAGCTCCAGACACCACCCGCGATTGTGGCCATTGGGCAACCTTTGACCGTGGTGACAGGACCCCTCTGCACCTCCACTGCTTCATCTTCCCAAGACAGATCTTGATACTCTCTCCTTTACAAAGCAGTGAGGGTGCCCCTGGTTAAAGGAGCTCTAGAGATCTTGCAGTTCTTGCGAAGCTCTTTGTAAAATGTATTTTGCAAGAAGTATTCAGCTCTTGGAGCAGCCCATGATAAAGAAAGGTGGCAAAATCTGTATCTGACTAGATTGCCTTATTTTGAAGTGTTTGTCTCTACTGGTCACAGAGCTGCATCTTCTCCAGGTAAAGGCAGATATGCACCGTGTCCCAGGAGCAGTCCTGCAGGAGGGACAGCCCCGGGAGGCTACGTACAAGTACCTGGGCAGGGTGTTGAGGGGAAGGGACAGAGCGGCCAGAGGAGGGACAGTCCCTTGAACTCAGCAAATAGTGTGGATGGAGTTCCAGAGTCAGGGACGTGTGGGAAGTAGAGCATGGGGGAAAGGAGGGACTTAGGAGATAGGGACAACTGGCTTTTGTTGTTGTTATTTCCTTCCCTATGAAGTGTTCGTAGGAGTAATCCTGCAATTGCAGAGTGTAAATCCCCCCCAAGCAGTAGCAGTTACTGCAGCTGGAGAGCTCTGGGTCATTTCCCAATTCCTCTGCTCCTCTACAGCTGCTCAGAGAGGCAAAGGGAGGAAGAGGGGAGCTGGCCCCTGTCTAACAGTCTGAGCCAGAAGCCTTTGGACCTTGCCCAGCCTCCTGAGTCCTCTTCTGCTCTCTCCACCTGCTTTGGTGGAGCTCTCAAAAGGCGACATGGGGTATATGAACAAGGGGAGGGTACTTAGCTCCTGGGGTGAGATGATCTCCTCAAGGGACACAAGGGAAACAAGGAGTCTCCCGCTGGCTTGGCTGCACGCATGGCACGGCTGGGCCCGTGGAGGGGGTCAGCTCGGAGACGGGGCGCAGGAACGCGTCCCTGCAGTCTCCTAAGCAAAACAGGCAGCTCCTGCCCTGGGATGCATCTGTGCAACACCTAACCCAGCGGGGCTTCTAACTGCTGCCATAATAGAAATAACATATAGTAATAAAGTAAATAGAAAGTAAAACTGTCCTCTGTAATGTTATTCCCCAGGCTAAATGAGATGCCAAAAATGAACAAACAGCCTCAAAGTGATATTAAAATGTCTTTCACTTTTAATAATTTAAGGCACACACTAGTGAGAAAGATAAGGAAACTTTAAAATATGTTATTTTTCAGCCTGCTAGTCTCTTCCTCAGACTGTCTCCCATCTGATCCACTGAGGACTCATCGATATAACCCGGGCTGAAACAGAGCACTTTAATAAGTTATTGGGACAAAAAGTTGTCCTCTTTATTTTATGTAGTTAGTTTGCCTTAGGCAGATTGGTTTTGTTTTGTATTTTGGTCCTGTAAATGGATTTCCTTTACCTGCTAATGGCCCTTGCAATTTTATTTTCCTCCCTGCTGCTATTGTATTTCTTAATACGTTAAGAATTTTTGTTTTTTCCTTTTTTCTTTCTTTCTTTCTTGCTTTTGTCTCTCTCCCTTCTCTCCCTTCTCTTCCTTCTCTCCCTTTCTTTCCTTCTCTTTCTTACTCTCTTTCTCTTTCTCTCCATTTTCATGTTTTAAAAAAGCCCTAGACTGTCTCCTTGAGTGCTAAGGACAAACTGGCAATAATTTATGTTATAGCGTGATATGAAAAAAAATACATTACACTATAAATTATAATATGAAGGGTGAAATGCCAGGAAGGATGCCAAATGCTGGTGGAAGTCCCATTAGACAACAGAGTTCTATTGCCTACCATTCCCCACAGAAATCTTAGAAGGTTTCGCATGAAACTGTTTTCTGTGAGGGGGGAGAGACTGGAGGTGGGAGAAGAGAAGAAATATAACAGATAAAATATATAATCAGTCAACTGACAATAGGAAATTTTTACAAATGCCTAAAAAGAAAGGTGACTTCCATGTAGAACTACCGCAATTTCCAATTCAGACACCTGGGATATTGTAACGCTGACTCAAGCCTGAGCCAGGGCTGCGGGGTAGAGAGCGTGCCAGGTGCCGGCATCATTATTTAAGGGGTCCTGGGATTTTATCCTCACCAAGGAGTCCAATCTCTCTGGGTTTCAGGTTGTCCTGCTCATTGCTGTAGGGCCAGATGGTTTTTGAAGCAGTACCGTGCTCTGGTGGGAGCCCTCTGAGGAGGGGGCTGATTAGGGCTGGACATGAGGAAGGTCTCTCAGAGGGAGATGGCAGAAGGGGCGGTGGGGAAGTTTCAGTCCTTCTCTGATCTTGGCAGATGAACTGTTGTTCACAAAGTCAGTTGTGCTGGACGGGCACATCATTTTTCATTCACTGCCATATCCACTTCTCTAAACAGTTACCATGGGCCATGAGAAGATCCCAGTGACTGGTGGGTCATTGGCCACAGTTCATGCAGTCATCCTCCTGTGCTGATGAAGGGTCTGAGAAATTTACTCTGTCTGTTCCCTGATTATTAATTCTCAGAAT
The DNA here is from genome assembly GCA_013398735.1 of Nothocercus julius. Taxonomy (NCBI): domain Eukaryota; kingdom Metazoa; phylum Chordata; class Aves; order Tinamiformes; family Tinamidae; genus Nothocercus; species Nothocercus julius. The sequence goes on from VZSV01000045.1 coordinate 4,621,900, forward strand.
CTTTAGATGCTGTACCTTCCATCAAATCTTAGGCCATGGGTTCATCTCCTGTTACACAAGAGCTCATTTGGTTGACCCCTATCTTTTCTTGAGCAGCCAGCAACCATACTGTACACTGAACGCCCCACAAGAAGCTCATATTGGTCAACAGGATCAAAAGCTTCCATGGAGCTCATACCTTGGCTGAGCCCTCCCCAGTTTAAGAGAAGCAAATGAACAACTTATGTCTCTTTTCCTTGGTTTCCCTGCCTCTGTGTGCAGCTCTTGTCTCTGGTCTTAGGCAGTGAGCACTGCAGGGCAAGGGCTGCCTTCCTGCTCTGTGTTTGTGCAGCGTCTGACACTGCAGTGCTCTGAGCTGCCGTGGCCCAGATTCTGTTGGTGATGTTAATGGTGATACCAAAAAATAGAACTTGGGGCAAGTCAACTGTTTTTCAAAAAAGTCTCTATATTTTCAATACAGAGAGGGTCAATTTACCCCTAAAGGGGGCATGGCTATTAAAAGGGCTGTTTCATACCTCTCTCACATCTAGGGAAGTAACTGTTTGGGTGAAAACCATTGAGCCAGATTTTATGGCACTCCAATGTTGACAGAGCAACTGGAGTCTTTTGGGGGCATTAAATGATGAAATGGTATGGATTCTATAAAAGAAAAATAACATTTTTATAATGGACAAAGGATCAGATTATGGCTATTTTCCTTTAAAGATAAAAGAACTAAAAGTCAGAAAAAGGGATTATTATTTTACTTTCCAAAAAAAGTAAAAGAAAACCCCAAACCAAACCCAACATCCCAATCAATGGAGAGAAAAGCAGCTTTGAGTGCCTTATTGAACTGACCTACAGAAAAAGCTTCAGAGCTGCAAGCCCAAACAAGCCTCTGATAAGATGTGAAATGCAATGGAAAAATCATTTAGAGAGAACAACAGAGAAGCTGATTTTGCTCTAGTTTTACAGGTCGGTTCAATAAGGTTCCTGAACTCTCTTTTCTGTGTAATTCTAAAGAAGGGTCATTTAATTAATATATTTATCTGGAGGAAGGAAAAAAGAGGAGCAAGGGTGGTTGGAGGAAATAAAACAAAGACAGTGTTTCATATGGAGAGTTCCAGATCTTGGGGGAGGGTACCTAGTGCGTGAGCTCCCCGGGTGGGTGCTCCCTACCCTTCCTTCTGCACAGTCACTTAGCTTCGTGTCTCAGCTTCATCCTCTAATTTGCTGTGTAAATTAATGCTAAAACAGTGGAATCCAGAAAGGAGAGAGACATTGAAGTGCATTCATCACACTTGTTTTCCCTCTTTAGCTCTCTGTGATTCATTTACTGCATTTCTAACCAGTCCTCTTGGTTTTATAAGAAGTTGAAAGCGCAAATGCTTTCCCACCTCCCTGGCTGCCTCCCAAGGGTGTCCAACAGGGTTGGGGCTTCACTGATGTAAAGCTGTGCGGCTCAGTCCTCAGGTCTGAGCCTTCACTAGACTGCTTGATCCTTCCTTACTGGGCTGCTCATCTCCCCTGGCCTCGACCCAGCTGTGCAAACCCCGGATGGCTGCCAAGCCCGTGAATTCAGAGCCGCTCCATCACCGCGCGTGGGGAGAGCTCAGGCGAAGCCGCCTCTCGGGAGCGATGTTTGTCATGCAGGCAAAGGGGACCTGCAGGAAAGAAGTTCATCTGCTTCTAAATTTGGGCGAGGGACAGCTGTATAGACCACTGCGGGAGCTCCTGTAATAATTTTAACAGTAGGTTTTTGTTCGCAAAAGTAGGGTGCAAATTCTCTACATGGTGTGTGGTCCCTGCAGTTGTTCTCCCCGTCTACAAGCCGTGCTCGGGAAGCAGCAGAACGTCTGGAGCTGGGCCTGCCGTGTTTGTGTGCATGGCATAAATAGAGTTATTTAGTGCCATCTGTGTTCCTGTAGCTCCTCCATGATATTTTTGCATTACCAAAAGAGAGAGAGCATTTCCCTCCACCGCCTTCCTAACAACGCATTTTTTATATATATGTGTGTGTTGTTTATATATATAAATATATATACATACAAAGGTGTTTTGCACACAGGGAGGAGAAGGGTTAATAACAAACTTTTCGAAGTGTGAATGAGAGCTGAGCCTTTGTGCTCTCTGGGAAACCGAGCTGTGGAAAAGTGGGGGAAAAGGCTCTCCCCCCATCCCCTATGCAGTCTGTCTCAAAAAAAAACCAAAAAAAAAAAAGAAAGATTTTTTTTTTTCATGTTCATCCAAATATCACTTCTGCTTGTCACAATATTTATAAAAACCCTCTTGCTATCTCAAGCTGCACAGCCTTTGGCTCAGGTTCCTGCTTATGCAAAACAGGGTCATAAACATGTCACTGTGTATTTGATAAATCCATCTTCCTCTTGTCATTGTCACCAAGAAGCTGAGATGACGGGAGATTACTCCGTCAAATCGCCGTGGAAACGCCTGCAGAGTTTATGAATTTTCATAGGCTGTAAGTCCTCTTTAATGGAAAGTGGGGCCCAGTGAAAGCTTACTATTTTTAAGGAAAAGTGTGTGCATCTGTGTGTGGGAATCTACTGTATGGCTGAATCTTTGCCTAGCATACAGCAGGATTTAGGCCAGTGTAGCCCAGTTGAGGGCCTATCTGACTGAGTCTATCTGAGAGCTTGTGCCCATTTACTTGTATCTGTTTCTGTATGACCCCAGTTCACATTTATATTAAAGCTCCCTTAAGCCGTACTGGATGTGTAAAAGGGATGTTAAATAAGTGCAAATGCCATTGGAGTGTATTTACTGATCTAGCACATATCCTGCGAGCATTTTCATTACCACGTTTTGAAACGCTTGTTTCTGCCTCTGCCCCTTCTCTTTCTGCCGTCTCGTGGAGGCACCAGCCCATCTTCATTGAGAATTGTCTCCATGTCAGGGTTCAGAGGGCAGCTGTTTTTCTTTTTTTTTCAAAGCAAGGCTTAAAAGCAAATGCAGTTAGCAGTTTTCCAAATAGGAAAAATGTCCTTTTCTTGCTCCTCACTCGAGTCAAAAATGGCTTAAGGGATTATGCTCAGACTTCAGCAAAAGAAGAGAAAATAGATAAATACGGAATTTAACCTTCGGTAGGGAAACGCGGCTGCGCGCAGTGCCTGGGCCGCCTGCGCTGCCGCTGTGGCTGCGACGCCGCGAGGTGCTCGGCGCAGCACCGACCTCCTCTCGGGAGGACTTTGCTGTGCAGCCTCACCTTTTGGAGCTTGATTTTTATTTATGATCTCTGGGAATGTGTTCCTATGACCCTAGAGCCTTCCCTTCACATTAACGTTGTCTTGCCTTCACTTTCCAGTGTGTTCAAGTGGTGCAACCTCCCGCTAGGGCAAGAGGGAATGGGAAGCTTTTATGCTGGTACCTCTGTGCAATGGGGCTATCATTTCACTGCTAACCAAATCAGAACCGTCCCCAAATAGCTGCCCAAGTGTGAAACTCCAAAAAGGGAAGGTTATAGCCATTTCTTAGCATCCCAAGACTTCAAGGGAGCTAACTAGACACCTTCAACCCTCTTTGTAGCAGCTTCTGTAGTATATATAGGCTCTGAGGGTTGGTGTGGTGCAGATAAGTGTATACCTCTGCCCAGACAGGGGACTGAAAACAAAATCCCTGGCTCAGCCTTAATAGAGATAACTGTAACTTATTTATAAACTGCCTGCACTGTGTACATTCACGTATGTGTGTAAAGCAGGGAGTGCTCAGGAGAGGTGGACTTCAGTGCATCTTTTAACTAAGCGATCTCACAAGGTGGGGGTCAATTTTCAATCCCCCGAGAGATATTTTTAAGGCAATTCAGTGCCTCTCATCAGTCACAGCAGGAACTCCAGGTTTCCTGCTTTCCTTCTGGTTCTGCTGCACATATACCCGTAAGTCACCAACCAGTTGGAGGAAGTGAAAGCTAACAGAGTCGCAGCTCCTGTTCGCTCCAGCAAGTCGGATGCTGAAAATACCTTTCAGAGGTACTTGCAAATTGCCCAGATAGATAGATAGCAGAGTTATTGGTGTCTGGATACAGAGAGGAAGCTTCAGGGGGTCTTGTTTGCCTGTTCAGGGATCTCAGTGACCAGTTTCCTCCCACAGTGATAGCAGGGGACAGAGTCACCTGTGCTAGGGCTTGCATTCCCACAGCCTGGGCCTCTATACTCCTGTGGGCAATGCATTTCCTTCTAACTCCTGCGTGCTTTATGCTCCGGTTGTGTCAACTCCACAAATTTCAGGCCAAACCTAAGGGGCTTGATCATTAGATGCAATCCCACTGCACGCAGTGGTCAAGGTCTCTTCCCTAGTATCTTTAGATAGAGCCTTTCAGGTCAGCAGTACTTGAAGTGTTACAGAAATCATGCACCCTGAACTGCATTAATAAGCCATTAGAAAGTGGAGCAGGACTAAGAATAAAAGAAGGAAAATCTGGCAAATCATTACTTAATATCACACTTCCATTTATTCCCTAGAAGCTGCTGACAGCCTTATACTTTTATTTTTCGTATGGGGTGAGGGCAGGCAGCATAAGGAAGTCTAATAAAAGCAGGAATATAGTCTTGATTTGGTACTTTCAAAAAAAATCTGTTTTGCAGTGAAGACAGGGATCCTGTCTCTTTGTTTTGCAAGCAAACAGCAACTCCTCGTTCTCCAACTTGGAGTTCTGACTCTCAGAGGGAGGAAGTAATTTTCAGAGGGTTTACAAGAAACCCATTCATTAGCTTGTAAGTTAAAATTAATTAAAAATTGGATTCTTTAAGAAGTGTAGCATCTGTGCTCATATTCCCTTCATCCAAACGATGTCAAAAGAGAATATCTCAGGCTTCAAACTTTGCATATAGTTGTAGTTAATTGAATTCTTATTCTTAGGGTATGCTTGAAGAAATTAGGAAGTAATTAGGCTATGCTATTAGCAATTGTACCTAATTGGGCTGATGGTATAGGCAACAAACAGGGAAAGGTCAACAGCTCATTCAGCTCTTAAGCTTGGTGTGATCTCAGAGATGTTACAGTGAACCCCACCATTCCTCAGCCTTGGCTTTGCTTACTGGGATTCTGCTGCTTGTACTGGGAGTTTTCTTCCTGGATTGGGGCTTTATTTGGGTGGAATGTGTCTTGCACACCAGGTTCAGCACTGCAAGGCAGGTTGGGCAGCTGTGCTTGCAAGAGCTTGTGTGCTCTTGCAGCTCGTGTTGCTTCTCAGCTTTGTCCACACTAGGGTATCCCAAAGGTTCTCCTCTGGTGGCTCGAAATCAGGTTTCTAGTCACAGGGCTCTGACAACTGGGCAACTCTTAACATGCAGAGCAACTACAGCAGTGGAGGAGGCTGTCCCAGACCTCCACCCACCACTGACCCAGGTTACCCAAATCATGGAAAAGGAGGTCAAAAAATGAAGACTAAATTCGGCAGTGTGGTTCGGCTCCTGGCATGGCGCTTGCTCTGAGCAGCATTTACAAATCCAGTTTAACAGGCCAGCGCTCTGACTCTTTGCATTGATCCAGCACACCAGTGGATTTGTTCTTAAAGAATGAAGTCAAAACTCCCTTTGGCTTTGCCAGGGTCTGGCTTTCACTCTGCAGAGCTACAAATCAATAGAAGCACTGGAAGGCAGAACTCACTGTAAATGCCTCTGAAGGAGGGAGGTATGGAAAATGCAATTATCCAGAGAAGGAAATAACAAGACAAGCTTTTTTCTTTCTTTCTTTTTTCTTTTTTTTTTTTCGTTTTCTGGCAGAGAAAAATATCCCAGGAATAGAAAAGAAAAAGCATTTAGGGCTTTTCATAATTTTTTACAAACTGAAAAAGTAAGAAGGCAGGAAATTCTCTTTCAGGCAGAATTACAGAGTAACCCATGTGTGACAACTTAGTATTCTTCAGTCTGTCCAGCACTGTCATGGTCAGGAAAAAAAGATATCCTTAAAAAACATCATAAGGTGGGATTAGAAGAACATCACCCAGTCCCTTCTTGGTGTCACTGATAACCAAGCAGTAGTGATAGCAGTGATACTGGCAGGTATGGTGCAATGCTTGTCTTCAGATGTCTTCTGGTAGAATCCCTTTAAGAATATTAGCAGTTAGTTTCTGGAACATATTCAAAATTTTTAATGTCATTTTAACAGGATACTTGGTTTCTTGGTAGCTGTTCCATTTTGTCCTTACATCTGTATTGTGTTTAGCTACTCTGCTGCTGCTGCTGCTGCTGTTTACCTGGAAGTAGCTGCATTTTGGAGCATATGAAAAGGAAAGCAAGTGTGCAAAATGATTTTCTGCATGTACCTAGCTCAGTTGCTGCCTTGTAAATGCAGCTACGTCTTAGGTTGAATGCTGCGGCTTCTGAGCAACGTTGGGTTGTGAAGGATAACTCCCACAAGTCAAACTGATTGAGGGCTATCTGACAGGGGGCAGGGGGAAGAAAACACCATGAATTATAGATGGCTATCTGTCTGTTTTGCCGTTCCATATCCACAGTTGGAGCAGACTCATCCCTCTTGCATCTCCCGTTGCGCAGCCATCCCCACTGTACGTTCATTCCCATTGTTTCTCCTTCCACTATTGTACATTCAGGCCCTGTCTCAACTGCTCGTTCAGGCTCCGTTTGCAGGAGATCCATCCATGGGCTCAGCTGTTTCACAAACAGATCTAATAGCTGTAGTGTGCTCAGATGAGCATGATGGGTAATAGCAGAGCAGATTGAACTATATTGTCCCAGGAGTTCATATATTTTTATACACTCGTAGGGTACACATCATCTCGCTGTGACAATGAGGCTAAGTCAAGCATCTCGGGAATGCAATAAAGCAGATTACAATACCGTTCTTTCACTCGTTTTCAGTACACTTCCCCTCCCACTTTCTTTTAACGACGTTAATCAATGCCAGGCTACTTTACACCCAATTCCCAAATGGTGCCTTGCTCTCTGCTCCCCCCTACACATACACATTTAGCTCTTATCCCTCCTGAAAGAGGCTTCCATGGAGGTAAAACTCAGATTTGTTATATTAAAGAAAGTTAAGGACATGAATTTCAGCAGAAAAACTCCCAGCAATTCAGGTTTAAAAATGGCAAGGTTAATCATTTTCTTTTCCCTCCCCAAGCCGTGTCAGATTATTAAGTGAAATAAAGCTGACAAAGGATGTCATAGTCAAACAGGCAGCATTCTCATTTGCCGCATTTTTATTACCATACACCTTTCTCGAGCAACCATGATAGGCACTTAAGAGTCAAATTCTCCCCTGCGACTCAGGTGAGGGGCTTCCCCGAGTGAGCTCGGGGAGGTTGTCCAGAGAGCGTTGACGTGGCCCTAGGTGGATGAATCCCAGTCTTCCCCCAAAAGCTGGAGGAGAGACTTGTTCCCTCTCCCCGCTCTGTGCTCACTTGAGCAGGTGACAGCAGTATTTGTCTCTGGTCATCTGGTGGTTTGTGCAGTTTGCCCGGTGCCCATTTGGGCAGAGTAACGGTCATTTCTCGAGTGCATAAAGCAGGTAACTTGACTGATAGTTTTCTTTGCTGTTTCTCCCACTGTAGTATTCCCAAGCCCAAACATTTAAAATTGGTAATCAAGCTTTACAGAAGCATGAAAGTTGCTTTAAAATCTTGAGGTGTTTTTAATAGATACTCACAGGATTCTTGGCATCCTCTTTTGCTTTCTTTCTTGATTTTTTGCTTCCTCCAAAAGTTGGCGGGGGGGCAGGGAAGAAGTGATTTCAATGCTTATAAACGTGCTGTAAAAATAGGTTTATAATGCTTACTCCATCACAGCACTGCAGGTGCTATAGGGTTTTAAAAAAAAAAAAAAATCAAAAACAGTGATCAATTTTATGATAAACTAAAATTCACCACTAAGAAAAACATGCTTTACAGTGGCAAAGAGGAAGAAAAGCTGATATTCATTGTTTAAGCAAAAAGAGAATCTCTAGGACTCCAGTTCTTTAAAGAAAACGTTAGAGGAACATTTGTCCAGAACAGCCCAGATCTAGCGGATCCTGCCTTTTCACAGTGGACAAGCGGACTCAGCCGTGGACTTCTCAGCCAACAATTGTGAGCTTCTGTGCACTCGATTCCATCTGGCAGTCGGATAGTTCGTATCGTCTTCCCCACCTTGGAAGACCCCACTGAGTACAGCAAACCATATATGAAGAAACACATTTCCCCCACACTGGCTTATGCCGGTCCCAAGGTAGCCATGAGCATCTATCTTAATGACCCGCAACACCACCGGGCAACAAATATCAGAGAGAGGGAGACCAAGATGATCAGCTGGTATAAAATGAGCCAGAGGAGGCTCCATGTAGATTTACACCAGTGAGAAGTCGAGACCGGGGACAGGAAATCGTTACTACGTGCACTGGAAAGTAAATGTGTACCTTGGTAGGCCAAATATGGGTTTGGAATTGGGGATTAATTGTACCATAGATGGAGCTTTAGGAAAGGTATCATAACATACAATCATACCTAATGATATTGAGCCTCTCGCAAGGGTGCTGTGAAGCTTCACGCAGTGGTATCAGAGATACTCAGCTAGCAGGAGGTGTAAGATGCAGCTCAAAAAAAAAAGGACACTTCCTTTACCTTAATGTCCCTAATAATAAAGAAAAAGAGGGAAAAAGCTAAATCTGGGAATGATAGAGAAATAGGCTAGTTTAAATTTAAATTTTTGGTATTTTTTTTCTTATACTTTTCTACCATCTCTCATCTTTATCCCTCATCTTTTCACTTCTGGACCCATCAGGAAACATGGAAATATCAATTCCCCTGTTTTCTCTGCCACCCTTTATTAAAAAGAGTTGTTTCACTGTAGTTCGTGTTGTTCAGGTTAAAACATACCTGAAATAACCAACAGCCAGGAATGAAACCATATCTAGATTCAGGAGGACTTGGGAAGTTTCCACCACTTTGGAGACTGATTTGTAATATGTTGAATTCTGTGCCCTGGTCTGGAAGGCATTTGCTAAGATTAGGCTCAACTTTGATCCTGAGTAGCATCATGATGGCAACTGGATGAGGTTTGCTGTTCTTGTTAGATTTTTGCCTGCTGTGTGTGAAGCAGGTGAAAAGCAACAGACCGTTGCTCCCTTGCATGTCTCTGATTTCAGGCCACATGTTTTTAACACTCACATTGGATTTTTGTTGCTTCTTCTAATCTTTATCCAAACTACTAGGGCGAGTCACTTTGAGATTATATAAATGCAAATCCCTTTCAATCTCATTTTCTTCTCCTTCCCCTCCCCTTAATAAAGCCTCCCCACATGTTATTATAGTTTATTTCATTAGCAATAAGAGATACATCAGAGTTCTGGAAAAGAGATCTTGATTAATCTAGTGGTAAATTCACTTCATGTTCAGGAAGTCCTGCATTTAATAAATCCCTTTTGCCTCACTCAGCTAAGCCGATCCTGAGTCCCAACCCTTGATCAGAGCTGCATTCCTCAAACTGTACACATCAGATTTATGATTCCACTTCTGGACCTCACCAGCTTCCCCGGGATCAGGCGGAGTCTGTCTTACGGACACCTAGGTATTTAGGCTTCTGGTATCTGTTGGCTGTGGATTTCCATTTGGCCTGATGCCTCGAAGATGGATGTGCCAGCTGCAGAGCTTCAGTACTGTCCCCTGGTTGTTAATGTTTCAGTTCCAACACAAAAGCACCGGTTATGCTTATTCGTCTTTTTTTAAGACCATCCAACTTCATTTACTAAATCAGATGTGACAGGCAGGGATTGCATGATGGTTCATTCGCTCACTCACTCTGAATGTTTAGATAGGCTGGAGCAGAGGCAGGACTGAATATACTGAAGTTTCCCAATTCTTCTAAGAGAAGGAACTGGCTCTTTTCAAACCAGGCATCCAGTGAGGAATGACATCCTGCGTCTTGGCTAGCCTTTGGGGATGAGGATAGGGGAGAGGAATAAGAATATGAACTCTAAGAATACAGAGGAGTTGCAGTCTGCTGTTAGCAGGACCAAAGAAGATACCCTTATCTTGAAACTTTCATGCCTCTCTGTCCTGTTATCATTACCACATGATGCAATCTTAAAACATATATCTACACTAGTAAATTAAACTCAACCAAGGCCCATTTTCTGGCCCAAGGAAAAAGTGACACAGAACAGTTTTATCCTCATACTTCATTTTTCTTCCAGCCAGAGCAAGGTGAATTCATCTGAATTCACCTTGGAAAAGGTCCTTAGACCATGCTACCTCCTAACCCGTGCTAAGCAGTGTGCTAATAGTCTGGATGACCATGACACAGTGCCTGGGTCCATGCCTTGACTTGTTTTACCTGTTAAGGATAGACAAAGCCACAGTGTTAAGGCATTTTTATTCATCACAGCTTTGGTCCCCTTTTCAAAATCTGGCACAGAAGAAAAGTTCATTCTGCTCTATGCACTCCCCTTCAACCTATATTCCAGTAGGTATCAGTAAATCCAAGAAAAAGATGAACTTCATCAGAAGGTAGGTCTATGCGGATGAGATTGTCATAGAAGACAGTGTTCAAGTTTTGTTTGTATCCTGATTGCTAAAAGTAGAGCTGGACTTAAGCCCTCACAGTCATGTCCAAATAGAAATTTGAACTCACTGCGTACTCATATCCTGGCCATTTGGGGTTCTTCCTTTTATATAGAACTGAATTCTGAATGGGACTGCAGCTCAGACATATACATATCTAATGAAGATCAGAGATGCTCCATCTGCTCCTTGAGCAGAGAAGCTCCAGGTCAACCTCCCACCGAGAACACCCTCTGTAAAAGACAGTGCATGGGAATAGCAGGCTACATCTTCCCTTGAGGCAAAAGAATGTTAGAGAAAGGACAGACACTTGTGAACCTGTCAGCGAGCGGAGAAGAAAGAGCGATAGGGAGGGGATAAAATAGCAGTAAACTCAGAACATGGGAAAGCATCGTTGTGGTAGAAGCAATTCAGGCAGCGGAGTGCAATGCTGGGGAGTGGTGGAGGGACTCTTGGCAGTGGTGCTGCTCAGGGCCGGACAAGCTGCGAGTTTATCAGCAGGGCTCGACGATCTCAGCATGAATCCTGAGCCTGTGGCGAACCGAGCTGCTCTGTTACCACCTAACCCGCTGGGCCTTGAACTTTGCCTGTGCCCGTCCTGGGCGCAGGACCTTCACGTCTTGGCGGAGCCGTCCGTTTCCAAAAAAAGTGCAGAATTTACTACAGAGGGAAAAAAATGGAGCCCAAGTGCCGTTAATAGGATCTATGGCAGCATTCTGTAATACATCAGTCCTACTTATAACATAATAGCCATATAACTCATACAAGGCTCTGGCGCATGTGAGGCATGGAGGTCTGCATTACACGGGGGAGGAATAAGCAACACGGTCACATATCCCGTCGCTGGGGGAGTTTGCAGCACAGGCAGCAAGCTTTCCAGGCCTTGAGTGCTGGAGGAAAGGACAAGGCGGAGCCACAGTTCGGTCCCTGAGTTTTATGAAAGCTGGAGCGTATCCTTCACAGGAGAGCCCGAGCGAGTCTCCGCGAGGCTCTGTGCGTGTGCGTAATAATTGTTAGCTGCCTTTGCTCTGAAAGCAAGGAGTGGATTGGTGATGGAAATTAAATTTGCCCTTTCTTCTCTCTCAAGAGGTGATACTGTCACTGAATGGAGGGGTGAAATGAGGCAGATTCTCAGATGTGGCAAATTGCTACAGCTCAGCTGAAGTGAAGGGAGCTCTGCTCCTTTCTATCAGCTGAAGGATACATGAAAGAATAAGAATGTGAGTAGAAAATTTATTGTTACAGACCAGGTTTCTTTACATAAATAGAGTGCTCCGTACCTGCAATATGACAGCGTCTTTTTTCAGCCCTCAGTGCACGTGGTTAGGCATAGCAGAGCGGCCAACTTAGATCAGGCACAAAGCACAAGCAGTCTGAATCCAGACCTTGGTTTTCTTTTGCCTTGAGACGTGACTTCAATGCTGTGGCCTTCCACTACAGCAGGTGATGAACATTACAAGCAGCTGCTGTTAAACCTTTAAAGGCTTGAGCCTGTCAGAGAAAGCAACCTTTGCTGTGAGGACTCAGTATCAGGCCTCAATAATTCATGTGTTTTAAGCCCAGAAGACTGGTGTGGCCATCTAAGCTGGCCTGCTACATAAAGCAGGCCATCGGGCTTCTCTGAATTGTATCCCAATTCTAGACCAAGAGCTGTTGTTGATATAAAATGCATATTTTAGAAAGAAACATCCCGACCTGTTTGTAAAATAGCTCATGATGGCTTATCTACTGTAATCCTCGGTAAAGACTTACAATACTTAATTACTGTTCAAAATAGATACCTCATTTCTTCTTTGCATGTGTCAGACTTTATATTCTAGGTTGGGACTCTTTTTATACAATCATCTGCAAAATTAAATATCTGTTTTCTCAAATTTCTGCTCCATAAGTGATGAAATAAACCCTTAATTTTCTCTTTGAGGAGCTAACTGGTACCTTTAGTCTCTCACGATAAAACTAGCATATGGTAGGTACATATAAAATTGAGTGTCCCAGGCCAAATGACTGGAGAACAGTTATGTGCTACTTTTCCAGTATAACAGCTGGGTGCCATGAAATAATATTGTCAGGCAACACATTCAGAAAATATGCTTGAAGTTCCTCTTTAACAAAGACCAGTTAGTCAGTGAAACTCTTTTCTAATCATCTTTATGAAGTCTGAACGTATAGTTGGTGCTTAGTTGTGTTCTGCTTATCCTGATTTTTGGTTGGTTGGTTGTTTTTTTTTTCCTTTTCCCAAGTTCCTTGGCAATGCCATGTTTGCCTCCACTTATCTCTAGATTTAAGCATTTAATGGGTCAAGTTCAAGCTTCAAACCAGAAAATTCATCAATAATAAACAATGAAGAAAAGGATATATGTGTGTTCTTAGCAGGACTAGTTCTAGGACTTGCCCGTCTTTGAAAACCAGTATAAATGGCACTGAGGAGGCTCCCCTGCATGCTCAGAACACGGTGGCTCAGATCCAGCACCCACGATCCGCCTGGAGGCTCCCAGATTCAGTGGGAAGTTGGAGGTCCTAAGTAGGAGGTGAGAATGATGTGTTTTGTTGGACATGAGCTGTGCTCGTGGGTTCTTTTCTGCCGCTCGAGGGTTCCCCTGAGTGTCCTTACTAGCAGCCTTCATGTGTTCATGTTGAAGTAGGTGTCAGTGTGCCTGCACTGCAGCTGGCCATGGGGAACAAGCACAAAAGGAGAAGAATTAGTCTTCCGATTTTCTATCCCCAGCCTGGAATGCGGGGAGGGTGTCTTAAAGGGACAAAGGTTAAAAATGAGGAAGCCTACTATGGAATTAAGCCATAAGGCCTGGCTGGACGGGGAGAGGGAGAGGGGGGTATGGATAATTGCACCCATAGGGCAATTAGAGTTACAAGGAGTAGTGGAGCTCCTCTTCAGTCCCCAGAGTGTGATTAATTGGCAATAACAACACCCCTGGAGTTGCCTTATTTCTATTATGAAGCCAAGTCTTTATTTTTTTATTTTATTATTTTTTATTTATAAATGAAATATTTAAGTGCATGCCTTTGATCGCCAGGATCTGCTAGTTAGTGCTGGCTTCAGCCACAAGGTGCCAAGATTAAAGATTCATCAAAGGCAAAGGATTAACCCACCCTGTTGGAATGCCAAGTAGCTGGTCAGGGAGAAGGTGCTGCAGTAAAAGTCTTGAGTGTCCTCCTTTGCTTAACTCACCTCTTTAGAACTGTGCATTTGGTCTCTTCCCCTTCACTCCACCACTGCTTGGCTCATTTACCCTTCTGTGCCTGTGACTTGTCTAGGAAACACCAGCATAGGAGCGTAAGAGTATTAAAAAAATAAATACTCTGCTAGTGTGCAGTGTCCTGCCATTAAAGAGAACTGGTAAAGATGAAACCTTGCAATGCCTAAGGTTGCAGATGCAACCTCCTCTATCCTGCTGTGTCTCTGGGAGAAAGGGTTGACATGCCACTGCAAGCACAACCGCACAGGGCCAAGTTTCCAAAGGGAGTCAGGCTTCTAATGAGCAAGATAGATGCCTGGGGGTCTTTCCAAAAGCAGTGAAGGAGAAGGCAGAAACCCCTTCCTCTGTCCTTCGATAGGATCAGCACACCTCCATAGTTCCTCAGAAATGTCTTGTTTCTCTGTGGCTGTAGGACATTTTTTTTCTGAGATTTCTGGACTCCTGGTATTCCAGACATGTGCAGGGATATGTCAGACTGAAGCCCTGGTGTGGGTCAACTCAGCGATTAATGCCTAAGCAACAAGGTCATCCAGAAATCTGTGAAGATGAATGGTGATCTCTTCCAGTGCCTAAAATTATTTGAAAATCAATTCCCCATCATCATCATCCTTAATTGAAGCTGATGATTTGCAGAGCAGGGGTTTATAGTCCAGGATTTCCAGAATTGGTGAGTGGCATTTGAGTTCCTCTGTGTACTTGCAGGTACAGTAAAGATGTATCCTTCTGGGGGGGAGGATGTGTTGTGGCTTTTGGAAAGGCAAGCCCGTGGCAGGCGTCTTAAACCCCACACCTGAAACGGCTCCCCGCTGCTTTACCTCTCTGCCTGCTTCCCATGGGAACTGAAAATCATTTCTGAAGCTCCCCCAAGCCTGAAGGGCCAAGAGGAAGGCAGGGCTGTGCAAGCATCCATTCCCTTGCAACAGCCCACAGGTCCCTGCAAACCAGTTTGCTGGCTGTTTGGCTTAATGGGAACTGTCAAGAGACAGAACAAATGGCGAAGGGAGAGGAGCTGCTGTGGAAGTGCACAAGTTCATTCCAATAAGCTCTCTATCTGTCTCCTGGCGGCCTTTCCTCCCGCACCTCTGATGTTCATTCCAGAAGGTGGATAAATACATCTACTCCTCGCCTCTCACATGATTGGGCTTTTCTCTTTTTTCTTTTCTCTTTTTCTTTTCTTTTCTTTTCTTTTCTTTTCTTTTCTTTTCTTTTCTTTTCTTTTCTTTTCTTTTCTTTTCTTTTCTTTTCTTTTCTTTTCTTTTC